>VZTU01029039.1:0-39196 GCA_013400835.1 Zapornia atra
AACACCCCCAGGTCCTTCTCCGCTGTACAGCTCTCCAGCCCCCCTGCCCCAAGCCTGCAGTGCTGCCTGGGGTTGTTATGCCCAAAGTGCAGGACTCAGCACTTTGCCATGTTGAACTTCATCCCATTGGCCTCTGCCTATTGATCCAGCCTGTCCAGGTCCCTCTGGAGAGCCTTCCTACCCTCTGGCAGGTCAACCCTTTCCCCCAGCTTGGAGCTGTCTGCATTAAAAATCCACAAAGGCTGCAGTCCTAGTCCTTAATTGTGGGGAAAGCCACGCAGCCAGCTTTGTAGTTCATACACCACTGAAGGTACCTGTGTGTTTTGGGGACATGCTGTTACTGATTTGTAAAAAGGTTTCCCTTAAAAAAGCTCTGTCTTACAGTGCTCTGACACAAATCCAGTATATGCTTTGTTTGCACCAATTCTGAGCAATCCATAGTGACTGAACTGGGACCAGTTCAGGGATGGGAGGCTGGATGGGGAACAGAAAGGTGGCTTTTAAAGGAATTTGCAGTTTGGGCCTGTTTTTCTGACATAATAAAGAAAACAGCCAAGCCCTTATTTTTTATTTTTAAAGGTCATTCATTTCCTTCTTATATTTTATTGGAAAAAATAGGAGGAAACCCAGATTCTCACACCCTTATTATTGAGAAAACACATTAGCAATCCTAACAAATACTGTTTTTCTCATGCATATTGTTAGACATTTTTAAATGGAATAGGAATTCAACTGGAAAAGAAAATAAAACTTGAAATACCAAAATATCCTGTCCTATTGATAGTTTTCCCACCCTTCCATCTCTTGCAATGTCACAAGTTTGCCAAGTTGGGCAGGAGCGTTGATCTGCTGAAGGGTAGGAAGGCTCTGCAGGGGAACCTGGACAGGCTGGATTCATGGGTTGAGGCCCAAGTGTATGAGGTTCAACAGGGCTCAGTGCCGGGTCCTGCACTTTGGTCACAGCAACCCCAGGCAGTGCTACAGGCTTGGGGAAGAGTGGCTGGAAAGCTGCCTGACTGAAAAGGACCCCGGGGTGCTGGTTGATAGGCAGCTGAACATGGGCCAGTGTGTGTCCAGGAAGGCCAACAGCATCCTGGCCTGTATCAGGAATAGTGTGACCAGCAGGTCCAGGGAGGTGATCATACCCCTGCACTCAGCTCTGGTGAGGCCACATCTCAAATGCTGTGTTTAGTTTTTGGGCTTCTCACTACAAGAAGGACATTGAGGTGCTGGAGCACATCCAGACGAGGACAATGAATCTGGTGAAGGGTCTGGAGAACAAGTCTTATGAGGAGCAGCTGAGGGAACTGGGGTTGTTTAGTCTGGAGGAGGCTGAGGGGAGACCTTATTGCTCTCTACAGCTGCCTGAAAGGAGGGTGTAATGAGGTGGGGCTTGGATTCTTCTCGTAGGTAACTAGCAATAGGATGAGAGGAAGTGACGTCAAGTTGCACCAGGGGAGGTTCAGATTGGATATTCAGTGAAAGAGCAGTCAGGCATTGGAACAGGCTGCCCAGATCGGTGGTGGAGTCACCATCCCTGGGGGTGTTCAAAAGCCCTGTGGATGCGGTGCTGAGGGATGTGGTTTAGTGGGCATGGTGGCTGATGGTTGGACGTGATGATCTTAGAAATCTTTTCCAACCTTAATGATTCTACAATTCTGTAAGTTCAGAGGCTGTTCAGGAGTCTAAACATCTTCCTGCATTTCTAACAGAACAGAAAATGCAGGCAGAAAATCTTCAAAGGGAAAATATTTCAGGGCATCCTTATGCACATCATGAAAAAGTGAAAACAAATGAGAAAATCCCTTAACCCAAAAGATGGTTGTGCTTGTATTTTTAGTTTAGCCTTGAGGTTCATGGCCAAACTAGACAAATCTTGTGCTGGCTCTGCTACAGACTCCCTGTTTAACTGAGAAGATTAATGAGCCTATCTGGTTTTTCCATGTTCTCACAAGTACGATATACTTACATATTAACAGACAGAGAGAAACACTGAGTTTATAAATGACTCCAAAGTCTTAAATCCCTATCTCTGCTGAAGTGTCTCAAATAACTGAATGCTTGTTTCAGGAGGCGGCTGTTCCTGTAAGAGTTACAGGAGAAGGAAAGGGTGGCAACCTGTCTCCAACAGCTGCATGCAAGTGAATACCTCACCCCTGTGTTCATTTTGTCACCTTGTCCAGCAGAGTTTGAAGTGTCCCCAGTGAACAGCACAGGCTTCATAGCAAGGCGACAATGATATCTGCTCTCCTGGGATCTCTTACTGGTTTCTAATGCTTGCTGGTCTAATTCCCTGTGTGGATCTCTGGTACAATTAAACAGGATTCATTAAGCATGGCTCTAGGGAAGCAGTTTTATTATTTTCACTAACCTCCCCATTTTTCTTTCTCTTAGCATATAGCTAAGCCAACCCTCTCCGCCCCTCCCCCCCCCGATTTTCTTTCACAAAGCTGGTAAATCTGTAGGTCAAGTGGGAAAAAGAAAGAGAAAAAAGAAAAAGGAAAAAAAATTAAAAATACCCAACCAACCAGCAACAGAAGTGGATCAAAAAAGCTGTGATAAATGCAGACATTACAGATTTCATCCCCAGTAATTACTGCACGAGCCACTGCAGGTCAGTTCCTTGAAGGGGAAGGCAGTTGATCTGGTAATTACTTCATCAGAAGGAAATGGGTCAGCTCCTGACTCCTCTGCAAAACAGAGTTGTCATGCACAGACTTGCAAATATGGGAAAGCTGGAGCTGGTGAACAGAGCAACACCGTTCGGACCAGGCTTGCTGCTTGTCAGCCTCAGCCAACATTGCTCCTCTGGGCACAGCATGGGCGCACGGGGCACAGCCAGACCCACCGTCAGTATTTTTTGAGGCAGGCTTGGGACACAGATTCCTGTCCTGTTGCTTAAGGGAGTGTTTATTTCTTCCAGCTTTATGCTGCTACACTGCCTAACGTGCTTGCTCACAAGGGGAGAAATGTGGGCCTTTTGCCTGTCTCAGCCTCAGGAACCTTTGAACCCCAGTCTGCGATTTCTCCAGCAAACAGGAAGCAAGGCAGTGCCCAAATCATGCTTTACCCTCCCTGCTGATACCAGACAGAAATCGGATTCCTGGAAGAAGAAACAGAGATTTTATAGCCAGTAATAAAGACATCTCCCTGGAGCAGGAGATATGGGGCCTTGTCTCCCCTTGCCACTCCCACACGACACGACATTGTTCCTTTAGTTTAGCCCGTGTTTGCTTCCTGCAAAACTGGTTAACGGCCAGAACAGCAGAGGCAGACGAGCAGAGACTAAGCCGTTACATTAAGGGTACCTGACCAGGTATTCCGAAATCCACTGCTGCATCTGCAGACCAGGGGACACCTGAACACTGCTGTGATTTTCCCTGTTCCTCCCTTTGCTCCCTCAGCACAACCCCTTACTGCAAAGGTGGAAGGAAACAAGCTGAGGTCAGCAGGAGTGTGGGCTCAATTTACCACCAAACATGCACCGATGACATCAGCAAGTGCAGCAGCACAACAGAAGAGGATTTCTGAAGACAAACAGCTCGTGGTGGGTACCCACTGCCCACACAAAAACACTTCTGGGAGAAGTTATTTCTACATCTAGTTGGGTTCTCTGCACCCAAGTGTCCCATTTGCTCCACAGCAGCTCCGTGATGGAAACCAGTTAAGTGGTGCCAATGGAGAGATTTGAACTAAACTAAACCACTGATGGAGACCGCCCCAAATTTCTTTTTCATTCCTCATGAAAAAGATGGATTTTCCACATCCTTCCATCCAGAATTAGGTTCTCATTTTAAGAAAGGCATTGTAGCTATAATTAGCCAGCAGCTTGGGACATAAGAAAATTCCTTTTGGGGCCTGTACATAAGATTAAATACGGACATTATTAAAGGTCAAGACACAGGAAGGCATAAGCAGGAAAACAAATCACAGTAGCCTGCAGGTTTGATTGCATAAAGGGGGAAAGCACTGGGTGGCTTTGATTCTCAGCATTCAGTGTAATGGTTATTTTTGTTCACAATAAGACCTTGCTAACATAATCAGACATTATCAAACCGAACCATTTCTGTAAGCTCCTCTGAGGTGAAATCACTGGCCTGAAATTATTATTACCAACAGAATCATCTGAGAAGCTTTTTATCGTTAGCACAAATTCCCTGGACAAACTTAAAAAGCAGAGAAATTAGGGGAGAAGTAAGAAACTTGCTCAGCAAACACCCCAGGAATTTCGTAATTTTGTTTCGTTTGCTTTTATGTTCCTTTGAAAAATCCATGGTGCTCATCCCACCAAAGAACCACTAACTGAATTGTTTGTTTCAGCCTTAGAGCTCCAGCCTTGCAGAGGAAGTGAGAGGCTCTGGAGCTCTGGGCATATATCAGGCAGATGCCTTTCACTGTCCTATTTGTCCCTTTCTCAGTGGTGCTCTCCAAGTCAATCAGGCTTGAACAGTGGTGTCACATCCTATTCCTTCACCTCCTCTCCCAAGCATCAGCATCACCAGGTTTCTAATGATCCGCGTAGGACTTTGACAGGTTAGATTGACTGTACGACTGTCCCAGCAGTCACAGGAAGCAACCCATCGGTGATGTAAACTGCATGGAAACATTGTCCTGGGGAGAAAATAGCTAAATTGCATTCAGAGAGTAATTAATGTGTTCAAGGAGAGACTGGCTCATGTTTTTTAACCAAAACCCTGGTTTGGGTGGATGACTGAAACTCCCACACTGAGATGGCACACTGGCCACAATGCTTCCCCATGGCTTTAACAGCTCCAAACCTCCAGATCAGATACTATGATTCCTAGGTACTGGACAGTAAAAACAACAGTAAGACCAGCATGCCTGAGGGTAGCAAACGATGGTGGCTGTCAATGCACCAGGGACCAGGTGGCTGTTAGGTCTTTTTGTGTGTGGTGATGACTTCAAACTCTGAGGTCTATTTAGGGGTTATTCCACTGAAATTTGCTGGGGGTTTTGATGATGCCATTTGTTGCCTAGTTACCCTTGGCAAATCTTTTACATTTGACTTCCTAGGTGCATCACAGTGTTTACTTATGTTACTATTAAAGGTGGGATGTGGAGGAGCACACCATCTTTCTTTGGTATCAGTAAGACTTTCACTGCTCACTGCAGGTACAACACATACATGTCAAAAGTGGCTTTTGAAAAAATTGTGTATTGAAAATCAAAATTTCCACTGATTTCAGGCATCTCTCCCAAGCAAATTGAAGCAATGGCTTTGTTGTTACAAGGCCAGCAGGCACACTTTATTGAGGGTGCCGGGAAGGGACCATGAAGCACTGAGGATGTTCTGTTCTTTGAGTCACCAAATCCCTGCTAATGACTCATTCAGTGTGAGTTTGGGGTTAGCTCAGTATAGTACTCTTCACAACAGCTAAAAGCAGACGACTGTAGGGAAATACAAAAATATTTGCTTGTTGAATATTCTCTTCATTTCCAGCAACTTTTAGCTCAAGGACTTTGAGTGGCATCTTTAATAATCCTTGATAGATTTCTCTTCCGTGAGTCTAACCAGCATCTCCTTATAAATATCAATTTTTAGCATACATAACGATATGAATAAAACTTAGTGCCTAAATCTAGGGCTAATCAATCTTTTAAGCAGCTTCATTGATTTCTGAACTCCCACGGCAGCACTTATTTTGACTATTAATTTAGTTTACTATCATCACCTTCCACTGCTAGTATTTTTACTCAAGTGATGTACCCTACAGATGGTTCTCTAGAAACACAGGCACGTGATTTCTCTTCACTTGAATTCCTCATTAGGTTCAATGTGAAACATTAAATACCAGTAATATGCAGCAGGCTAGACAGGAACTTCACTGATATGGTAAGGGCTGAGAAAATTGGATCAGAAGGGTTTAAAGGAAAGAATGGGTGTAGTACAGAAAGCAACTGAGTGACTTTACTCAGTCCTGTTGTTGCTGTTGAGATGAAAAGTAAGAATATAGATAAAATGTCACAGTAAAACCTCTCTCTCTTCTTCACTTGCAGAGGTCTGAACAGTCACATATGTGTGACCAAATGGATCACTAAGAAATGTGGTTGATGCACACACAGATTCAAGAATCCTTGGTGACATGAGTGACAGTCACATCTTAAGCAAAATGCCAGTGCTTTCTTATACTCTGTGTTAAATCTAACGACCACAGGGATTGGTCATTTAGAGTCTCCTTTCATTAGCTAATGCCTCAGTGCCCCATGAGCATGCTGATTTTCATGACCTTAAATCACAGGCTGACGTGTGTATTCTGCTGTAGCAAGCTCAAATTCTTTGCAGAAGCTAACACCTGGGCAAAGATTAGCAGGAATACCAGTTTCAACTAATACATATATATTTTTAGAGCAATCCAGAATTGTCACTGACAGAACTGGGGCTTAACTGCTATGTGGGAATTTGCTTTACAAAAAAATTAGCAACAGAACAGACCTGAGCAGATGACCCCCAGGTCAACTTGGTGAAGTCAGTATTTTAACTGACCCAAATAATGAAGTATATAGTGTTCTTTGGTAATTAGTGCTGTGCCACCTAACAAGCAGAAGGCTATGCAAATCAAGCAGCAGCTTCTAAAGCAATAGAGATACCTGTTATGAGTTCTAATCACTATAGAAAAATCTTTTGTAAGGGTTTAAATATAACCCTTGCATTTCAAATCATCTGATGAGCTAGCAATTACTAATGTCGAAAGGTGATGCCTGTCAGTCAAGGACTACATTAGAGTCCATAATTGAATTTCAGTCATTGTCAAGATCAGGATAATAAAATAGCTGCTACTAGAAGTGATGTATGAAAAGAAAAAAAAAAAAAGTTCTGGTCTGGCAAGATGCAAAGTATGTTGTGTGGTTTCCCTGTGTCATTTCAAGTAATATGCTCGATTTTTCTGGGCTACATCTGTCTGACATTCTTCTCTTGTATAATAATGATTCATTATATATAATTTATTCAAGGACTGTAACTCACCTCTAAGTGCCTATAAATATTACTGCAGCTAGACATTTGCATTGTAAAACAAATGTGCAACACTGGGATTTATCAAGGATCCTTTTATGTTAGCTCCTTGATGGGAAAGATAGATTTTTTCTGAAGTAAAACACTGACCTTAAAATCATCTGAAAAATCTAACACAGGAAATAATTAACAGCTCTTCCTTCCCTGTGCTGGTCAGGTAATCTGACAATTTTAGGGGCAAAGTATTCCTTGGTCATTCAAAATGGGTACAGCTATGCTGTTGTTCCATCAGCATTACTGGGAATGCTCCCATGGTTATGGTAGCAATATGTAATATCTGTCCTCCCACTGCTTTGCAAAAGCATAAGCCATTTCTGAGTGGAGCTGTTAGAGGTGGTGGAAGGCAGGCAGATGACATTGCTGTGAGGAATGGGGAAAGAAAGACGTAGTCCCAGCTGGAACAAAGGCTGCACGTTGTGTCACTGCACTGTTAATTAAAGGGTGTGGGATGCTGGCATCCCTTACTGCCCCTGGTAAACTGGTATGTGGATATGTAGCAATTCTTCTAAAAAAGGGGGAGAAATACAATGCAAGATGACAACATTCCTCTGGGGCACACCACATGGTGAGGAGTTGTTACGGTAGCAGTGTCCTGACCTGTCTTGTTGCCACCCTCTCTGGCAGAGTTGTTCAGTTTAGAACAGAGACTGAAACGATTGTACTTTGTTCTCTTTCTGTGCTGATGAGAATTAGACGTAATGAGCTTAAGCTGCAGGAAGGAGCAGTTATGTCAGAATCAGAAAACACTTCTAATAGGGCAGCAAGAGTTGTAATGGCACACCCAGGGAGGCTCTGACATCTCCAGGGCTGCTCTTTTTAGGACAGGATAGAAACATGTCTAGGAGAGATAACACAGGCACTGCAAGAAAAATTCAGTGCCTGTGCTCAGGTATCTCTCCAGCCTACCTGTGCTCAGCCACCACGTCCTCCTCTGACATCTGCCTACTCTTCCCATTGCAGCCTTGCATCATTAACAGCTTGCCTGGGCCAGTAAGAACTGCCAGCAGCAGGACACAGGCCTGTTGTTCCTGCTTAGGGCAGGAGGGTGGACTAACTGGTCTTCCCAGGCGACTGCCAGCTCTGCTTTTCTATGATATCTCTAATTTGCTTCAAGAAATCTTCATCCTTTTCCTTTGCTGACCCCCCACCAAGGGTGAAGATCTGCACGCAGTCTACTGATCCACGCCCTCAATAGGGTGGTCTGAGCAGTGTTTAGGCCACGTCATGGGCTGAAGACCAAAAATAGAGAAATGCAAGCAGTGTCCCCAAATAGTGCTGGATAAAGTGGGGATCAAGATTCCTCGACCCTCAGTTAAATACACAGTGGTTGTTCATGACAGCAGGTAGTGCAACAGGAATACTGCCCTGATTAATTTCTCCTGCCTGCTATTCTCTGCCTGCTCTCTGGCAAGCCATTTATTTTCTCCTCAGTTCCCCTTTTGCAGGATGGGATGACCAAGCTTCCTAATTGCACCAGGACACTGTGCAATTAGGATCTGGTATTATCTTTGCCCATACATGGTTTTACCTTGAGCTGCTCCCAAAGGAAAGGTGAGCACACCTACGTTCTCAGTTTCAGAGGGTCGTGATCAGTGGAGTAGAATCTGACTGGAGGCCTGTGACTAGTGGTGTTTCCCAGGGCTCGGTGTTGGGTCCAGTCCTGTTTAATATCTTCATTGACGACCTTGATGAGGGAATAGCATCCACCCTCAGCAAGTGCTGATGATACAAAGCTGGGAGGAGTGGCTGACACGCAGGAACACTGCGCTGCCATCCAGAGAGACCTAGACAGGCTGGAGAGATGGGCAGGGAGAAACCTAATGAAATTCAACAAGAGCAAGTGTAAAGTCTTGCACCTGGGGAGGAATAACCGACTGTATCAGTACAGGCTGGGGGATGCCCTGCTGAAGAGCTCTGTGGAGAAGGACCTGGGGGTCCTGGTTGATGACAGGTTGGCCATGAGCCAGCAGTGTGGTGGCTAAGAGAGCCAATGGGATCCTGGGGTGCATCCGGAGGAGNAGAGAAGGGCTACGAAGATGATTAGGGGCCTGGAACATCTCCTGTATGAGGACAGGCTGAGTGAGCTGGGACTGTTCAGTCTAGAGAAAAGAAGACAAAGGGGGGAACCTAATTAGTGTTTATAAATACCTTAGACATGGGATGCAGGGGGAATTGGCCAGCCCCTTTTCAGTGGTCTGTGGGGACAGCACTAGGGGCAATGGCTGTAAACTGGAGCACAGGAAGTTCCGCACCAACATGCGAAAGAACTTTTTCACAGTGAGGGTGACAGAGCAGTGGAATAGGCTGCCCAGGGAGGTGGTGGAGTCTCCTTCTCTGGAGATACTCAAGTCTCGTTTGGACGCCTATCTGTGCAATATGAGCTAGGGAGCCTGCTTTGGCAGGGGGGTTGGACCCGATGATCTCTTGAGGTCCCTTCCAACCCCTACGATTCTGTGATTCTGTGTGATTCCATACTGATTTACACTGGGCTTTAGCAGAACATCCACTTAAACACCATGTACTGCTCCTCATGTCTTAAATGGAACCTGTCCTTTAACTCCAGTGTGCTGCTACTACACAACCTAGAGAACAACAATAAAAATAACACCTGAAGGTTAGCAAAACATTTTATTATACTGAAATATACTGAACATGGATGAGAACCAATGGCTACATTTTATCTGTCTCATCAAACCAAAATATCTTTATCATATTTTCCAGTGGCTTAAAAAGGAAATACTAACAGAGATAAATTCGTTATTAAATATATATGTATATAATGCTTTCTATTTATTTTGCTTTATATTAAAAAAAATTTGGTGATAGTGATATGGCTTAGATATATTAAAATTTCCCCTCTGGGGAGCCTGTCTTCACATCCAGATAGACCACACATGAAACAAGTTCAGGAATCTCTTTCTACATGACAGCAGGTATCACCCCACATTAGGTGTAAATTCAGCATGTTCAACCAGAGTGCCTGAGCCAGGGAAGAGGAGGGGTAATCTGGGATGCCTCTTCTACTGTATTTTTCTTTTCCTGCATAGTAAAATTTCCCCAGTGTATTTTCTTCCCATTTTTTTCTCTGGATAATGCCTAGGTTATCCTCCCATATTTTAACCATCATCATTGTAGTGAATGGACCACTGTTTTATCAAAAAAACCCCCTCATTTTATCTTAGTGGATTAATCACCATGGCTTCTTCCTTAAGATCTGGGAGAAGGGAAGGAGAGAGAGCATCAGTGACTCCAGAGACCAATTCAGAGTTCCTCCATTAGGACACCTGCACTGAATCACCTCCTAGAGAAATCTCTTTCTCTCCCTCTCCACTAACTACAGGAAAAGCCCAGGAAGACTTGGCTGGAAAAAAATTAGCCCTTGTGAATTTTGAGTTGCTTTACAAGAGTCCTACAACATCCAAACCTCCTACACACTGTAGCCTCCTCATATGTCTGGAGCTGCACTCTTAGCCATCTCCAGTCATTTGCTGTCTCCCCAGGGGCTAGAGATGCACAGTGTCTAGTGACTGCACTCCTACCAGCTGTCCTACAAGTTGTCATTTGCACAACAGCAGATTGTCAGGCTTAGCTGAGATGTCAGTGTTTCTCTGAACTACAGAGGAACAGCTACCTATACTTAACAGTTCCTGGTTATAAATTACTGAAATATCAGTGAGGGAGGAAAGGGGTTCTACAAAAAATGCATAGGATAAAAGGAAAACCACCTTTCCAGTAAGCTGGAATGCACTGTTTGAAATGAAAGGAACAGCATCCTGTCCTCAGACCCTTTGTTGGACACTATTCACAGGTGCCCTGTATGCAACACACCATATTCAATCAGGACTAAACTAGCTGAACTGCCATGTTGATACTAAATTATCAGTGGACAATCTGTAGAGCTATGTCCTTGACCACATTCCCTGTAAACCCCTGAAATCTAAGGCAACATTATACCATATGAACCATTTTGAAAATATTGTTAAGCCTGTGCTCGTCAAAAGTGCTGCTCTAACAAACACTGTGACAGCAAAGACATCTGCTCAACTCTTGCTACCATTACTTGAAATCACTGGGAGTTTGGGGTAAGAAGGCATCATTGCATTTCAGGAACACATATGTTCAAAAAAGACTTATATCTTGATTGCTGATAGATTCATTTTCCTGGATATACTGGAGAATGTCCACTTCATTCATTGTCTGAATCCTGTTTTCCTCTGGCTTTGCCAGTGGAGATGATTTAGTGCTTCTGGGGGCAACTGCTGGCTTCTGGGGCAGTGGCGGTTTTGGTGGTACCTTAGGTTTTGGTTTGGAGGTCACTTTCAAGAGATTCTCTAAATCATCTTCAACTCTGGAATGACAAGAAAACATCAGTAATATCTTGGGAATTTCTAAAGTGCTTGTTGTTTTGTAAGAATGCAACCTTGCACAATAAAACTTTCTGAAAGAAAGGATCAACTTTGATGAATTTCTCTTTTAGGAAGAACTTTCCATAAGTTTCAATGTTACCAAAATAAGAACTGTCATTTTATAATGTGTTTTTTCAGTTCACTGTACAAGTTAATGAATTTTACAGCATGTTTTCAAATGTCCAAATTAATAGCAATTTGTAATTATCAAAAGAAAAATACTTGATTTTTAGTTTTGGGAAAAAAATGCTTCTTATTTGTGACAGGATGATTTGCCTCCCAGAAACTTTCATGAGATACTAACATTTTTCACACTCAGCTCTGCTTCCTCTTTGTCTCCACCCCCCAAGACTGAGATTGAGCATCCCCCAAGATCAGTCATGTTCATATTTGCTTCCAAAAACTGGAAGGAGTGTGTAATCTATGACTGTGTAAACTAATTATTTTTGGTGACCATTTCCCCTTGTTCCCTAGAGAAAGAATCCAAACCATCTGAAACAGTTAAGGATGTTTTCTACCTGCATTGTTTGACCTTACCAAGAGGCACAGCATGCTGTGTATGCACAACTCTGTTCCCATAGCAGCTGTAAAAGATTTTGAGAGCACCCTTATAACAGGTCTTGTGACTCTGAGAAGTGTCTGCCTTTGGAAAGTGAGTATGTGGAGGAAAGGGAAAGAAGGTTGTGACACATCTCATGTCTAAAAGATATAGCAGAGATAGCACAGTAAAAATGAGCATAGCTAGAGATGTCTTTATAGGCCACAGTAATTTCTGCTCTGAATCAAAACAGCCTCTTGTTTTGGTCCTCTGAGGACAGCAGACAAACAAAATACCACAAGGAGCAAACACAGTTGTTGGAGGATCGATAGATAAATAATTGTTAAAGCAGTCAAGACCCAACCAGCAATCCCTGCAGACAATCAGATGTGTAATGCCCAGCTACAGAAGCCCCTGATAAAATGCATACCTCATGCATGCTTACCAAACAGAAGACTTGCACAAGGCTCCACCCCCAACTGCAGCCTACAAAATCACGAAAGCCAAAGTGCACAAACACTTTTTTGGTGCAAAATCAAGAAAGCTAAGGCCTAAGAAGTGCAAGCAAAACCTTTCCCATGGGGAACCAGGAGCCAAAGATCAAGAGGAACAATAGGTTTGTAGTATGTGGGTGTCTCTTTGCCAGACCCCAGCTCTAGTGTGATACGCTTGCTTTACAAGCGTAGCATTTCAGGCAGTGAAATGATTAAACTGTTTAGTTGTTTACAAGCATTCTTACAAGAATTGCTTTTACCAAACTTCAGTATCAACTGGATCAGCTCATTAGGTTGTTCCAGTGCCAGGGGTAAAACTCCCCCTGCCTCAGCCAAAGGGCAGACAGGGAAGCTACAAATGAACTACAGGGTGAAATTAAGGTGCAGGAGTTACTCCACAGGGACTGGAATTTTCTTTGGTGCTAAAGCTCCCTTCAAATAGTTTTTACTTAGTTCACTCTTGGAAGACTTGTGAAGATAAGAAAGTTTGGCCAAGTGATTCTTAAACAAGAAAGGAGCTGGCAGCACCTGTGCAGCCCATCCTCTCCCTCTGTCTCTGCTACAGCATGATATCAAGAGGTGGCAGAGTCCCTCCAGCCAGGAGGATGGGATGGATGCTCTCCGTTGGTCACAGTACCTGTAACCATCTCATGGCAAAAGGCAAGAGGGAAATGGAGACTAAGGGAACAGACAATGGCTGCTTCCCTCTGTGATGATTCTCTGAAGCTCCTTGTTTGAGTCCCTGGTGACTGGAAGGGGTTTGCTGGAGCAGGTCTCCAGCAGTTCCACTCACTGGGACAGAGTCTAAGGAAGGTGCCTTCCTAGTTTCTTCTACAAGCCTCCTAAGTAGGCAGTCCTCAGAGCTAAAATGAGTCTCACATCATTTCATGTGAGGTGTTTTTTGGGCCTTCCACTCATTTGTCTTTTGTAATTCATACCTTTACTCCCAGGTGATGAGGCCTCCTTGGGGGGCGGGGGGCGGCAGGGAGGGCACTATTGTGGGGGATCCAGGCTGCTGCACAGCCACTGGGATAGCTTCTGTTGACCAAAAGGGGCTGTGGTTTCTCCCTTTCTCTCTCTGTTCACCAGTAGCCTTGGGAAAGAAAGATCCTGTAAATGCCTCTACCACAGGTAGAACAACTGGTGGGGCCTTCTGCAGACAGTTAAAGTAGGCAGTTAGAGCAAATCTGAGCTCTTCCATAATTTGGGAAACAACTGATTGAGGTAACTGGCCAGGACCACAATCAACAGAAGAATGCATCTGACATACTTTATTACTCCATCCCTAGTGCATATGGTTTGAATGTGAAAAACACAGGGAATTAAAGAGCTCCAGCATGCTCAGCTAAGGACTGCACTATTAGTAAGAAAAACTGCATGATTTCAAGGGTTTCTTTTCTATGTTCACCCTTACTAAAAGTTGTGAGGAACTTATGACTGCACTGTCCAGGCTGAAACAAACTACACTGAGCATAAATAGTCCACCAAGTGACCCAAGATTAGCCTGAATGTTCTACCATACAGACAGTCAGAACCCTTTAAAAAACCATTCTTGGAAGTCAGACCTTTTTGTGACTCCCAAAGGGAATTCAAAAAAAGATTAGTTTTAACCAAGGTTAATCTTGTAAAACAACTGCCTCAACACTGATAGCTAAAACTAGTAAATACCTAAACAGACCAGCTGATGGACAGAGCAGGGCCACTGTCCCAGAGCTCTGCATCTTGAACTCTACTTTGTGAACTTTGTATTCCAGCAGGCAGCTCCTGCTGTTACCTCAAATTTCATGCCCCAAGTAATTCTGGAGATTATATTCTCTTTTAATTAGATAATAAAATTTCTGATGTCTTAGTTTCCATGATTCCCTGTGGGTAACATATCCCATCTCACTTACAAAGCACCTTGTTGGTGTATTCCTTCCTTCGGAATTCCTCATCTACAGAAAAGAAATTAATTTAATTTAAGGCCAGGTATTTTTGTTTGCTGCACACTCTGATATCCATGAGATATCACACCTGTGATCACATTGCCAAGACATGTTCTTGTTCCCTTTGCTGTGGAATAAACAAAACATGTCAGGGCTGGTACTTCTGAAGCCTAGCTTTCTTTAGCTGATCTGATGGCTCCATTCTTGGCAGAAACAAATACTGAATGAATCAGTGTCCATGATGTAAAGTTTTAGTCATAAATAACAGAAACCATAATAACCAGATGAACCATATACTGAAGTAGGTGCACTACCTGGGAACTAGGTGCACTGCCCAGAAGGGGCAGCAGTAAATACAGCTCATTAACCTGATCAGATGATACAGCCTCCTGGATTCTCTGCTCCTCTGTGGCTCTATATTAATTTCTGTGCTAACCACAGCAGCAAAAACACTCAGCACAATCATAAAATAGCCACGAAAGATGCAGTCCTGTAGGCTGTGGGGTTATTTTTGGGGGGTGAATGTGGGGTTGTAGTGTGCTTTTAGGCCGAAACTCTGCAGGAGATGATTTTTCAAAGTCTGGAAGCTGATAATGTAAATCTCCTTTTTTATCCTGGATATTTTCAAGACCTTGGTTTGACAGAAGTCTTTTACAGAGAACACAGCAGATAGTATGTGGACTTCGTCTCAAAACCAGCTTTTCAGTGCTGCAGTGCTGGGCAGACTGTTTGATCCACTGCTGTTTGATCATGTGAGACACCACTGTTTAAAAAAACTAAAGAGGTAAAATGCAAACTGCCTCAGGCAGAGATAGAAACAAGGACTTGTATTTCTTGAGAAGCAAATGAATTATTACAGTGCATAACTACCACCATATTTAACTTCAGGCCAGGAGGAGGAAGAAAAAAGTCAAGCAACTATTCTGGAATAACAAGGAAATTAAAGGAAGAACTTTCCTGTCCCCATCCCCCATCTTTTTATAGAAAAGCAGACACAGAATCCATGTAATTAATCATTCTCTAATTAGTCTCTTTCTTTTTCTGTAATGGAAAAGCAGTGCCACATTGTTTAAAATTCCTGCCATATTGTTGTGCTGATTCACAGGCTCTACTGGTGGAAAATCTCTTTGTTTCCAGAAACAGAAAGCAATCAAAACCCTTACTGAAGAAAGGCTGTCACAAAGCCCTGTGACACAACTGCTAGCATGTGGACTTCAAGAGAGTAAACCAGTTCTGACTTGGAGACAGACTCAGCTGCCATCAGAACATAACATTTTAGGCACCACTTCTCTGTACTCTGTTCTGTCTATCTGGACAAGATCTCTGACGCAGGATGAGTGTGTGAGTGTACAGCATCTAGCATGATGGGGACAGTGACTTCTGCTTGCTGGGACTGCTCTAACGAGGACAATCAGCAATGAAAGCAAGAGACACAGCCTCACATAATTCACTAAAGTATCCAAGTGTATCATGCTGAAGCTAGGTTATGCAACTCACAGCAGCTCTTGCAGAAGAGACTTTTATCTTTCCCTATCTTCCTATAGGTGTCTTTATTTTGTCTGGTGTTAATTCCAACTATGAGAGAGACTTTTGTGAAGCCTTGGGGAGAGGTGTAGTATCATATATGTGTCTCAGGAAAAGACTTGTGTCTGAAAATAGGCAGGAAGCTTTAAAGTATCTGTTGACCATCACTTCTGTTATGGTCAACAGAGACCGTGTGACATCTAACAAGTCCCATGGAAATTGTACAGGCAGTAAAAAAGCAAAGCACAGGGTTCTGTGTAGAAGTATCTCTCCTCCTGCTCCTGCTTTCCCCTGCTATCTGTTACAGGTAGATTCATACTGCTACTTTAACGAGTGCCAGGAAACGTGTCTGGACACTGGAGCATAAGAGTCTGTACTATTAAAATGCCAGAAGAACCACTGGTGCAGTATTGGTCTGGGACAAATGAGCCTTCCTTCAAAAACCTGCCAGGCACAACTTGGAGCAGGGACAGGGACTATTCCCAGCAGGCAGCCGTGTACAGTCGCCTTGATCTGGAGAGAGTCTGATAGGATGGATGCAGCCTGGTGCTGTCTGGCTGAGGTCCAGGGAATAAGCTTGTTAGTACAAGTACTGCATGCAGAAGCCCACAAGAAGCCCTCTGAGGGAAGCGGTCTACTAGTCAGATCACTCACCTGGGAAAGGAGACAATTCAGTTTTTACAATGTGAACTAGAGAACTGGTACATTTTTTTCCCAGCCTGAAGAAGTTCAAACCTCTGTCTCCTTTTTCTCTAAACAGTTTCCCGATCACCAGGCAAAGGCATAATTTGGGCAGGGGACAGCAGGTAGCTTTTACCCCCCCAGATGAGGATGGTTGACAAAAGTGCAAGTAACCTGGGGCAAAACAGTTGAAACCTAGTGATTCTCAAGCCCAGCAAAAGCATGTCTTACTACCTTAGGAGACACTGTCTCTAGGTTATCCCTCTGCATTACTCTCTATGTTGTATATTATTCTATACAACCTATACATATTCCTAGGGGTGGGGCAAGAATTAATGTTTCCTTTCTAGCAAAAGCCTTCTATTCTGTTGGCCAAGTTTACTTTGTAGGCCTTCCACTATTTGTAAACAGCATCCCTATACATCACAGGAAAAATGAAATGAACAAAATAAATGCTTGCTCCTGGGCAGCAAAGAAAACCCACCCAAAACCGGTAGGAAAAGAATTTGGCTACTGCAGCCAAATCAAGGTTCTTTGCCCACAGGCAGGTCACAGCAAGCAAGAGAAACTGCCCTGAAGTGGTCAGGAAATTTCTGACTCAGTTATTGCAACCTCCTCTACACCTGCCCTTCACCCAAAGAACTCTCTAGCCCAAAGTGATCTAGTTTTAAACCCTCTGGAGTTTCTCAAAGCTCTTCTCCCAACTATGGTGCTGCTCTCATACCCTCAGGACAGCAAAAAAGCATTTCTCAACCTGTGGTGCTGGAGTGATGTCCCTCCTGCCTAGTATGAACTGTTGCTCTCTGAATTCAGCATCTGCTAATGGCCTGCTGAATGAAGAATCTAAAAAGTTTTTTTTGTGGCTACAGTTCCTTGGCAAACCTCAAGCTACCAAACCCACTCCAGAAGCTGTATGGACTGAGCAGTGCTCAGAAATGGCCATTGTTAGGATGTGGTTTCACAAACAGCTTCAGCCTCTAACAATATAATGCTCCTGGAAGGGTCATCACTCACATCCCTGATGGCACAGCTCACAGCTATAAATACAGATCCACCTGTAAATACAGAAAAAAATTATCCTTTAAGGGCATGGCAGCATGATGTGGCTGCAGACCAAAAGTAAGATTTGGACTGTCTCTTTACACCTCAGCAGTCTTAGATCACTGTAATTCTAGGAAAAAAATATACCAGGCCTATACTACCATCACAGGGCAGCAGAGCTGCAATCCTGCTGCTGGCACTGTTCTCAGCCCTGGAAAAAGACAAATCTTAAACTGACCGCTGCTTCTTTCCTATTCAACTCCCTATTCATTATCAAAGGTGAAGTTAATTAAATCTCTCCCAAAACGCTGCTCAGACAACTGCAATAATTATTTCAGGCTAGGATGTGTGATTATTCATGTAATTCTGTCGGCCCACAACGCTGCTGCAACATTCACAGGATCAATTCTAGCCTTGGTTTTCCACAAAAACCTGATCCATCACACCAGGCAGGCAAAATTTAGATTAATGAGGCAGAAGAGGTCGACCGCAGTCTTGCTGCATGAAAACTTCATTTGTACATCTCTGACCACTGGTTGTGTGGAAAATAAAGATGGCATGAGAATCCCCAATGGGAGAGATTGCAGGGGACTGATTTCTGCAGAAGGTGACAGCTGGCTCTAGCTTAAATGGAAATCAGACCTGAAAGAGAAATTTTGGAAGTGAGGGTAAATGGCTGAATGCAGCCAGAATAATATTTATATGGTATGATGTTACCCAGGAAAATGACAATAGCAGAAGAAAGGAGAAGCCTGGTCCTAAATCCATTCCCAGGGGTAATTCTTTCAACACCTGGGAAAGGTTTGTTCAGCCACACTTTCATCTCACTGCAGCTGATCACCTTGTACTTGGAAGAGTCAAAAGCAATGGGACCCAAGACTTCTCAGAAAAGTCTGGGTTCTTCCATAGCCTGGTGAAGAGAGAAGCCAAAAAGATTTGGTTACCTATCCCTCCCTTTCTCAAAGCACATCCCATCAAAGAAGAGTATGCCAAACTCCTTTCTTGAATGAATGGACATGACCTTGCTGGTTCCTACCACAGCAATTGATTTCTTTTCCACAAGTTCTGAAAGACATGCAAGTATAGTGCTCTACAGGCATCTCATTGATGTATTATGGCAGACCTAGTAGTAGTAAAGAGTGTTTGCATCTACAATGCCAGTGGTTAGAGTGAGGTAGCTCACCTAGCTGCTCTTATCACCATCACTCAATATTTGATGGTAGACTAAGAAATTAGTAACCAGTTAAAGGCTGGTCAATGGACAGGAAGAGGAAAGATTCATGTTTGAATGGACATGGGTATTTTGCCATAAAACCACCTTTCATTACACTTACAAAGCAATTGGTTCTTCTTAAAGCTCAACACTTGTTAATGTAAAGTAGGTGATTCTATTTAAATAGTAATTCTCATTTCCTTTGAGCAGGTATCCAGAGAGAGCAGAGTCTTTAGTTTGCAATGAGAAGGTTTATCATAGTCTCTTTTCCCTCATGTTGTGACAAGCACAGCCCACGCACATTTTGCAGACTCATTTGTCTCTGTAACAGTCTCTTCCCCAAGAGTTACAAGTCACTGTTGGGGATTCACTGCTGTGCTGACAGTGCTGTGGTGCTACTGCTTCTACAACCACTCAGGCATCATAAAGATCATGAAGGGCTTGGTTACTCCTGTGTTCTGCTCATCATCTTTTTCCCATCTCCCCTTTGGAAGAAGAAGGTTCTGCCTTCCTCTGCCATAGGCAGCGTTCTCCTATCTCTGCCCAGGTTTCACTGGAAAGTACATTTTCCAAAGTCAGACCCTTCCCAGATCTACCACAAGCATGTGAGCAGACCGCATGGTACATGCACGTGTACACTCCGTAAGAGCTACCACATCTGCATCATTGAACTAGCCCATCTGAGTGCAGTGAACATGTCTAGGCTTATGGACCTACCACAGACCTGATGGTGTATCAGGTCAGTACTAGCTCAGGCCAGTCTTGACAAAATATGTCCAGGAAAATTTTCTGTATGGTACAACAGAGCAGGTCTAACAGATCAAGACATTTGCCAGCTTTCTTCTAGTAGCTTTGCCAGCTTTAGCCCACTGAAGCAATGGGTTGTCACATCTCCTATTTTGATCTGAGGGCTGGGGATAGGTTTCTTCAGTCCCCTTGGGGAAAGGAGAGGGATTTTCAACATCTAGAGGGCAAAGGCAAGATATATTCGTAAGTCTCCCAATACTCTTAAGCCCCCAAGCCAGAGAACTTTCATCCCTCTGAAAGAGCCCCTGATCTCAGGTCACTGAAGCTGAATTCCAATTTGCTCCTGAGCTGTTTTGCATTTTTCATAACGGAGGTCGGTTTTCAAGTGGATCACTTGCAGAAAGCAGAATGTTAGACTAGATGCCTTGGGCTTTCAAGACCCTTCCTTCAGAGTCACTGAATAATATCTTGTATCCTGCCTTCCTCAAAGGGTCTTCCTAATTTTCTTTCTAATGTGTTTGATTTCCAAGCTTCATGACATGTATCTTACCTTTTACCTGTAAGTACTGGTAGTGGCAGTTAGTACTCAAAGCATTTCAGCTTGGCTCTTTGTGGTGTATTGAGGCACGAACTCAGAGCAGGATGGATGCTGAGGCAATTTTATTACATTCTGCCAGTGTGTATATAATTTTATTACATTCTGCCATGTGTACACACAAGTTCCGCCCCCCCTCCAGTCCCCTTGTGGGGGGAATCTATTTTGTTTGTATATATATACCTGCAGAATGTAATGAATTTGTCTTGGCATCCATCCTGCTCTGAGTCCGTGCCTCAATATGCCACAGCCCTTAAATTCATCTCTTTTGAAGTCTAAATGACTCCTCTGATCACCTTCATCCTACATGACAGATTTGAGCTGTGTACCTCAGGAGTTCCTCGGTGTCCTCCTCAGGACTGGTGTTTAGCACATACTCCTTGTTCGTACAGGCAGCTGGCAGCAGCAGTGAGTCACCCAGCCTTACCACCCCACCGAGGTCTGGATCTTCAAATAATTTCAGATCTAGAAAAGAGGACCAGAAAACTCTGTAGTTTAATCATGCAACATAACACAATACCTGCCTTAACACTAGTGAGCAAGTCTGGCTACTGGGCTGGAATAAAAAGATCACATAGACAATCCTTTTTTTACAAGGACTTCCAGTCCACAAGTGCAGTGATACATTGTACTCTTTGGAGTTGGTAAATCTGCTTTCTTCTTGCCCTCAAAAGTATCACACAGAATCGTAGGGGCTGGAAAGGACCTCAAGAGATCATCGGGTCCAACCCCTCTGCCAAAACAGGCTCCCTGGGACAGGTCGCACAGGGAGGCATCCAGGCAGGTCTTGAATATCTCCAGAGAAGGAGACTCCACAACCCCCCTGGGCAGCCTGTCCCAGGGCTCTGTCACCCTCACTGTGAAGAAGTTCTTCCACATATTGGTGCAGAACTTCCTGTGCTCCATCTTGAAGCCATTGCCCCTTGTCCTGTCTCCACAGATCATTGAAAAGAGCCTGGCTATTTCCCCCATGTCCCACACTTGAGATATTTATAAACATTAATAAGATCCCCTCTTAGCCTTCTTTTCTCAAGGATGAACAGCCCCAGTTCTTTCAGCCTAACCTTGTAGGTCATGTTACTCTTGGTAGTGTGGCACAAATGACTGTGGGACAGCCAGCTCCCACATACCTGTAATATCCCAGTCCAAAATGTCAACAGTGAACAGCTATGAGAACTACAGGTCTTGTTTATTCTGTCTGAATGATTCTAGATGATTCTACCCCAGCAGAAGATATACTCGGTATCACTGCATTTAAAAGCTCAGTCATACACATACTGTAGATAAAAGAATCAGTGTAGATGCAAATATTGAACAGATTTACTCTCTTTCATCGTCTTCCTGGGACCAACTGATGAGAAATCTTTTCCTGGGCCAAAAAGTCCTTCATCTGGATCTACCACCTCTTCAAAAATGGATAGTTTGGGCTTCTCTTCCTTGGCCAGAGGAGCAGATGCCTTCTTTGGTTTTTTAGTTCTAAAACATAAGAGACAAGAAAGTCAGCTGGTATTCTTCATTTAACAAGAAAGATTTATGGCTACCAAGTCCCATACACTGAAAATAGATGGAGGCTGGGAAAGGATTAGCGAAGGGTACACAGGCATCTGTTAGCTGCTGGCAGGACCAGGATAGTGAGCAGGAGGGACTGTTGGTCATGCTCTACCTGCACTTGTAAGCAGTTCCCTCCTCCCATGCAGAAAGCTTCAAATAAGAAAGAAGAGGGACAGACTGCTAGCAAAAGGACATCTTTGTGGAACCGGAGGAGGAGATGGTGTCAGCCTGCCGAGACCTTGGGGAAGCCGCGGAGCTGGAGGAGCAGTTGATACCAACCTTCTGCCCCTGCACGTCCAGGATGAGTTGTGGAAATCCCTGAGGGGACTGAGGCGGGGGGGGGGGTGGGGGGAATCTTGTTTTTATATATATACCTGTAGAATGTAATAAGGTTGGATGGGGCTTTGGGCACTCTGGGCTAGTGGAGGGTGTCCCTGCCCATGGCAGGGGGCGAGGACTAGATCAGCTTTGAGGTCCCTTCCAACCCAGACCATCCTGTGATTCTATGCTCCTAAGCCAGATTGCTTGCATCCACAATGTCTACACAAACTCAAATTCACTGCTTTATTAACTGTAGTAGGAAATTTATTGCTCAAATGAACCTAAGTATTAAAAGCAAAGGTAAAAAAATACAGCCATTATATTTAACAAGAGAACCAGAAGAACAGTAAGACTGTCTTTCAGAGCTGACAAATTGATTACAAATGGAATTAGTAGACACAAATCCAATCTACTGGGGAAGGAACAACCTTTATTTGCATAATTCATGCCTTGCAAAGTATTCTCTGAGAAGCGAATGACAATATAAATGAGGATTTGCCATCCTACAGAATGCCAAAAAGTCTCTGACAAGATCCCTTGTCCATTCAGAGAGTTACAACAGCTCTCCTGATCCCTAAGAACCTGTTAGGCCACAGGTACTTATATACACGAGCCAATATATTTCCAAGCAAAATGTCTCCACCCCAGTGAAGTTAACAAGGAGTTTACTGAAAGTTAGCTCAAGTATTTGCAGCAAAGAGTACTAGAACGGTGGGAAATATCAAAGAAAGGGAAGAGAACCATAAAGAGTATCATAAAGCACAGTATATAAAATTAATTGAACTACAAGGTCCTGGTAACAACCCTCTGTTTAGTCTAGCCATCAAACCAGCCCACTTACACTGGCTCACACTCTGTTTTGCCAGGGGACTCCACTGGCAGTTACAGGGCATGGGGCCAAACCCACAGGGCTTGACTGCTACCAGTAGAAACATGAAGAAGTTGTTTTTCTGCCTTCAAGTTGTTTCCCCTTGCTACCCTTCTAAGGAAGCCACAGCTGGACTGCCAAGTAATTCCAGCATATCCGTACAGGGACTCTGTCAAGGTCAGTCTCTAACTGGGAAACAGAATTCCCACGGTTCTGTATTTAGCTGTGCCAGTCCAGGCTGTGCACTGAGCAGAGGTTATTGGATGAGAAAGGGTGTGTAAGAAGTTTCAGAGCCTGTCTGAGGTTCTGGTTTCACAATGTGCTTCAGGTGGCCTGATTGCATGTCTGCCTGCCCACTCATCCCCTCTCCTTATATACCTGCTGCCTCCCTATGAGCAGGGGACTGGGGACCTAGCTGGAACAGTGAAGCTCCATGCTGGTAGGCATGCAGAGGAGAAGCTGCAAGGATAGTTAATTTGATGATCATGATGTGCAGTAAACTTGTACAGGGATGCAGAGGCTTTTGGGAAGAGAAAAACGAAGGAATATTTAGTCTCCCAAAGTATTACTGTACTCAAGGCCTGCACTTAGAATCATGGAATCGTTCTGTTTAGAATAGACCTTAAAGATCATGAAGTCCAACCATTAACCCAGCACTTCCAAGTCCTGCCACTAAGACACATCCCTAAGCACCGCATCTAGACATCTTTTAAATACCTCCAGGGATGGTGACTCAACAGCTTCCCTGGGCAGCCTGTTCCAGTGATTGACAACCCTTTAAGTGGAGAAATATTTCCCAATATCTAATCTAAACCCCGCCGGCGTAACTTGAATTCATCTCCTCTTGTCCTGTCACTTACTATTTGGGAGAAGAGACCAACATCCACCTCACTAAAACCTCCTTCAGGTAGTTGTAGTGAGCCTGTAAGGTCTTCCCTGAGGACAGCTTCATTAGCACCGTCATACATCACACTCACTCAGACATTTTGAAACCACTTGCATCCATTTAGTGTCACTAAGCAACCTGGTCTAATTGGGAGTGAAACTCAGTGGTCCTTAAGGTCACTTCAAACCCAAACCATTTTATGATTGCTGTTTCTTTGTTGCTGAAACAAGTGGAACACCGGTTAGTGAATTAAAAAAACCTCAACAAAAACTAAACAAGCCCTAAAGATGAAGTATCCTTTGTTCAGCTGAACTTATTTACCCAATTGAGCTCACTGATCATAGGATCATAGAATGGGTTGGGCTGGAAGGGACCTTAAAGATCAGCAAGTTCCAATCCTCCTGCCATGGGCATGGACACCTCTCACTAGACCAGGCTGTTCAAGGTCCCACCCAACCTGGCCTTGAACACTTCCTGAGGGGGGGCAGCCACCACGTCTCTGGGCAACCTGTGCCAGTGTCTCACCACCCTCATAGTGAAGAATTTCTCTTTAATATTCAATCTAAATCTACCTCCTTCCAGTTTAAAACCATTTGCCCTCATCCTAGCACTACACGCCCCTTCCCAGCTTCCTTATAGGCCCTTTCAGGTACTGGAAAGCCACTATAAGGTCTCCCCTGAGCCTTCTCTTCTCCAGGTTGAACAAGCCCAACTCTCTCAGCCTGTCTGCATAAGGAGAGGTGCTCCAGGCCTCTGATTATCCTTATGGCCCTCCTCTGGACCTTTTCCAACAGTTCCATATCCTTCTTATGTTGGGGACTCCAGAACTGGACACAGCACTCCAGGTGGGGTCTCATGAGAGAAGAGTAGAGGGGCAGAATCACCTCCCTTGACCTGCTGGTCACTCTGGTTTTGATGCAGCCCAGGACACGATTGGCATTCTGGGCTGCAAATGTGCATTTGTTGGCTCATGTTGAGCTTCTCATTCACCATCACCCCCAAGTCCTTCTCTGCAGGGCTGCTCTCTATCACATCATCTCCCAGCCTGTACTGATGAAGAGGATTGCCCCAACCCAGGTGCAGGACCTTGCACTTGTCCTTGTTGAACCTCATGAGGTTCACCTGGGCCCACTTCTCCAGCCTGTCCAGGTCCCTCTGGATGGCATCCTGTCTTTCACATGTGTCAACTGCACCACTCAGCTTGGTGTTGTCTGCAGACTCGCTGAGGGTGCACTCAACCTCATCGTCGATGTCATTAAATAATACTGGACCCAGTACAGACCCCTGAGGGACACCACTTGTCACTTCTCTCCATCTGGACTTCAAGCCATTGATGACTACTCTCAGGGTGTGACCATCCAGCCAATTCCTTATCCACTGAACAGTCCACTCATCAATTCTGTATCCCTCCAGTTTAAAGAGAAGGATGTTGTGGGGGGCTGTGTCAAAGGCTTTACAGAAGTCCAGATAGATCTGATCTCCATATATAAAGCACTGTGAGAATGTCTCAACACTACTGTCTTCTGAATCTAAAAGGAGCCAAACTGAATGTAAATGACTAACTGGCATAGACCAAAGCTGGATGATTCAAAAATTAGGGCATATGAATCCATCTAGTCAGGCTACTGGCACACTTGAAAATTCAGCTGAGACTCCTGCCTCCCAAATCATTCTCAATTCACCCACGAAAATGTCAACAAAACCCTGCATGCAGAAGACACTCACTTTCAATCCTAACCCATGTTGTGAGTGCAGTTCTCATGCTATTGTTTACTGCCACGAGTAGGTCACTGGTTTGGCAGTCTCCACGTCTCACTGGTGCATCAACAACACAGAAGAGCTTTCTGTTCAGCTGTAGAAAACAGCAACAAGGATGACTAAGACCTGTATGTGTGACAGCTGCATTTTGAAACATTGGATCTCCAGACTTAACACTTGGTGAGACATAGCTCAAATCAAGGGGCATGTCTATTGTGCTTAAGACAGACAGGAGTCCCTAACTCATGCTCACTACTGGCTTAAAATAGTGAGCGTTACTATTCAGGGTGTGTGTCATTATCCAGAGTAAGTGTAGTCTCAACAGACAAACACAAATTTTGAGAACTTATTATTTTGAAAATATGACTCCTTCTCTTTGATAGAAAGAAGATTATAGTCCAGGAAAGGAGTGTTACAGTAATATTAAAAATAGCCTTACTCAGAATATACATATTTTAGGTATCCATATGCATGTTTTAGGTATTCATGGGATTTCACAAGGAAAGAGCTCACTAATACACACGGACACCCCAACTCCCCCAAATCTACATTCAGGCTTGAACAAAAGAGCTACTGCTAAAAGAGCAGCAATATTAGCACATCTTCTTGAAAACCATGTCTGAAAAACAAAGAACCGATACACTTGTTCATGCAGAAAACAAACTGTCATCTGCTGCTTTTTTTTCATTCAACAGTGCTCATTTTCCAAAGCTGCTTGATGATAACAGACAGGACAAAAGGGGTCATTCTCATCTGCTTTGGGCAAGGGATGCCGAATCGAAATTCTAAGCCCGTCAGCTCAACGCAGCCTGACTGCTAAGCATTCAGCCACTGTGACAAGTGCTGGCTGCAGGGATGTTTAACCTCACACAGTAATTTTTCTTCTTATGGGCACCAGAGTAACTTACAGTGTTTTCAATGGCCCTGGCATGTCCCAAAATAAGATAATGCATAATATCTCCTATCAGAAATCGTTTGGAAGAAAAGCATTCAATGGCAGGCAGGGTTTTCCCAGCTGCAGCCCCCAGATTAGGTCAACCTTGGACTATTTTTCCAGCAGAGCAACAGATGGAAATAAAACCTGAAGGAACAGATTTTTTCAAGAGTTCTGCTCCCATCTAGGGACTTGCTTTTGTGGAGAAACTTTTCTAAAGGGCTCAGCACTCAGGAGTACTTGTTTATCCTGAAAGAAGCCAAGATGCTTTTATAATCTGTCCTTAAACATTCTGATTATATCCTTTTTCAATATAATCTGAAAGCAGATGACAAGACCACAGACAGACAACTTTTGTTTAGTATACAGCTCATTAGCGATAATCATAGTACAGAAACATTTCTTAAAAAGTTTTCAACTAATGAACTAATAAAGTACACAGACACTCATATGCCTTGCAAGGGAACAAAGATTACAGAGTAGATTGCAAAAAAAGCAAAATTAACATAAGGCAAAAGTCTTTATCATTTTCCTTTCATATTCTAGACTAAACCAGAATGTGAGACTTACTGAAACAAGTTAAGGACAACAAAAGACAAGTTTCAAAATATACTCATGACTGAATTAAACTACAGCAAGGACACTGCTCCAGAACAAGACAGGCATAATAAAGTTTGCCAAAAATGATGTGAAAAAGACAAAAATACTAGTGAGTATGCAGAATGCAGAATTTCAGGGTTTCTGACAAGAGTGAAATACTTCTTGTCCTAGTACTCATGTTAACCATGGACATTTAAAATATGCAATACCAGACAACACACACTGATGCGTTTTGATAAAAACTGGCCAGGCATCTTTCTGCACCCTGGATGTAACTACTCAACACATTTTAGAACTTCAGGGAGGTTACAGAGGGCTAAAAATAAAGCTATTTCAGACATTAGAAAAGTGCAACACAAAGAAGCATAGGCTGGTGAGCATTTCCTTGATGCCTGGGAAAGTTGAAGAAAGGCAGATAATCAGATACAATCCGTGAGTAACTTGAAAAGCCATTCGTGACTCAAGCCTTGCCAGAATCATGCTGCTGTTTTCTTCTTATGAACCTACAGGCTTGATTAAAAATGCATCTTACCCAAGAATCCATACAGCAGTTCTGAGATCTGAGATTTCCCACTGTTTTCTTCCAAAGCAGGACCAGGACAGTAGAAGCTCCTATCCTTCAGCTCCTGTGGACAGGGATCTCAGAATCACAGAATCACCAGGTTGGAAAAGACCTTTGAGATCACTGAGTCCAACTGTAAACCTCACTGCAGCACTGCAGGTATCTGCTTTGCTGTAGAGTGAGCCTGAGCTATCCTGCAATTAACTAATGCACTCAGATGTCTTGAGCAAGGGGGAACTAGAACACTCTCTTTTTGGTTCTTCTCCATGGCTTTGGTGGGATGAGGAGAGAATATTATGTCTTGCTGATTAGTCTGTGAATTAGTAAAAGAGCTACAAGGCAAGCATGATGATGGCAGCACTGGGGCTTGGTCTATGCCAGTTTCTGTTATGCCCCTAACTCTTTTTCTCTGTGTGTATGTCTGGTAGGACTTGATGTCAAATTGATAAAACAAGGGGAACTTTGGGTTTTGCTCCACTTGCCTCTTCTGGACCACCCTGTGCCCACTCCTTGCAATTTCAGCTTGCTATCACCCTATTTCCTTCTTCACCGCTTCTCAATCCATTTCCACAACTTTACAGCCAGTGTTACATACTTCCTTGCTTCAATTCCAGAATCTGCCATATTGCCTTACCTTCTAGACAGACAATTAGGCCTCCTTGTCATCTTCAGCTCTCTCCTCCCCCATCCACATCATGTACCTCTTACCCTCCAGACCTCTACTCTGGACTCTTCTTTTTTCTGCTTTGACTCTAAAATGACTATTGTTGGTCAGATTACGCTTGTGGTCTCTTAACTGAAAGAGAAACAGAAAGCTGCAATGGGAAAGTGAGAAAATGCAGAAGGGAGAGTGAAAGGATGAAATTCAGCAGATATAAGGGTAGGCAAGTTAGCAAAGTGAGAGAAAAGGAGGAGGTTGAAGCTGGTTGTAAATAACCAGCTACAACTGTTGACCACTGAAAATAGACAAGGATGTTTACCAGTCAGTTTTCAGTAAAAGCTAAAATTCATGTTAAATCTTAAATAAACATAAAATCTTTTCAGAGAAAGAAAGCTTTATCAGGAAAAAAACAGGACAGACTTTTTGGATTTAACAAACTGCCAGACCTTATAGTGGAGTTACTATCAAGAATAGGCCCTAGCTCTATGTTTTGACCTTATAAAAATTGCAGTCTAAGAAAAAAATCCATCCTCTTACATTATTTAACAGTCATTACAGGTCTGTAGCTCCAAAGATAACAAATTCTTGGGCAAGTACTGGGTTGCATGCCTGTAAAGTGATATCTACATGCAGTATAACTCAGCAATAAAATGTGTGACGTGACAAGAATCTAACCATGACAACCTTAATGAAATCAACCTGCCAACATCATCCCTTTATGAGACATTCTTCACAAAATATACTGAGCAGCTTCACAATCAAAGTCAACCAAGCTGAAGCAAACAGGGTGTGAAAAAAAAAGCTAGTGAGCATGTTATCTGCTCACATGCTCAACAGATTCAGGAGCAAACACCAAAAAAAAAAGAAGGCCTCAGAGAATTGATGGTATTGGAAGTATCCAATGCTGTGGTAAGAATTCTCACAACTAATAAATAAAAGTGCAAATGCAAACAGTAACATTTTTGGAGAAGTGATTGTTTTTCTGAACACTGAAATGGTGAAAAAAGTCATACACAAGAGTGTACCCCTGTAGCTTCTTGTTAGATGTACCTGATGAAGATGTATTTCTATTGAATTAGATGTGTTCTGAAAAAACCCTGGCCACATTAATAGTTGATGCCTCATTTCCGTAAGTGTTGGGCACTCACACTTCTAAACCATAGAACCACAGAGTCACAGACTGGTTTGGATTGGAAGGCACCTTTGAGGATCATCTAGTCCAGCCCCTCTGCCATGGGCAGAGACACCCTCCCACTAGCCCAGAGTGCCCAAAGCCCCATCCAGCCTGGCCTTGAACGCTGCCAGGGACAGGGCAGTCACAGCTTCTCTGGGCAACCTGTGCCAGGGCCTCAGCAACCTGACATTTTTTTCCCCTTTATGCCCCATCTAAACCTACCCTCTTTCAATACAAAACTGACAATTTTTATGAAAAAACTTTAAAAAAAGATATCCTGTCACTACAGGCCTTGGTGAAGTCAAATCAGCAGGACATGCAACTGCTTGGTGTGCCTCCTCCCAGGGACAGGCAGCCTGGCTCTTCCACATCTACTTTATAAAGGTTTCATTTTGTGTTACCTAATCTTTACCTCCTCGCAAACAGGATGACATCATACCTAGAAGCATCTCCTGACACCTGTTTGACAGCCTCTCAGCCTCACTTTGCTCCTCAGGAGGAGACCCTTGCCCCTGAGCTGCTGCCTCATGTGAATTCCCTCCTCACTGCATCCAGACTGGGTACAGGAACCCAGACTGCGAGCACAACTCTAATACTCATCTGCCTGTGAACAGAGAAGCTTGAAATAGCTAATGTAACAAGAGAGGATGTTTGCATCAAACCCCCTCCGGCCTCTCTAATCCCAGAGGCTCCGTGTAAAACTCATTCTGAAGGGCACCCTTTTTTTCACCTGGTACCTGCAGGTACACCTCCAACCTACAGAAAACCTCCAGCAAATGACAAATGATGCTCCAGTCTACGATTTTGCCTGACATGCCTGTCACACCATATCTAGAGAGCTTATGAAAAGCCAGAGAAGGGCGGGTTACCAAGGCAGTGAGCAGATTCCAGCAGTAGCCAAAGCAGGATTTGCACTCAGAGAAAGACTGTTTCAAAAGTGCTCCATGATACCGCCCAGGGGCTGAGCCTGGCTCCCCACTGACTTCTCTCCCCCCCATCCTGCCGTTGACAGAGGTAATTTTTTTCTCTTGACTGTCCTGTGGGTAAAACAAACCTCTCACTGCAACACAGAGGTGGCTCCACAGGAAATAAAATAGAGAAGGACATTGTCAGAGCTAAATGATACTGCTGTTGCAGCCACAGCCCCACGCTCTGGCTGCTGCCTCTCCTGCTGATCATGAGATCAAAACTTCTTCCAGAAGAAGAAAATGTGGCTTTCCTGCCTAGGGGTTTCTTGAATTGGTTTTTGGTTTGTTTGGGCTATTTTTTGTAACAGAGGTAAGATAAAATTGCTCTGGGTGAAATATTACCCAGGCCACGGATATGCCTACTGCATGAAGCAATTCCACTTGCGATGTGGCAGATGTTGCTGGAGGTCAGACTGTAGGAACAGTCACACCAGGGAGCACTGGAGACACAAAACTCTTACTCCTCAGCGAGGCACTGAGGCTCTGCAGTGGCAGCTGCAAGGGGCTCCTTTCTGCTGCAAGCAGAAAAACAGCTGACACAGTTCTGCATTTTTAAAATTGGATTCCTATTTATGTTTTTTATCACTAACTGGCCTGACTTCTCAGCACACAAGCTTTTGCAACATAAGTAATTTCAGGGGCTGGGCACTGAGCTCAGCATGCAGAACAGGCTGGCTCTCACACTGAATAGGTTCAGCTCAGGAAGGAAGCACTGTGAGCCCTTTGCAGAGCATGGCAAGCCAGGCACTGAATCACAGAAAACTGATAAATGCAAGTAATTGGCAAACATCTGACTAAAAAAAGAAATAAATACCCTTTGCAAGTTTTCTGGCTACTGCATGAGATACAGCTCGGTGCTGGTGTTATTTAACAGCCATGGTAATATTTTAACCAAAATCATTCCCCTCCTATTGGCAAAACATCTCTCAGAGCTCAGCTCACCCAGAGCAGCGCTTGCTATTCCCACAGCACTCTTCAAAGATGGCAGATGGATGATCTCAGTGAGGCCTCCAACTAGCATCTCATCTCCCCAGAGAATTACGACTTGACACAAGCGACGCGAGGCTGCAGATCCACCCAAGTGATTCATTGCAGACCCTGCTCCTTGCTCCTACTTAGCTACCTGATGATCTGCTACTGCCAGCTGGCCCCCTTGGGGCTGATCGGATTAGAAACGCTGAAGATTCATGTGCTGCGAGGGATTCAGCAGGGAAAATGGATCAGAGAACACAGGCTGTGGGTAAAAATATCAGTAAACATCACAGGCTCTCAAATCCCAAACAATGTGAGATCTCAGGCCTCTGTAGAAACAAAAAATGGCAAGTGGGTAGTGCCCTGAGCCCAAGGAGAGCTCTTTAGCTGCTGTTGAATTATGGTGTGAGCTCGGGCAAGTAACTCAATCCTTTGGGCCAGTGTGCTGACTCACAAATCCTAAATGGACTTAATGTATATTAAAGTTACAGCATTTTACATCAGTGGAGCATGTGGTGAATGAAATTCAGCCATCGAGTAAGTTGGGAGAGATGTGAGAAATTAACTGAGGTTTGGTCAGGGGGATTTTTTGTTGAATATATTGGGGGCCCAAAATTCTATCACTGATCTGCATCAGTGGGAGGGACCACTGGAAAAATGATGAAATGGTGCTGATGACAGCAAGAGAGTAGCAACTAAGAATACCTCCACAACATTTTAAGCTTCAATTCCCTGGTATTACAGTGTTTGTGGTGATGTTGGAGGAAAGAATGATGATTTCAGACAGAAAACACAGATGCAGGGCATTTCAGGATCTGGGTCCGTAAGGAGAAATGCTACAGCAGACCTTTCCTCAGCCACATGGCTACAACAGAGAACCAACACCACAGCATCAGTGTGGTTGTAAATATATAGCACACCAAGCACAGCCAAAATTCCAGGTGCTGATTCACAGAGCTGCCTTGTGCCCCTCACCGAGCCCTCCCATGCTGCCTGTCCAGCTACTATCTGCAGCTCCTGGCCTCACTCCTGTCTCTGTTCATCTTCTTTCACATCCAAGGGGAGGACAGGGGTGGACCCCTGCCTGCAGTTTGTCCGAGGAAAGGAAGGGTTTTGAGGTTGCCCACCTTCCCAAAGCTGGCAGAATTCCACAGCAGAAGTGCCGTGAGTGCAGGAGGCCTTGCACCCTCCCCTGCTGAACCAGGAGGCTGAGGCAGGACTGTATCCATATGATACAACACTCAGCCTTGGTCCTGGCCTTGCTCTGTGTGGTGTCCTGGAATTATTATTTATTCTGCATATGATTTTCAGTTGAAAGTGCTTGAAATAATGTGAGTGTGGTCTAGAGGTCTGCAGAGTCATAGCCTGAAACAGAGGGTGTTTATGACATGCCTTGAGCACAGAACAAAGGCACGTGTTGATTTCAAAGGAGCAGAGTTTGATGAGATACTTCCAGAGGACTGTGTATGGATACAAACTTGATGCAGTCTTCTCCATGTCACCTTTTGGAAATGGTCCCTGGGGGGGGGGGTCCTGGGTACCAGGCCCTCTCAGGAAGAAAAAACAAGCAGGGAGCAGAAAGGAGACTGTCCTGTGACATGTTGTCTGTAGGGTTAAGGATACCTTGGCATGCTTCATAATTCTGATCAGCAGCATCCATCTTGTAGTGCACAGTAACACCACAATGGCTCCCCTCCCATGGGCAATGGTGCTGTGCTGCCAGCAGCTGGCAACCCACTGGCAGAACACGAGTGAGGGATGTGTCATGCTGGGTGACATCTCCCACCACCTCCCACTGCCGACTGACTAACAGACTGCAATGGCTCGATAGACCCAAACACCTCACAACCCTTCAGAATTCACTCTCTCTGCAGCTCTATACAGCAGGGCATGTCAGCACTCTTCTTTTACAGAGCAGGAACAAAACGTGGTCCTGAAAGCCAGAAGTGAGCTCTCTGCAGCCTAAACAGGATGTGTTGGAAATGAATTGAAATGAATTCCCTTGAAACCTTGGCCAGCAGCTCCAGACCACACACTTCTTCCCGTTTGAGCATCCTGCATTGTGTGGCACTGCCCTTGTCTCTTGGCAGCACCACCAAATAAATAAAAACAGCTCCAGGGAGGTCAGTATTTGGTGCCACAGCCCCTGAGGGAGGAAGTGAGGGTTAGCCCTCCCCTCAGGAACCTCTTAAGAGCACATTTGGGTTTTTTTATATTACAGGAACAGTTGGGGCCATGGCTCTGTCACGCTGTCACTCGTAGCCAAGATGAGAAAGGCAGATGACTCAGGAACAAGTTTCCAGGACAAGACTGCTATAAACAGCAGCAGCCTATGCTGGTAGATAACCCATGGCACAGATGAAAAATGAGACATCTTTAGCAAATGGGTCTAGATAATGTTGTAAGGAAGTTTTGAGGGCATGACACCATGTTTTGTGTTTAATGATGTCTTCAAGAATGCCTCAGATGCTATTACAGACAAAAAGCAATAAAGCAAGGCAAAGAGAAGCTCGGAAACCTTCTATCCAAGCCACTCTGACCAGTTTGAGCATCATGCCAAATAAGTAGCAGTTATTACAGAAAATCATGGTTCAGAGAACAGGCCTCAGAAAACAGCCTATACTAGCAAAAACCTAGCTTTTCCTAGCCAAGTAACACACCATGGCTCACACCCACACAGATGAACTCCACTGTACTCCAAAACAGTCTGGCTGCAGCCATCCAGGCTAGTTCCTGGGCTGTGCCCACATTCCCCCAAGAGTGTCAGCTGACAGGAGCCACAGCAACCAGCTACAAGGTAGATGTAGAATGCCCTTGGTGTTTCATGTTCACAGAGCATCCTTAAGTGCCAGTCAGGCACTCAGCACTGCCTGCACCGAGCTGTACCTGCACTACCTACTTTGTCACATGGGTCCAGCCCTGACTCCCAAACCTGTGCCTTCTTCAAGCTGTCCTGCTCACAATGAAAATCATACAATTAAAACTCAACATCTACAGTAGTGTGGTGGTTTAGCCCTGGCTGGAGGCCAGGTGCCCACCAAAACCAGTCTTTTACTCCCCTTTCCAGGTGGACAGGGGAGAAAAGATATATTAAGAGGCTTAGGAGTCAAGATAAGGACAAGGAGAGATCATTTTATCAGCGACGATATGGGCGAAACAGACTCAACACAGTGCAGGAAAGAACTATTCTAATTTATTACACTACACTAGAAAGAACAGTGAAGAACCGGAGTCAGGAGTGCAATCAAATCTTAAACAAATGCAACCAGGTCTTAAAAACACGTTCCCCCCACCACTCCCTTCTTAGCAGACTTTAATCAGAATCTTGCTCCCTTCTTCCACCCCGCTCGCAGTACAGGGGGGGCAGGGACTGGGGAACGATGGGGTTCTCAGTAGCACCTTCCCCCCACCCCTCCATTCTAAGCAGAATTCCCTTTAGCCATGATTTTACTCCCTTCTTCCCCCCCTGCTCGCAGTACAGGGGGGGGCAGGGACTAGGAAATAATAATGGGGTTCTCGGTTACTTCATGAGCTGTTTTCCGTTCCCAGATCTTAAAACACCTCTACCTCCCCACCCCGCTCCCTCCTTAGCAGACTTCAATCTAGTCATGATTTCACTCCCTTCCTCCCCCCGATCACAGCACAGGGGGGCAGGGACTGGGAGACGGGGGCTTCGGTCAGTTCCTTGCAAGTTGGTTTCCTTCTCGGCCGGGGGGGGAAAATCCATTCCACACACCCTCCCCCTGCTGCGCCATGAGAGGCCCCGGTACTAGAGACAAGTCCTCCAGGAACTTTCTCCGTGTGTCTCATCAGCTGCTCCGCCTGGATCCCTGCTGTGGCGGGCAGCAATAAATCACAATGTCTCTCAGTCCAAGTCCTCACACGGGGCACACCAGCCTCCCCCAGCAAACCTGTACCAGTGCAATTCTCTCTCTCTCTCTCGCTCATCTCTGTAGGTTCCAAGTGCTGGCAGGGGCTTGCTTCAGCGTAAGGGTCACAGCGTCTTCTCTATGTCTGCACCTGCTCCATCCAGCGTGGAGCCCCTCCACGGGCTGCAGGTGGGGTCTCGGCCTTTACAATGGGGTTTCTCCACGGGCTGCAGGGGCATCTTTCTCTCTGGCACCTGGGGTGCCCACTCCCCCTCCCGGCCTTGGTGTCTGTACAGCTCGTTACATCTTCTCACTCCCTTCTCCGGTGGCAAAAATGCAACTGCTTCCGGGTTGTTTTCTCCTATATGTGATTCTCAGAGGCGCTGTGACTATCTCTTACTGGCCTGGCCCCGGTCAACAATGATTCTGGCCTTGGATTGTTTACATTTGGGAGCTCCAGAGAATTCCTGCAGCTCCTCACAGCAGCCATTTTGTGCACCCCTGTTCTTTTCCAGCACCCAACCTCGCAAAACCACGACAAGTAGCAAGTAAATTTGGTCAGGGCTTGGTCTGAGATAATGGCACACAATGTCCTTGAGAGTTCTCAGCATGCTCCCTGGCATGAATTTGGCCTAGGCTAATTATTTCTTTCCCAAATGATGCCTGGATATAATTTAGGGATCAGCACAAGCTCAGGGCCCTTCCTGTTTTGGATGTGTCTGGCTTGCTCTGGGGAGTGAAAGGATTCAGTTGTTGGACAGGATCTACTTCATCCTAGTTGGCACAGAGCAAGACTACAGTTCCTGTCTGCTTTTATTTACGAGTTTAAACCCGGTCAAATCACCTACCACAGCTGAGTATTTCACTGCGATGATAAATCTCATTACTCCTTATGATCAGAACTGGGCAGCTCAGGGCATGATATGGAAATAAAGGTTTTGAGTCCTATCCAAAATTTCTGGAAGGTAATAGAAAGCATTTCTCTCACTTTAAGGACAATTGCTATTAACAACAATCCAAATGCCACATTTCTGTGCAAAGGGGAACCCATGAAATCAGTGCTATTCCTTTTACCAAAGGGATAATGGCAAGATCTAACTTTTAAGTGCTTGTACCCAAGATGAGACCTGAGAAAGGCAAGCGCAGAATGAAGAGCTGCTGGGTCCCAGATATGTGATGGTTCTTAAGGACCCTCTCCTTTCACTGGCACTTCAGATAATTCCAGATCTGGCCAACTGCTACAAGAGGGAGCAGCAAGAAGATGTGATCCCCAGGTGTGTTAACTGGTACCAGCCCATAGTTACAACAGCTAATTAATGCATTTTTAGCAAAGTTTTACAGATTGCTTCCAAAAACGGGCTCCCAAAAGCCAGTTCTTTGATCCTTTGAAACCAAGACAGAAACTTATGCAGCAGATCCATGGGGAAAAGGGAACAATGGCTTTATTAAGTCTGCTGAATTAGGAACTTGACAGCATCAGTTGAAAGGAAAAGCAAGTCTCCCATCTTGATTTAAACTGAGCACACATTCACCCCACAGACAGCTTCTTCCAGAGCAAACAATTCTGTTATACTTGGTGAACAGAAAAGCAACAGGGCAGCTCTGAATCTATCCCTCATTAGCAGTCTGTCTCATCTACAAGCAGTTCCCTGAATCTGTTGATTAAAGATTTCCCTTGCCTTCATGAAAGGAGCAGGCAAATCGATGAGGTAATGCTTTTTTATTCTAATTAAGGACTTGAGTCATCCTACTATTGTAAAGTCCATGAAACAAAACATGCTTAAATCTGCCCAATTACATCATGTTCAATCCTCTTCCAAAGCAGAAGTAAAAAAATAAAGACACTTTTTATATTGTGTAGTTGTACATTTATCCTGTACCCCATCTAAAGGATGTTCTGCCTCCTACCAACCTGTCTGACTTAAGGGCTTGTTTAGTACGCCTGCAGAATGGCTCACAGCAGCTTCTGCATGCCTTCATCGCTGGTTAGTTCTGCACTGCTACAAATGATTGCACATTGCTGTTAAACAGGATGGAAAAATCAGGAGCTGAGACTTCACACAGAGGACTATGGGAATTATTTAAAAGTTGGTGCCAGCTAGTGGCAATGGTATTTCATTCCAGTTCCCTGATATTACTTGGCTCTCCAATTCTTCTATACAGAGAAATTTTATTGATTGAACACGCTGCAAACAATTAAACAGGTCCTTTAAAAATCCTGTGACATCTTTCTTAAAAGCAGGCACATCTACTTCAGCAAGCTGGTCAAATTCCAAGCTGGGTATTTACACTTGTATTAGTGCAATTCCCCTTCATTCCCAGTTGAATTATGTGTTCTCCACTTACTGCCCGATGCTGCAAGGAAGTGTTGCACTAAGCTATTGAGTCCTTGCTGCATTTTACCCCAGGTGTAGTTACATCTGTGTTCTGCTTGAAAGTACTGCTGGATGGCATACACAGCTGTAATACTGCACAGACTGTTATTTGCAGTCCTTTGGGTTTAGGATGATGATATAAACACGAATTTACTATTTATAAAGCCCATTAAAGTATATTCAGTGTTCTAATCAGACAGAAAATGAAGCATATTAAAATAATTACTTAAATTCCTTCCCAAAGGATCTTCATGTTCCAGCTGTGCACATACTGGAATCACTCAAGCCAGCCATGACAAACTCACCAGTGAAGTTTAACCAAGGCAATTGCTTCAACATGCAGCATAAAACCTGGGGAAATGATGACTGCATCATCTTAGAGGAGCAAAAATCCAACACTAAGCCAGGAAACATGAATGCAGATAAGGACAATGCTGGCATGGGAGAGGACTCTCACAAGTTTTCCTTAGGTGAGCGAAGGGACTATTTCCAGAGTAAAAGAAAATTCAGAGCAGCCAGCTTTAGATCTCAAAGTTATGCATCACAGAATCACGAGGTTGGAACAGACCTTTAAGCTCATCAAATCCAACTGTTCCTGTCCTATGCTAAACCATATCCCTAAGTACCTGATCTACCCTTTTTTTAAACACATCCAGAGGCAGTGACTCAACCCCCTCCCTGGGCAGCCTGTTCCAGGCCCCAACAACTCTTTCAGTAAAAAAATTTTTTTCTAACAGCTAGAAGAAGCCACTCCTCTCCAAATCCTCTGACTGTCAGAGTTCCCAGCTCTGATCTAAGGTACAGTTCTTTTGGGTTGCCAGAAGTGGACATAGCCGGAGGGGTTTTGCAACCACGTCTGTCAAGTACGCTGTGTCCTGCAGCAGCACTTACAGATGTAACATGTGCTAATGGTACCAGGACATTTCTGAGTGCTCTCTGTTGGAAAGTACAGCTAGAAAAGGTTCTCAGTTCCAACACTTGCAGCCACAAAGGCCTTGGTGAAGTTCCGCAAGGAAAACATATTCAAAGAGAATGTTTATTCCACTCAGAAGACCCAACACAATGAATATGGATGAATCTGTGAGATTAAATAAACATGGTTTCATTTTCCATTATTTCCTTGCAATCACGCTCAACCTTCCATCTGTGAGGGAGACAGCAAGATGTGCAGTACAGAAACGTGGAAAACTGTGCTCAGGAGATTGGATTGAAGGCAGAAGGAAAAGGAAACCCAACTTCACAGGAAAGCCACACTCAACTCACAAAGCACCTATAAACAAAGTTCAGGAGAGACAAACTGGAGGTACCAAATTCCTGCAAGGAGAGCAGCCCTGCTATGCTGCCTTACTCCCTAGCCACTCAGTTAAATCATGTCCAAAGAGAGGCTATGAGGTTGCCCCTAAAAAGGATTGAGAGCAGACAATTTATGAAAAGTGGGGCTTTTCCTTTAACTGGAAGGTAATAAAGAATCACAGAATCCTCCAGCTCCGCGGCTTCCCC
>VZTU01029043.1:1621-79469 GCA_013400835.1 Zapornia atra
TTAAAAAAGACAAAAGAGTGTGTGTGTGTGTATATTGTACACTTATTCATTTTCCTGAAATACATTCATGTATTCAAATATATGATATACATCTTGAATAAGTAAAGCTTATTCACACTGAATATTTATATACATTGTTTGTCTTTAAACTATGTAGTAAACTTATCCAGGGGAACTAGCAGGTCTGTATTACACTTAACCAAATGTTTGTCTAATATACTGCATTCCTTTTCAATGTGCTTGATCTAACCTCCAAATCTTTCTGCAGATGGTATGTATCAGAGCACNTTCATAGTTTAAAAAGAATATAAGCATTTGCAACTTCTACTATGGTATAGACAAGTGTGCTGTGAAAAAAATCCCAGGCTGCTATAGTATCAGTTATACACCTGAATAAAGGATAACATAGAAGTCTAGGATTTTACTTCTTTTAATGTACTAGTATGCTTATTTTTAGGTTGGTAAAGGAGCTATAGTATCACTGAAGTTTAAACTCAATTTATAAAAAAAAAAATTTTTAAAAATCATCTATTCCAGTCGTCTTGGCTTCTCTTTGTCCATTTCATCATCTTGTTGTGAGTTGAATATTCTAAAACTTACTGCAGTTGCTGCCCTGTAGGATCCCAAGTGTTCATCTTAGTCAGTTACTGGATTCTGGTTTATTTCCATTTAATTTTCAGCTACTATTCATCTTGCCGAATCCAACATATGTAATGTAAACTTGGATATAGCTGTGTTTTACTAGTATTGAGGTTATTACTATTTCTTTTTGCCCACTTGTGTTTTTAACTGTCTACGTGTACCATGTTGACATTTATAAAAAAACCCCAAAACCTAGTTATCTCTGACAATGCACATTTCCAGTGAGGTGAACCATGCTGGTTAAAAATGAGACTTCTAAATACACTTCATTCTAATGTGCACCAGATGAATGAATGTTTATGAATCATTATGTTCATCAAGGACTTTTGAATTTCTTAAATATATTAAAAACTTAAGAGTCAGATAAGTTTTCCAAGACTTTCTAAGCAGTTTTCATTGCTGCAAGGTTACAGTTTTGTTCCCTTCATGTAAATAATTTCAGGTGCATGTGAGAAGTATATTTGAAATAGCGTGGCCCCTTTAACTGACACATAAGCATGCAAATTTGAACAAGAAAAAAACCCCAGCCATTAAAGAAAACAAGAAGCTTATTGGGTTTTGTTCAAGAAAACTGTATTAAGCAAATCCCAATAAATGAAATACANACACCTTTCTGATCAGTTCTAGGATCTTGTTAAAACACAGCAATTTGAGAATAAACTTGGAATTAGTCATCTGGATTTCAGCATTCATTGGCTTGCTTTTTGCTACACAACTCCTTTACAAGTTTGGCAAATAGATTTTCTAACCTGATAATTTTACCAAATGATGTATTATTCATCCTTTGTTTTTGCTGGCTGTTCTGTTTAAGAAATCTGTTCATAAATTGGTGAGCAAAAGTTACATGCAATTTGAGTGATTAACTGTGCAAATGATTACTGAAATTAGTTTGTAAGCAACCCATAAGATGAGATTTTGTTTACATAAACTTTGGCAAGTTTACACAGAACAGCCCATAACAATTGAGGAATGATCTTCCACTGGAAATTTGACTAATTACTCCATGTGATGCTATGAAAGCTTGTACAACACTATAAATGTGAGAGTAGTTCTAGGCTTTCTCTGATATTCTACTTTTTAAAAAAATCTTTTGAAACTGGTACATGTTTTTTGAATGAAAAAAGAGTATTTTTTAATTTCTGTTGCTTACCTGTATTTTAAGAGAAATCTCACTGTGATATGTTTACAGATGGGAGATCTCATGTTTGCTTTAATTTTTTTCATCCTATTGTTCTGACACAGAAAATGGCAGAGGACGCTGCTGTAAAGACTTCTGCCAAGAACTGCCAAGCAAGCAATGGGAACAACAATATTTCTTCCCATAGTCCTTCAGTAAGCTGTATACAAAATATCAAAGAACAGATTCCGAAATACCAGGTAATGTTCATTACTTTTCTTGCTTGCATTTATCCATTTGACTGAAGAAGCTTATGTACAAAAGCCTTAAATTACATGTGTTGAATGACTACTGATACTTCTGGTATATTACAAGTTAATCTGAATCTTGTGATACATACCCTGTCTTTCAAGTGTTGTAGATTAAGAACATGTGAGCACAGCTTAACTTTTTGGTCTATCTTGGTCTTGTTTTTGAAAGAGCTATGAAAGATTAAATAGCACTATTATTATTCATGAAGGTCATAAAAAGCACTATACCATCCTCTGTTCTTGTTTTGAAAAAACAAATACTTCAGGTCAGTTCTGGTGAAGCTGTTGAACGTGGTATGTGAAGAATCTTTAGTCTGTCGTACTCTGACTGCTTCTCAGTAAAAGCATAAACACTTCAAATAGAAAATGTAACATGAAGCATGTATAGATTAAGGTAGAAAACTTGCCATCTGGTTAAATATCTTTTTATTTCCTTCAGGATTAACAGACTTCTCTCCATATTTGCAATTGATAATCAGGTTTTAAAACAAAATAAGAAATTGTCTGATTATGCTAAAAAACACAGTCTTAAAAAATTATGTCCCAATCAGAATGTTTCCAGGACACTTTCAAAAGGTGCAGGGAAGGAGAATTTATTCATTTGAATACAGAAAGCAGTTTAATGCTTGGGGATCCAGACCACAGAACCTAGTCCTGTGAAACACAAGTTTCATCAGTGTTCACAGCTGTTCCTTGGAAATGCAATAGATCTTTTTTCTTCTTTCTCTTTCTTGTCTTTGGAGGTCCTCCTGGAAAAAGAGTAACAATGCTCCCCCTGCTAAGTGAGCAAAACAGAATATACCTTGCAGCTGTACTTGCTTGTACTTGCACTCAGTGTGTTAGAACTGCACGATACCGCAGTGTGCATGGAAAAGCAGAACTTGTTTGTATTCTCCATTTAAAATGTAGCACTGTGGCACTACATTAAGTTAAAATAGTATGCCAAGTTATTATTGACTTTTCTCTACCCATTGTCTTCTCTGTGTAGTACACCAGACCAGCCTCTGATGTCAACATGTTGGGAGAAATGATGTTTGGCTCAGTGGCAATGAGTTACAAAGGCTCCACCTTGAAAATCCACTATATACGGTGAGCGTCCTTTTCTTCGATGCATGCTTTTGTCAGGCACTTTGTATTGGTGACTCACTGAAACGACTGTTTATCCTTTCAGCTCTCCCCCACAGCTGATGATAAGTAAAGTCTTCTCAGCCAGGGTAGGAAGCTTCAGTGGAAGCAACAATAAGTAAGAACATGTTTGGGTTTTTTTTTTTCTTCCCTATCCGATGCTGTTGTCTTTCCCTCTTTCTCCTTTTGTAGTCTGTCTGTTACTGCTTCTGAAACTGACTTAAAGTGGAAAAGACTAGTAGAAAATTAAAATAGTGGCAGTGGAGAAGAATTATCTTGACATATCCCTGCCAGGCCACCCAAGTTTAAAAAAATACAATCTCTATGAGTTTCTGCTTGTTAATTTGTCCAGGGTATGCAATAAACATCAGGTGGTAGGTGCTTTGGAAAATCAAAGCCTCTATCTCCTGCTACCAGAAGGGTAAAGAAGGGGTATATGTTGAGAAAGCTCTGTGTCACTGTATTCCACTTCTTTCAGTAACACCAGAAAATATGCTATTTCTTATCTATTCCCTTTTTCCTTTTCCCAAAAATGGTCAAATGACACTGAATCCCAAACTAACTGAATCCCAAATGTGACATACAAAAACAATTCAAAGAGGGAGCCAATGCAAAAAATAAATGCCTATTTCCTTACAGTTTCAGAAAAACTACTGGTCCTTCAGTTTGATTCTAGTCTTCAGCCTTTTCTATAAAATGAGCCTAATTCTCAAGCTAATAATGTCTGCTGATAACATTCTTAAGGAACACTGGCTTTTTCCCCTTTAGCTTACAAGACAGCTTTGAATACATCAACCAAGATCCCAGCCTTGGAAAGCTTAGCTCAAATCAGAATGGTTTGGGAACCTGTCGCAGTGGAAGTAATTTAGGTAAATATTTCCAGGTTCTGTGTCTTTCTGACAACATAAGGCCATCTGTTGGTTCTGTTTGTTGTGGGGTTTTTCCTGTTCATCACCTTCTTATTTTTCTTTTTTTTTCTTTTTTTTTTTTTTTGCATTGCATTTTNCATTTTCTCTACATTGCTTTTGTTTCCTAGGTGTGTTACAGATGTGTAGCAGCAAACTGCTGCAGGGTGTGTCTGAAGGAGGTCCCCTCCGGCTCATCCGCAGTGCTTCTTTCTTTGCAGGTTTGTGTGGAATGCCAGCCACAGTGTGACCCATCCATATGCACACACAAATCCAGCTCCTTACCAATCCTTGCAGGATGCACATAATTGCTCTCTAGAAACAGAAAGGGCTATAGTAGTGACAGCAGATGCATCTGAATTTATAGTTAAAATCTTTCTCCCCAAAAAAAAGCTAAATTAATTGGTTTCCGGTCATATTTTCTTTCTAATTCTTGTGGTTTAATTTTAAAGGTATTTTTATGCGGTGTTTTTAATAATAAATTAGCCCTAATGTTTCTCAGAGAACTTATGTTTCCTGGCTTGCAGCTGGTTTCTTGCTAGTGTGCAGGGATCTTGCTGGTGTACAGCTTTTTCTTCTCTTGCTTCTTGCTACTTTTTAATTTGATGGCAGACATTCAGAATTAATTCTTCAGCTAAGTCTGGGAGGCTTTAAGGTGTTGGGTGTTTTTTTTAACGATATCAATTTCTTTATGTAGTTTAAAGTTTTGAAAATTAAAGTCTCCTTTTACAGGCATACTGATGACCCATGCAGGTAGGTAGATCTCAGGCCTAATTAGTTCTGTTAATTGCAAAACTATGAACTGGAATACCAATGCAGTTTCTTCACAGCCTTTGCAAATCTTGCATGCTCTACAATTTGAGTGACTGCACTACTAACACTTCAAAGTAAAACAACTTAGGCTGAATGTTTCTTACTGTGAAGCTTTGTGGGTAGTAAATCTCTGCTTGGGGAATGAATCAGAAGCTTAATGGACCTCATATTTGACTATTTCATTATGTTAACCTGTGTAAAATGACAGTCTTACACACATACAAAAATCAGGAGTGATAGATGGGGGTACCATCAGCCCTAATTTTGAAAGCATACCTGATTTTGAATAATGTAGACTGTTTTCACATTCTTAAGCTTCTTAGAGATGTTTTTAGATTGGGACAAATATCTAAGTTCCTTAGTAATGTGGTAGTATGGGAACACTTTTCTGCCACCTCTGCTCACACCATAGTGCTTATTCGGAGTAACAGTACAGGATGTAATTTTGCTGTTTTGTGACCTTTAAACTTAAACTTTTTTTTTTTAAATGCTGGCAAATAGTGTGGTGACTTATGTAACATCTTCTATTGATCTGATCTGTTTGTTTTAGCACACAGCACGCCTGTTGATATGCCTAGCAGAGGACAAAATGAGGACAGAGACAGTGGCATTGCTCGGTCAGGTATCTGCTGTCTTGTTTGCCTGCTTCTGTAATTATGCTACAGCTCTTTGAGGCACTGATTTACTAGAAATATAAGCACCTTATGACCTAGCAAATCCAAAAAATTTGGATTTACAAATATTTTTCCTTTTGCATTTACCCCAAGCTTTAATGCAGGAATATTTGTAATGATATTCTTTGTTTTCAGCCATCACTTTCTGGGTTCTGAAACAATTTATAATTCTGATAAGGTACTGACTGTAGCCTTTAATGAAGCAAGGGAAGAGATGATATCTTCCCATTCAATAGGAAAAGGAGACCAGGAAATGTGTCTTTTGTAATGGGAGGGCAACACCTCTTAGGACAGAATACTTTTAATGAGAAGGGAAGATATCTGACATTATAAGAAAATAATGTCCTCAGGCATCAAGATTTAATACAAAATCATTGTCTTTCCTGTTGCAAGTGAGTTCTATGAAAAAGATCAGCAAGCAAGAACAATATTTGGGAATTTGTTCCCAGTTCAGAATGTGAAGAGAAACATTCAGCCATTACTCTTTGTAATTCATTATATGTGGTCTTTCTTGCTTTCTTGATAGCATCTCTGAGCAGTCTTCTGGTCACTCCTTTTCCATCTCCAAGCTCTTCATCATCATCTTCTAGCAGCTACCAACGTCGCTGGCTCCGAAGTCAGACAACCAGTTTAGAGAATGGAATTATTCCAAGGTGGTGAGTGCAGCACCTTTCTTACAACAGTTGTTTGTCAGTAATATAAGCTAAATAGATCTTAAGCCTCTTCTCTCTTAAAAGACCAACCTAGTTATTAAATGCTGTCAGTTCAGGTTAAGTTCTGTGCATGTTACATAGGATTGTCTATATGAAGAGGGAGCAAGTTTTGGCTGAATGTAAACTGTAAGGCCTGACTTGGAATATACTTACTTTTATTGAATGCATAGGCCGTGCCTGAAGCCACATTCTGAAAAGCAAATTAAACTGGTTTTGAAGGAGCAGAGCATCCTGTTGAGATGAAAAAGACTGTAACAGCACTGCTGCCATAATTAAATTATACTCTGATGAGGTTTGACTAGTGAGCGGTTACTAAAATTTTGGAGTAATAGTCCATGCTGACTCTCTTGGCTGGTACAGGATGTTCCTGATGTGACTTCTGCCAAAACAGGAAGAAAAAAGAGGACTGTGATCAAAAAGCTTGGCTTCTGTTTTGGAATTTTATTAGCTTTTGTAGCTCAGTGGCATAACAAAGCATGGAATGCAGCAAACCTTTCATAGCTAATAAGTAAATTCTTCCCTTGTTAGTTGCAAATTAGTAAATGGTTCTTGATTATCTGCTCATACATACTCATCCACCTGCACCCAGAGACAGGCTGGAATTAGTGGTGAGCTACTGTTCCTGCTGTTTGGCTTCTCTCCCTCTTCACTGTTTTCAATAAAAACTGAAGCTTAAAAACTACCAGTTACGTTTTATGGTCATTAAAAACAAAAACAAAGCCTTTTTTAAAAGTCTTCTTTCCCTGGTGTGAACACTTCAAGCTTTTTCCTGAATATCCTTACTGAATCATTTTTAACGTGAAGAAACATGTAGTGGTACTAATGTAGTCATGCTTTCTAAATCATGCTTGCAGTTGAGGATAAGCTAGTAAACATTTTGCTTTTAGTAAATTGAAGTACTTTTTAAAGTTGAGTTTCCTAAAGAAATAAGGCTGAGAGCATGCAAAAGGGTAATTAAGATAATTTCAGTCCAGTTTAAGTAGCCTTAAGTTTCACAAATAGAAATTTCCTCAAGGTTCCAAAAGTAACACTGTTTGGAAGATACTAGCATTTTTGGGCTGCTTATTTGTTGTAGGAAGTAGGCTGTGTTTCTTCCACATTGGAGAATCTATGCTGAGGAAAGATACTGGAAACAGGACATTATTATTTCCACTATCTGGAACTACTCTTGAATTGGTGTTCTTTCTAAACCAAAAAGCCTCTTCAGATACTTGTTTTCTGATTAATTGCTAGAGAAACAGTAGGCTTCTTGTTGAATACTTCAGTGACAGCAGAGTTTGCACTTTGGTTTGTACAGCCAAGATTCTGCAGTCTGACTGATGTTTTAGGCCAATAACTCAAAGAAAATGAGATGTCTAGCTGGAACTCCATGTAGTCAATTGGCAGGCAAGCTAGATTAGCTTTGTTGAAAAGGCTTCTCTCTCAGACCTGAATTCTTCAATTTCTGTTCCTGGGAAGCAGTACAAAAGCTTGTGATGTTTCTGCAATGCTGACTGACTGGTTTTTTCCCAACTTCCTTGGGAATTTCTATCTCTGTATGCAAGTTCCTGAAGTTCAAATGAGGTTATGTTTTTGTCTTGAACTCTGTTTTCCCACAAGCTGTTTTTTGCTGGGGTTTTATTGTGTGTGTATTTTCCTGTATTCCTGGGCTCACACTTCTTTGAGAAACTTTGATATGAATAACTTTGTGAAACCAATTAAACTGTAAACCACTTATTTTTAGAATGAGCTTAGAATGAATACTTAGCATTTAGGCTTTCCTCTTGTTAATTGCTTCATAGTGATCTATAAATGCCACAGGCTCCATTTCAAGGTAATTCTGATATGAAAAGCCTTCAAGCTTTTAATTACCACTCACTGATACTGCAGTCTTAACTTACAAAGAAACTCCAAAGCCAAGCTATTTCCATAAGGGTTGCTGCTCTGAATGTCTCCGTTTGTGTTCTTACCCTTCTCCCCTTATAATTTCTCAGCAGATTAAAAGCCATTATCAAATTGAAGTTCCTTCCAAAGGGCACTTAGACCATATTATTTTACTCATCGGTGTATATACTTTGTAAAGATTTTTTTTCAGTTAGATTGATCAAGAACTTTAAACAAGTAAAAGTAATATTTTTGTAAGTCCTGCAGCATCAATATCTAGCACTGTAATATATGTATTCATGGAGGAACCAGATGAGGGGATTGCCACCCTTCTGTGTAATCACAGAAAAACACTGAGATAAGACTTGTCGATATCATCCAAATCAGTTGCCCATGCAAAGGACTAGCTTGGAATTTAGATCAGGTTGCTGTGGAAGTTTTCTATTTGAGTCTTGGAAAATCTTTAAGGATGGGTATTACATAGCATCTCAGTCGTCCAATGTATTGACCATTTTACCCCAATTTGCTGTCCTCTGCAAACTCAGTGAAAGTATGTTTTGATCCATAGATCAGGCTGATAATGAAGTTACTGAGCAATATTGAGCTTGGTATCAATCCATATGGAGTATTCAGAAGTGGCACAGCTGTTGAAAGAAATCTGGCAGGACTATCAAGCGGATAATCAGAACTTGGGAAAATAACAGTAGTCACTGTTCAGGTTTTTTATCAGAAAACAAAGCATTCTAAACTGAAGTATACCCAACTTCAACTTAGGCACACATATATTTGTAGGCATTGAGTTTGTGTTTTCACAGCAATTACTATGTTGTGACATCTTGATTTCAGGTAAAATCAAATTTATATTTTGCATGGTTAAGTGCCTTAAAGCATACATCTGACAATGCTGGAACAGCATAGGTAGTGTGTTTCCCAACCTCCCTCATGAGCAACAGTAGAAATTCAAGAGCATCCAGACATACTGCTGAGTGCTTGGGCAGGAGCCCGAGTGCTGGATTTCGATTACAGCTCTGAAATTACCTTTAACGAAAGGTAATGATTTGTGTTGTGTGTCCATTCCCTCTTCTTAATTTCCTTTAAAAATAAATCCAGGAGGAGGGATTTTGTAGTAGCTGTGTTGCAGAGGAATGTTTTCACACTGCTGTAGGAAACTGGCCTCTTTGGGGGTTGTCTTTCTCCTATCTGAGCAAACATATGTTTTTATTCATCAAAGTGTTGCATATCCGCTGTTCAGAGAAAAATGACAGCAAAATCTCATGTCGTCAGTCAAAGGAGACCTGTTAATTACCTTTCACTATATAGAGATGTATGGGTAGAAAATTTACCTCTTGGTACATAAGTAACTGTCCTAATAAATTTGTCTTACAGGTCTGCTGAAGAAATGTTTAGTATGGCTGATGAAACCTGTAGCTCCAATCCTGCAATGGTTCGGAGGAAAAAGATTGCAATCAGCATAATCTTTTCTCTGCCTGAAAAAGAAGAAGCACAGAGAAACTTCCAGGATTTCTTTTTCTCTCACTTTCCTCTTTTTGAATCTCATATGAACAAGCTCAAATATGCAATAGAAAAGGTACATAATACTACTTTGGTTTAATGTGGAAAACTGTTAAACAGAATGAGGTATTCTAGAATCTGATAGATGAAGAATAGGAGAAGCTGTGTGTTTTCAAGCTTCCCTCCCTTCTTACACGTGTAGTCTTGAGCCTGAGCCCAGTGCAGGAATTCAGCATTGGCTAAAAAAAGAGGTGTGGTTTCTTTTCTGGTCAGAATGAGAATGGAGAGGTTTAAGCTGTGGGTGGTTTTTCTTTTTCTTTCCTTCTTACTGTGTTTCACTGAGTTTCACAGTTTCCTTGACTTGCTGGAAACTGGAACTGATGCCATTCTATCCTTTCATACACTCAAAGAGAGACAGCAAGTGGCTGCGGCTGTCTTTCCCCTTACTCAATGTTCTCTTCTCTCCCCATGCCCAGTCTTGGGGATTGGCCTGTGAGGTGGAGGGAGGCTGGCAGCTATTGCTGTCCTGAGTGGCTGTATAGCACTGGGGCTAGATCTTAATTATTTTGACATGTTGATGAAGCTTAAAAAGATGAAGAATGTGACTCCTTTAAGAAGCTGTTTTGTGTCTTTAACTCTTAATCAAGGCCATGATCTCATGTAGAAAAATAGCAGAATCCAGCCAAAGAGTGCAGGTTTATATCAGCCGTGTCATGGATGCCCTGGGAGAATTCAGGTGAGTTAATGGAATTCTGAATTACAAGGAGAGCTCTTCTCATGCCCCTCTAAAGCTAATTATCACTTCAGTTATAAGCAGCTGAATGTGCAGGGTCTTGTAACTTAGGTAGTCTTGAAGTTAGTGTGAATGAATATTCCGTGTTGTGCAAGTGTTTTTAGAGAACGTTAGTAAAACCAGCTCATTTATTTTCAGAATCAAAGTAGTTCTGTTGCACTCACCTGTACTTGGGACTGTCACTTAAAGTCTTGTAAGATCTCATCAGGGATTGGCTACTTCTGATGCCTGTGCAGACGAGTGGATTCATTGTTGTGTTCAGGCAGATGAGTTGTCTGCTCCTAGCAGAGCTGAACAGCTCCTAGATTCTGAACAGTGTAACTGTCAAAGCCTCCCTTTTTGGTACCTAAGGGAGGAAGGAGTGGCCAGAGGCCCAAGAGAGGCAGCCCAGGACAGAGAGAGATAAGCCTTTGTTGGGATGGTTTCTGTAGTATGTGGAATCTGGTCACTGCAATGAATAGAATGGGTTCTATCCCTCCTCAAAATGTTGTCTGAATTGTTTCTCTGAATACAAATACACAAAGGAATGCAAGAAAGGGAAGACACCTGTAAGTCATATGAAGACACTAAGTTACTGGTACAGTGAATTAAACTACTTGGTGTTCTAGGACACTAGTAATTAATGTGTCTGGAAAACTCTTCCAGTCTGTTTAGCCTCCTAGATCATACAAAAAATAAATACAAATCAACAAACAATAGGAGAGGAAAGTGACTACCTGTATTTGCAAGATTGAAATGTGCATATTAATGCATATTTTTTTTCAATTTTCTTTGAGCAGAGTTACCATCTGGAACCTATATTCTGTTCCAAGGATTGCTGAACCTGTGTGGCTTAATATGATGTCCAGCACCCTGGAAAAGAATCAGCTATGCCAACGTTTTCTTAAAGAACTTACATTTCTGATAGAACAGATCAACAAAAATCAGTAAGCTTCCCCCACCCCCTTTTTCTTTATAAAAAGCTTTCGTGCTTCCCAGTGCATGTAGATATATTAAAACACTTTGGTCATATTCTTTCTCCTAGATTCTTTGCTGCTTTGTTAACTGCGGTGCTGACCTACCATCTGGCTTGGGTCCCAACAGTAATGCCGGTTGACCATCCTCCCATAAAGGCCTTCTCTGAGAAGCGCACATCACAGTCCGTGAACATGCTGGCAAAGTCCCATCCATATAACCCTCTCTGGGCACAGCTTGGTCAGTAGGAAATGGAAAACTTTGGACTTCTCTGTAACCAGCATCTTCCTGTGTCCACTCTTCTTACCTAAGAGCTACTTGTGATTCCAGTCACACTTGTTGATTTGTCTTGCTGTACGCTGGGCAGAGCTACCAACAGATGTCTTACACTGGGTTAAACAGAGAGTTTGGAGGCCTGTTTGCATGACCTGAAGTGCTCTGCTTTTTTCTTACGTCCCTTGGTATCTTCTGTTATGCTGCCAGGTTAAGTGACCTGGTATAGAAGTATTAAGATGATGCAAGTACTGTGAATCTGAGAAGTTTGAGAAGAGCAAGAGGGAACAGACTGGATTGAGGGGAGCTCTCTGGGCCTTGGAGGCCCTTTGTAGTTGAAACTGCCCCAGCTGCCTCCTTTTATCTCTTTCTTATAGACCACGGAGTAGAAGTTTGGCAGCTGCCAGTACCTCCATCGACAGTTACGTGAGTGGTCTTGGGCCAAGATTTTCTTTTGATGCCTGCCTCCTCAGGCTGTTCTCTTGACAAATATTTTATAGCTTCTAAATAATCTTGATACAGGGGATTAAATAACTTCTGTCAAAAGAGTGAGAGCTTAGAGAATAATGCTGCCAGTGCTAAATCCTTGAAAATTCCTCCTTGGCAACAGCCGTGAGCCTGACATCAGAACGGCCTTTAACTGGTATGCTACATTAACATGTAAAATAATGTGTGTACACTGAAGCAATAATGTGGCTCTCACACTGAAGAACTAGTTGGTTTTCTTGCTAATTGCCTCATTTATGTTTGTTATTCTCAGCAATCCTTATGACATTAAGAACGGCTACCTTGGCCATGTAGTTGTAGTAGAAGTGATGCCTATTTTAGGAGGTCTTTAAAAGCTTATGAAGAGGAATAATAGATTAGACATGGAGGGGAAACTTGACGTTTACTCAGGGTGTTGAGGATGGAGCCAGGCCTGGGGTTAAAAACACCTGGAATGGTGGCTATGATTTGCAGTAGCTCTTGTGGTCACTCCCAGGAGCCACAGTTGGTGACTAGTCAAGAATCTGTTTTTCTTTTCCTAGGCTGTATGTTGCTACCAGCATTGGCCTAGCCAAGTTCTCAGTGCCTGGCAACAAAATGCTGGGGGGTTGTTAGGTTGGGTTTGGTTTTGGGTTTGTTTTTGGTTTTTTTTTTTTCATTCTCATAAAGCAGTAGCTGATAATGAAAGTCAGATGTTGCCCTCTACTGGTCTCTCAAACATCAGCTTCGATCTAATGTTCTTAACAGTAGGCATTAGTATGTTTTGAAGACCACAATTATGTTGGGGGTTTTTTACTGTCTTATAGAAGAAGTTAATTGTGCAAATGACCATGAAGCCTGAATCTGATTTCCATAACAACTGTGCTCAATTTGAAAGTAAAATATATCTTCCTGTTTCCTTTCCAGATAGCTAGTCCTTGTGGCCCACTAGGCATTGATGTAAATTCCAGCTCAATCTGAAGCCCATTTTCCATTATTGAGGAATGAATTTGCTGGCATTTTAGGCTACGGGTCTAGTTACAAGGCTGTTCTTAACAGGGGGAAGACCCCCACGCTGATGCCACCAGGCAGCAGCCTCTCCAGTGCTATGCTGTCATGGGAAATGGCAGGTCTGGGCATTGAGAGCAGTGAATTTACAGTCATCCTTGTTTTGCAGGAATGGAGTCAAGAGCTATATTCCTTTCATGTTCTGTATGGTGAAGAGGAGGCTGGGCCTAAATGTGGTGTTTGGGTTTTGGGGAGTGTTTGCTGTTTCAGTCTTCTCTGGTTGAAACCAAGGCCACTTACCCTTGGGAGAAACCTTCCTGGAGCTCTGAGTATAACTTTAGTTTAGTATTCCTTCTTGAGTTGTAGTACAAAATCGTGGTGGCAAACGCAGTCCAAAATATTTGGGCAGCCCTGTGCAAGGATTTAACACCTAAACTAATCTCGGAGATTAGCGCTTAGCTGACACAGCCTCAGGCCAGAGAAGCCTTGCTTTTTCTTGGGCAGAGAAACCTGCTTTTTTCACTGTAAAGAGGTGAATGTTTACAGTGGCTAAAGAAAACTGAGCTTTTAATGGTTGTCTCCTATCTGCTAGTGATATCATCCACAGTTTGGGTAGGCAAAGACAATTTAGTGGGTGTTCTCTAATGGTTAGGTGAAGACGACTGGGTTAACTTGACCTGGTAATAGACATCTCTTGAGTTAACCTAACTGTCTGATAGAGCATGTGATTGTTCCCTTATTGGCTGTCTCTGCTTACTTCTCCCAGAACTTTGGAGTAGAAAACCTTCAGCTGATAGAGGATTATTTGCAGCTGGAAGATAGCTACCACTCTCCCAAACAGTCATGTTGAAAGTAGGATATGTATTGCATTAGTTCTTAAAAAAAAAAAAAACCTAACACAAAACCCCCCAAAGAAGCAGTTCTTCAAAAGCTAGCAAATAAACATTTTTTTGAGACTCAGAATGTGTTGTAGAACCTACCTTTCATATTCAGTTGTATTTTAAGTAGGGAATATATTTTCTAGCTCTCTACCACCCCCTGCCAAAGATAGGTGCTGGTGTTAGTGAGATTGCCTCCACATACATAGAAGTGCATGTGCCTTGTCCAGTAAGGTAGTTAAATGCTTTTTTTTTTTTTCTCAGAACCTTACTTGTTAAGCTAAAACTGAAAAATCTTTTGCTTTTTTTATCGCATAGTCCTGAAATATAATTTAGACTTTATCTGTATGAAAATTTCTGTGTTTAACCGGAAAAAGTGACTTAGATAAAACTTTTGTGAAAGAAAATGAGAGGGAAATTAGAAAACAGTATAGCTGGCCTCAGAGTTTGGTTCGATCTGTATTCCTCTTCACCTCCTCTTGTGTCAGTTTCTGAGTGATAAGATCTTGTAAGCATCATGTAACTAGAAACCTCAGTGACTGCATGGAAAGAAATGGAGTAATAACAACTACTTCCTTACAAAACCCCCACCAAAACCCTTCTGGACACAAGGCAGGTGTAAGAAGTGCTAGAGGTCTTCTGTTATTCTTTGTTTGAAACTCATGAACTCACTATGAAAGAAACTCATGCCTGGTTTGTGTCCATGTTAAATGCTGTTTCAAAATGTGTTAAATGTTGTTGCTAATATTGCAACCAAACATAAGCATGTGAAACTCTCTTGTTTTCCTGTATAGGTGACCTCTACGGTGCCATAGGCTCTCCAGTTAGGCTGACTCGAACTGTTATCATTGGAAAACGCAAGGAGTTGGTTCAGCGCTTGCTCTATGTTCTGACTTACTTCATTCGCTGCTCCGAGTTGCAGGAAAATCAGCTGACCTGGAGTGAGAAGGCTGGGGAAGGAGAGCAGGTGCTAAATGGCAGCAAGATCACAACTGCACTAGAAAAGGGAGAGGTAGAGGAGTCTGATTACGTGGTTGTCACTGTTAAAAATGAACCTGCTCTTGTGCCTCCAATCCTACCTCCAAAGAATGATGGCAGTAAGAGCAGTGGTATTGCAGAGTGGGTACATGACCCAGAAAGCACTCTTGCTGTCCCAGCCCCTTCAAAAGAAAAGAGAGAAACCATAGGAAAGGCCAGTCAGAATTCCGAAGGATCTGTTGACTGCAGTTTCTGTAAAGGAGCAGCTGATGGTAGGAGGACAGTCACAGATACAGGAATCATATCCTGCAACATTGAAGAGTCATCCAAACTGGAAGATTTAACGGATATAAAGAAGAGCAAGACCCTGAATGAGAGAAAAGTCGAAAAGCAAGTGTCTAGTAGGTCATCTGCCTTACCGTGTCCTGAAAGGTCTGGGCACAGGAGTTCACACTTAGAAAAAGTCACCTTTCAGATTGGAAGCTCTGCATCACCAGAGTCAGACTTAGAAACTCGTAGAAGAGAAATAGAAGAAAATCTGAAGGCATTCAGAAAAAATCCAGAGGTGATACATGGTGCCTCAAGTTCCACAAATCTGGCTGTGGATGCTTCTCAGAATCAAAAAGGAGGTTGTGAAGCTGCCTTTATACCTTTCAGTAAACATAGTGTTTGTTATGCACAAATCCCACCTTGTGAGGGGAAGGAGAGTATACTTAACCAACACATGGAAAATAAAGGAATTGCGATGAGTTTAGCGAACACAGTGTCTGGTGAACTGCTTTTGCCCACAGATAACATAGAAACTGTGAAATTGCCAAGCCTGAAAGAAACTAGAACTTTATGCTCTGGCAATCTGGAGAACTGTTTCCCTGGCTGCATAGAAGTAGGTTCTGCTGTCAAACAGGATTCCCCTAAAGTGGGCGCTAAAGATGTCCCCTATGGGGATGCCGGAAGGAAAATTTCCTTCAGAGTTGAAGGGGATATTCCAAGGAATGAGAGTTCAGACAGTGCTCTTGGAGCTAGTGATGAAGAAGGTGATTGTTGTATCCCTGATGAAGCGCATCATGACAGTGTCAGCAAAAGACTTGAAGAGTTTGCAGAAGTGGAACTTCCTTTACCAAGGTAATTAAGTTGAAATTAAGAACTAAATGGAGTCAAAAGCTTTTACTGCTTTAGAGATGAGATGTTCAGGGTTTCAAGACTGATACCTTGGTGGACCTCGGCTAAGTTCGTTGCAAACAAATCCATAATGGACACTGATGTGGTAGGTTTCTTGTAAACAGACTTGGTGAAAAGAAAACCAAAGCAGAGAGAGCTTAGGTAGTGAACTTTTGTGACAAAGGTGGTCTTCAAATGACAGTTTGATCACTTTTTATTAGACATATAAACTGCCTGAAACATTTACTTAAACTGTGGAGACACATCTAAAGACAAGTAAAACTGCAGCTTTCCTAAAGCTGGTAGATTTGACTTTAGATTTATCAAATATGCCAAACCAAATTCTAAATAAATATGGGTATCTTATTTGAAAATGTTTGAGCTTTACAGGTGCACATGAAGCTTGCTGATCCTTAAGGTTGGTAGCTAGAATTTTCTTCTTGGCCTGAGTTGGACAAAACTCAAATTTAGCAAATCTATTAGCTGCAGAACAGGTAGCTCATACCTACCACAAGCTCCAATACGTGTAGACTTGCCTTTTCCTAACTCTGAAGGATCAATACCTTGTTAAAGTTTGTTGTTTTTTTAAAAAATCCTTGTTTCAGAGAGCACCAGTAACTAGTTTACTGTGTTTCAAGCACAATTTCTGATTAATGTTTGCACTAGAAGCAGGGATGGGTAAACCAAACTTTGCATTCATGTAAAATCTGAATGCTATTTGTCCAGCAAGAATCTCACCAACTTTGTATTTCTGTATTTCAGGTCAAATACATTCAGCAGTCAATGTGTGAAAAACTTTGGAAGATCACTTCTCGGTGGTTACTGTCATACATATATACCTGACCTAGTGCTGCATGGAATAAGTAATGATGAAAAACTCAAGCAGTGTCTACTAGCGGACCTACTTCATGCAATGCATGTGAGTTATAGTAATGCTCTGAGTCGGAGTAGGAGTTGATACTACTGACATCTATACAAGCCCATCCTTTGAATAGGCTTCCTTCTACTTACCTGTCCATGACAGCCACACCTGATACTTCCTTCTTGAAAGACATACTACCTTAATTCATTGTGTGCACAGCCTGTTCATACAAGAATTGCATGTGCTTTCCATTATACGCTCTTAAGGCTTCTTTTTAAAGATAAACAGTAGGAAAATTTTTTGCAACTTCAAGTTGAAAAAACCCTTCAAACTGCTTCTCTTTCAGTCACAATAGCAGAGAAAATTATCTATATTGCATAAAAATTATAGGCAAGTTGAAACATCTTGTTTTGCCACTTAGTGGCATGTGTTACAAGGGACATGAAGTCTTGTGGAGTCCTGCATTGGACTAGACCTAGCAGAAGTGACTGACTACAGAGTTACCTATACATAAGAACTTTTTGCCATGTTCTTACTCTACTTTAGGTATTCCTAAATTGTATCATTAACTTACAGTTACACTTCAGTGAAAGGTTAGTTATGTGACCTTACTGTACAATTCTAAATGTTTATCTAGTACTTGTCAACAGCTTCTCTCTACAGCAATTAATAATCACCCTGTAAAAGGATGACATGCAAATTCACGTGATTCCGCCATAATGAGTCCATGTACTATCCAAAATGGTGATGTGTGTGCATGTAACTTTACTTGAAACAATATCACATTGGTCTAATACAATACACTCTCTTCATACATACCCTGCCTTGATTGCACATCTCTGAAACATTAAATATTACTTTCTCAGTTGTGGAAGAAACTTACATTTTCAGGGAAAGTGTAGTACTTGAAGAAAAAATACTGGAGTAGTGATTTTGAAGTACTACATAATTAAATGCCTTGATCAAGTTGGTATTCCTTCTTGTTTTTGAGATGCTTTTGGTTTGCTTCTTGGACAGAAACATTAATTGGATTGTTTTCTTATTCCACGTCTCAGTGTGAGGAGAAGTGGAACCTCAGACTAAGTTGTGAACATGTGTATATGGTTGTGTCACGTAATGTTTGTATTCTGTATCTGTTGCAGCACCCAGTGCTAGATGAGCCCATCGCAGAAGCTATTTGCATTATTGCAGATACAGATAAATGGAACGTTCAAGTCGCTACAAGCCAGAGAAAGGTGATGGACAATATGAAGTTAGGCAAGGATGTTTTGGTTTCGAGTCAAGTATCCAGTTTATTGCAGTCTATTTTACAGCTTTACAAACTCAACGTCCCAGCTGACTTTGTAAGTATTTCTTTACTGTCAGCAAGAGCTGCCTCAGATAGCCTTGCTGATGTCTCTGTGGGATTGCTGGGAGGAGAGTGAAATATGAAAACATCTGGGGGTGGGTGGGATACAGCAAGGGATGTTACTTTGTCATATTGTGTCCTCCCTATCCCACAGCATCCTTTCCTGTCCTCATTAGTAGTGGAGTTCATCAGAGCAAATCAGTAATTCTGGTTTTGCTGATTACAACAAAACTACCCACAAGTCTGACAATAGTAATTATGATGCAGTTTTTAATGCATGACTGTAGGTGAGGGGAGATGGGTTTTTTTGTCACACCTTTTTTTAATTAACAGAATCGGTTTGTCCTTCAGCCCATAGCCTTGAGAAACTTTGTAGGAAGCCTGTGTGAAAACTGTGCTAGCAGATGGAAGAGGAGGATAGAGCTGAACACTAACAGCTGTCAATAGTATTAATTGGCACTGTTCTGGATAAAATTAGTGGTATTGATTATGCAAAGTTCTTGGAGTTAAGTGCTAGGCAACATACATGGGTACATTGTCAGTGTTATCTCTGGATTCTTCTGGGCACCAAAAAGTATGCAACTTTGTTTAGAAATCTATCCTAAAACTTGCACAGTGACATCTTCAATTCTGCGATTTTCAAACTGAGTAGTTGATTCTGCAGCTGAGGTGTTCTTTACAATGTTGGCTTGGGGCTTGTGCATGCAACTTCTGTACACTTTGTGGTGTGGGAGGGTTTTGGAGGTGGGATGTTTTTCAGGATTTTTTGTTTTCCTGTTTCTTACAAGAAGTTACAGTGAAGTGACAGTGTTGGTAGCTTGTAAATTTTCTATAATCCACAGAGGTACTTCGATCCTTCTGTCAGTGGATTTTACAGGGCCATTGGTTTATGGAAGTGTTCCACCAAACTTCAGGGGTAAAAGTGTGGCTTTATTGTAGTGATTCTATTTATTTAAATTTTAAGAAAAATTTATGTACTAACATCGGTCAGAGAGAACCATAATGTAGTGTTTGACATTTTCTGTCAGAGGATATATTTCTTTACATGAAGTTACTGTTCAGATGAAGAAATTTTTTGTTTTCTGTTGTGCAAAACCAAAACCCAGCTTGAGACCAGATGAAAGACAACTGGTGATGTTGTTGTTGTAGCACTTCAGAGTGGTAACCGTGCTGCAGAGAGATTTGCAATATGTCAGAGCAAGAGGGAAGTGATGATGGCAACTACTGTATGTCAGCAGTATGTCGAGAGTATTACCTGCATCCTGAAACTAATTTTAAGCTACTCTTCTATTTTTAGAAGTGACTTGATATTTGTGGGTTTTTTCCATTTAGTCAATGAGAAAAGCTGCAGAGGAAGTTAACATTTAGAAAAAGACTGTCGTACCTCACTTAATGCGAACGTTTTGAGCACAATGGATTTGTGTACCAAGCATATGAGGAAAAATGTCTTTTGATTCTCTGCTGGCATTCAGGAGGAGCAGATAGTCTTATGTAAAGAATACCACCTCATTCTAAAAAGAAGATTCTCCCCTACTTGCTCGCTCATAACTTTAAAAAAAAGAAATCCATATTCCTTTAGGACATACTGGAATTAAAAGTATATTGAACTGCTACTTTATGAATCAGATGCATGCTCTCCTCAACCACTAAGGAAGTGGCTTTTTGCATTAGGGTAACCTGTACTGGAAAAGATAAGGATGTTTCCTTTTGGCTAGATTATGACTTGAGAGAAAATGCTTGAAGCACATAAATCAAACTTCTCTTAAAAGGTTTTGCCTTTCCTTCACTGGAAGCAGTGATACTACTCCTGAGTGGAACTTTTTTTTTTAAATGCCTTTTATCTTCCATGATTAAGACCTGATTACCTTAGAGAATCATTAAAAATCTTCATCTTGCTCCATACCATCAGAAATACACAACGCTAAGATACCTACAAGCATGAGTCAGGCTTTTTGCTCATTACTTTTAATTAGCAAAACTGGTTTCACAGGATTTCATTTCTAATACTTATGGTTTTCATATTGGACAATGGCCTGAAGCTGTTTGCTGCCACTGTTTCTAATTGCTGTCTGTGCCTGGTGGCTGATCACACATTTGATAATGGGAGGTTCTGCGTGTGCTTCCTGCTTTCATCTCCTGGAGTTTGGAGAGCTGAACTAATTTATCTTTTTTGAAGTGATCATCCCCGTGGAAAGAAGGAATAAATGAAATTGAGTGTGCCTTTTGTCCTAGAACAAAATACCTGATAAGACATCCTACCTACTCACCTTGTCTTACCAAAAAACCCCCTCTCTCTCTCACTGAAGCAAAGGTTCATCTCTTCTCCTGCACTTGGTGTATGAGAGAGTGCAATAGATCATGACTGTATTTAAAAGTAACACTCATTTCTAGCATGCTACTGCTGAAAAAAAGGAGTGATTAAATTGGGGTGTTTCAATTTGAACCTATATTTTGCAAACAGCATCAAACCTTTAAGCAATTTTAAACTAGAAGTACCTAGGACTTATAAAAACAAATCACAGAATCACAGAATCATAGGGGTTGGAAGAGACCTCGAGAGATCATCAGGTCCAACCCCCCCTGCCAAAGCAGGCTCCCTATCTCATATTACACAGATAGGTGTCCAGACGAGTCTGGAATATCTCCAGAGAAGGAGACTCCACCACCTCCCTGGGCAGCCTGTTCCAGTGCTCTGTCACCCTAACTGTGGAAAAAGCTCTTCCGCGTGTTGGTGCAGAACTTCCTGTGCTCCAATTTGCATCCATTGACTCTAGTCCTGTCCCCACAGACCACTGAAAAGGGGCTGGCCAAATCCCCCAAATGCCGAAGAAGGATTTGTATCATAGCTTCTACAGTAAAATTGCAAGCAAGAGAGCTGTATGGTATCTTCTGCTTCTTGAATTAGTTCCTTGAATGGACGATCCCTAGAGCTAGAGTGCTAATTCTAGGAATTCTTACCTAAACTGAATCTTTCAGAAGAAAATAGTACTGACTTGTAACAAAGACCTTTTGATCTAAGTATTCTGGGTTGATTCTTAGTAAGATGTCTCAGTATCTTTGAACCTGGTTAAAACTGAGTCAGCAGGAACATTATGGCTGTCTCAACTGGAAAATGGCTGTGCAGTGTGTGCAGGAAGCTTGCTGCCCAAGAAAGCTGGAATGTCCCCCTCAAAGGAGATTACCCTTTGAGCAGTATTGTAATTTCTTAATGTAGCACAGCTGTAACAAAACCAAATGCTGTTTCTGGATTTGAGTGAAGATTTTGTTTGAAAGATGCTTTAGTTAAGGTAGAAGCTAAAATGATACACTTACATTGCTGTAAAATTTCATGAGATTCCTAAAGCTGTTCTGAGGTTTTTGGTCTGTGTTTACAGTGCATAATGCATCTTGAGGATAGACTACAAGAGATGTATCTCAAAAGCAAAATGCTTTCAGAATACCTGCGAGGACATACAAGAGTGCACGTAAAAGAACTAGGAATTGTATTAGGGTGAGTATTGCAGGTCTTAACCAGTGGCAAAACATGGGACAGTTATTTTCAGTTTCTGAATGTTGACACTACCTTCCCACAAGGACTCTCTTCTTGCTTCAGATTTAGCATTCACCTCTTTCAGGTGCCTAATGATGTATAAAAATGGGTTCTACCGAGCCATCTGGAAATGGGGAGGAGACAGTTCCACAGCAAGAACCAACTACTTGTCATTCTTAAGTTTTTGGAATGAAGAAAGTTTGGATTTTGGTCGCTAGGAGGTTATCCATGCATTTGTATGCATGGTTTCTGTCTCCTTAATGAAAACTCAGTCCCAAAAAATACTTGAGAATCTTTGGAAGATTAGGTGGTGCAGTTGTATCTTGAGGGAAAAGGAGTTCTCAAAGCAGGTGTAGGAGAACAGACAGGTGTCCTGTTTGGCAACTGTCGTCTTACAATAGTCCTTGGTTGGCATATGCAGCCTTCAGAGATGCACCTGCTGATGGCAGAAGAGGGGGAAGAAATGAACAGACATGCTGAAGAAGATGGGATTTTAGGGCTGGAGCTATAACTTAATTTTTTTATCCAGACTGTTCAAGATTTCAGACTGAGAAATGTAGCTGTAAATAGTGAAACCCTGAATTAAGCACTTTTCTGTGTATTATATGTATAAATATCTATAAATATTTATATAGATCCTGGCCTCTGGGCAGCTTTACATCCAGAAAGGGTTAGAAACTGACCACTGCATCTGAGAAATGTTCCTGGTACTGTTCTTGCTTAATAATTAATAATTCTAGATTTGCTCATTTTTTGTGAGGAAGTGCTATTACGTGGTGAACAGAGTTCCATTCAGAACAGGAAATGCATGGGTCTTCCATAAGCTGGTATTTAGTACTTAAACTGGTTTTATCCATGCCTACTGCCTCGTAAGACTACAAGCTAAGGCTTAGGGTTTGGCCAATGCATAAAAGCTTTTACTTGAAGCACACAAGTTTATATACCACAAAACACAATGCTGTTATAATTTAACTTAAATGATGGCATGCTTCTTGGTTTTAAACATTACTACCTGCCTTTACTGATATGAGTAATGGCAATAATAACTAAACAATGAACTCAGTTATTGCAAGACACTTCCAGTTTCTTTAAAGTGAATGAAAAATATCTTCTTGTTCATCTCCTGTGAAGTTGACTGTATTCTAAAGCCTGTTTCTTTCTTTTTCAATTTGTAGGATCGAGTCCAATGACTTGCCTTTGTTGGCTGCTATAGCAAGTACCCATTCCCCGTATGTTGCTCAAATACTCTTATAAATTGAAATCTCAGGATAATCATTCCCTTAAAGTAAAATAAAGAAAATGGGAATGTCAAATGGAGAACAGAGGTGCCAAACACTGGTAAAGGGCAACACTGGGGAATGCAGGTGATGACTGTACATTCTCCCACCTTCCGATGCTGAATGCAACCGGACGTTCTATCGGAGGACTTCAGTTTACATAATGTAAAAGGCATTCAGGTTTTTCTTACAGTCTCACTTCTGACATCAGGAAAGTGACTGCATCCTTGCATTTTATTTTTATTCAAAGGACAAAAGTTAACACTATGTGGCAGACCAGGAGCTGCCATCCAAAAAGCTGCTCAAAACCATGAAGTAACAGTTAAAAGAACAAGTGGGTTGGAATGCATTTTGTAATACTACGCTTGTGAGAGTGGTGTGGTGTATGTTTCCTTGCTGGGGAGGAGGAGGAGGAGCTGTAAACTATGTATATAGCATTCCTATACACAAGTGTGTTAGATGGGACATGATTTCCTTGCAGAGCATACATGTGGTTTTGTATGGTAGAAGCATTGGGCTCAGAACAAGGAACCTGGATTCAGCAGCCAGATGTTGCGTGGACCGGAGGTGTGCATGAGGTGATGTGACTTTCCCCTTTAAGGACAAGAGGTTGAGAAAGCTGTGGCTGCTTGTTTTAGTGAGGAGGCATTCAAATGAGCCCATGGCTAGAAGTGGAATGGAATGGACTTCTGAGATAGGGATTTGTGGGAAAGCCTTATGGAATTTCTGCTACAAGTTTACATTTGTTGCTGATGCAACTTCAATAACTCTTCTGAGTTTCTGTATGACTGTGGTCCTGGGAATTAAACCTGTGTCTTGATGTCATCAAGTGTTATTCTCTCTGAGGAGTACGAGTCTGACAAACTGCTGGGCGATACCAGTGCTGTTAGTGTGTGTCTGTGCACACGTACACCAGGCGATTGGCACAAACTGAAGACAATCTTATTGGGGAAATAAGACAGCAAACAACCCCCCACCAAACCTTTAGTCAAAAATACTACTTTTTTCCAGCTACTAATTATTACTCTAGGAATAAGAGGAGCATTGTTTGGAGTAAAATGAAATGTAGGGGCCAAACCCCAATATTTGCTATTACTATGAATGTTTGCAATTACCACTTTTGATTCTACAGAAATCTTGGACTATCATCTGGGTGCCTTTCCTTAATAGGTTAACTACTCTGAGACCAGAAACTACTTCTCCACTAGTTGATACTGGCCTTCTGTGTTTCTAGACTGCAAAATAAAATTTTGTATTTCACTGTTTTCATGTGGTTGATAACACGAATGTAAAAAACAAATACTACTTTTTTTTTTGCATAAAGCACTGTTAAGCTGGATATGGAACTACGGACCAGACTGAGGAAAGAACAAAGGATCAAAACAAACATTCTTAAAGAAACAGAAAACTCACTGTTGGACCATTCTGTTGTGAGCCAGCACGAATGAGGGGTCTGAAGTTGTCAGCTTGCAAGCCAGATTGCTAGCAGCACAATTGCTTGGGAACAGTAGATTCTGACAACAAACTCCTGGTCACCAGTTATGAGTTCTCATTGGTGATTACAGATTTTTAACACTGAAGGGACACACTTTTAATAAAAAGTGGTTCTATTTCCTATCTATCTTGATGTTTGGACTTTTCTACAGTAAACTTTCCATGGTTTGAATCAATGAAATGTGCATATTGTGAGTTGTTTAAATGTGATGGGGGTCTTGATTAACCTGTTGCTTTTTGAGGGAAATAGGTAGACTGACCTACTGTGAAGAGGGGTTGTTCCCAAGTGGAGGGATACTTAATATTCTGATGCAATGCTTCTGAAACTGTTCCTTGTACACTGGGTTTCTGACCTGACATTCCAGATGTTTATTTTATGGCATTTTTGTACTTATCCCTAGTATTCTGCCTAAAAGGCTAAAATCTTTCTACAGTTCAGGTTTTCATCTGCTTATAGTTAAGCAAAATTTTTAATAACTTTGGTCTGAATCCATCTACCTGCTGGGAAGTAAACTTACCTCTGCATATATCTGTTAGCAGATACTGCTCCCTATTTCCAGAAGGCTCAGACAAAGTCAGAACGATAGAGCAAGTCCTATATTCTTAAACTACCCCTGTGACAGAGAATGTGCGTGCGCATGTGTAGGGCTATGAAATTGCTTCTCTGAGTGTATATAGAAATATTCATGTACTTTCTCTATTTCATGTCACTCTTGAATAGTATCTGAGTTCATTAAAAGTCAATTCCGGTTCTTTTAAAGTGTTAGTTGGGTTTTTATCTGAAAAGACTCTGACAGTTCTTCAAAGAAGTATGTGTTAACATAGAAATGCGTGCTTATGGTATCATAGAGTATACTAAGGAAGTCAGAGGATAGCCAATGTTCAGTGATTTCAAGACTAATACCATGTAACACTTGATCTTACTACATTAACTGTTTAAAAACAAATTAATCTGCCTTTTGGTAAGGCATCAAATGAGCGTAGGGGGTGGCATGTGAGGCGATGGTCAAAAACACTCGGATTTTCTTCAGCCATTTATTCAGGCTAAATCTTTATAGTTCATGCTGCTTTCTCTAACGTTTTGCTGCTCTTATGATGAACTATCTTGTTCTCACAGTTTTAGCATTTGGGGGGGGGGGAATCCAAAAGGAAAGCTGTTTATTACCTTGAAAGACTTTAAGTCTAAAGAAAGTTAAATACATATTTTTCCCCTCCACTAAATGTACTACCTCAGTTGATGGGATTCCACCTTCTAGGGCTTTTTTTGACTCTAAGTCTTTAACTTGGTTTTGGTAGCGTCTTGCTGTTTATGTAAATCAGTGTGGCATGACAGGGCAGTACATATTTACATGTTAGACATCTTTAGGGCATGTTTCTGGTTTTATTTTAATAGGATGAAAAGTGATACGAATGTACAGATGTGTTTAGAATTGATAATGTAGCTTAATTTTCAAATATTCCAAAGTTGTTTTTATCAGTATTATGTAGGTTTTTTGTAAACATAAATACATATTTTCTTGGTTAAGTGGGAGTGCACAGTCTTTCCAAAATCCCACATAAATGCAGTTTACACAGTGCAATTTCAAGAATGTATGCTTTTTTTTTCAGGCAAAACTAAACTTTCATGCACAGAGGGGAGGAATGAAGTTCTAAATTGTGGTATTTAATCTACATGAATTCTTTAACCCTCGAGTGATACCAAGTTCTAAACGTTGTAATTTAAGTAGGTACTCTGAACTAACCTATACAACTTTCTTCTGCCTAAAAGAAATAGGCACTGCTTCTGTAATTCACATTTCTAATGGCATCCTCCAGAGTTACAGACTGATCTTCCTCACTCCCTGCTATGTGCATCTTTACTCTTGAAGTCAAAACCCCTCTTCAGATACACCAAACTCTTGTATATAAAGTTTGCACAAAGTGATCACTTATCCCTCAAATATAACTTCTACTTCAGTTAAAAGGACCCAAATTAAAATCGTCTGAACTGCTGAATATACTCTAGACAATTATTTTATTATATATATTATTATTATTTTTTAGGTCAAGGGGGCTAATTTCACATACATAGCAGGTTTTTCATAATAGGAAAAAAAAAGTGTTGCTATTGCATGTTTGGAGAGCATAGGCTTCTTTAGGAATGACTGAATACCAATGTCAAACTACATGGGTTTTTTTTCTTATAGTTGTTTATGTATGCTATCATTTTGGTCTGTTTCTTTGCGGCATTTGGTGCAATAAACTTCCTTGAAATGAATGTCAATTGTATTTGGTATCTTTGTTTTTAGACCTTTCATCTGAAATACCCATTCTTCTTGTTGTAGCTGAGATCTAAGTGTGCAGACATCTGCTGACTGACCCATTAGTGGAGTAAGTCAATGTTGCAAGAAAACAAAAAGTCTTCACAAAATTTGGAACCAGAGTGAATCCTGTTAGTGTCTTTGGAATCTTTAGGTGTGTGTAAAGGAGCTCCCTCAGTGTGAAAACTTAACTGCAAAAACTGAAAGTGAAGACATGATTGGGATGTTTTCTGCAGAGGTTCTGTACACCTGTGTACCTGTCGCCAAGCTCAAGTGCGTATGAAAGGAGCTGTCTGAAAAATGTGTCTGTTACATATATCCAGTGTCAAAAATGACTCAGTCTGGTGGGAATGAGCTGCACCTTGTGTCTGCTGGGCTATGAATTGGCTGATGGATTTGACATTAATTAGTTTTTTAGAGTGAAAGGTATATTGAAGTGGTGGTGCTGTGGTGAGCTGTAACCATACTCCAGCTTGTCTCGCTGAGTTAGGTAGCTGCCTCCTACTTTCTGTGTTCTCACGAGAAGGCTGGAAACAAATTGATAGCTAATGCCTCTAACACGGGGGAAGACCCCTGTATGGTCTTTCCATCCTATGTCCTAGTTGTATCTGTTAGTTGTTTGTGCTGTGTTTTGCTCTGTTCCTAACAATCTCTGCATGTTTGCATAAGAAGAGCTGCTGATGGATGTCAGCTGGGGTAACAAGTTGAATTCGACTCCAGTAGATGCTAGTGTAAGGGGATGGGAAGAGATGGGACCCCCTCGGCTAGGAATGAAAGAAGAGGAGGGAGGCTGTTCCAGCTGCTGATGGCTTTGATGCCTATGGGCCATTGCACTGCCTCAGTGTTTTGTGCCTGCAGGCAACTTGGGCTTCCACCCAGGCTCTGTAAGGCTCAGTGAAGCTCCTCTGCTCTGACTTCACTGCTTGTTAAACATTGTGGTTGGGCTGTTGGTCATATCAACTGGTCTAACTTCTTTCTAAAGGACAATTAGCCAATCTCTTCCAGAATTGGTGATCAGGACTGGCAAGAGGCAGACGCAGGCTGACCTCTATAGAATGGCCAAGCACTGGGAAAGGGTGAGGACCTGTGTTAATAAATACATGGTAAGGCTGAGGGGACTCCAAGGAGCTTTTGGAGCTGACAGCTGCAGAAGAGGAAATCATACTAGATTTGAAAAACTCAAACTCTTTTGACAAATTCTGTGATGTGTTCCAGAAGATGTGATTTGAGATAATTCGGCTGCTAATGGTGAACAAATTATTTAACCCTTTTTTCTCTCAAATGGCAAGGCGAATCACAGAACTGCTAAAGAGCTGCTCATATAACCAGGAGTTGAAGACTACAGCAGGTGTAAGTAAGCATGAGCTGTATCTCAAAGTAACCAAGTCTCCTGCCACAATTCTAACAGATTTTTCCTTTGTTTTCTCTCTAAATCAGTAAGTCCTGTAACATCAGTTTTTTCTGATCATCATCCATGCACCATATTCTTTGGTTTTCTCTACATGGGCATGACTGCAAGTAATAGAGGAGTTTGGACATAAAGGACATGCAGCTGAGTGTCGAATCATGAGACTGTGACCTGTAGGGCTTCCGATCCCATATAAAATTAGCTTAAGTGGCTACATGCTAGTAATCCACGTGCTGGGAAATGGCTCTGATAGTTGCAGTCAGTTGTCTGTCTGGCACAATCCCAAAGCTAAAACAGTTTAAGCAGTACGAATAGCATCTTGTCTCATCCTAAAGGTCAATACAAGGCCAAAGGGCTTAGGAGTGACAGTCAAGCACTTAAATTAATCTCATAAACTGGATTTCTTCCATGTGGAGCTACAAGAGAGATTCCATTGTGACCTGGCAAAACTGTTCAAGAGAGAGCAGGCTCCCCTGGGGAAGGAGTTTCCCACCAAGAAAACAACATGCCACTCCTGTGGGCACAAGAGGTGTGTTCGGATGTGGAAGTACTCATTGACACTTTGCAGAGAGTGGCTGTGCTGATAAGAGCGATGGGGAGCTGATAAGAATGCTGGGGGGCTGGCAAGTTTGCCTTGCAGGAATGTTTTCCCTTAGATCGAGTTGAATTCCAGCCCTGCATGTAACAAACTCTTTCAGCCTCACATTAACTACAGCTCTGTTTTACTATTGCATCTCCTTTCCCCAGGCAAAAAAGGCCTGGAAATTTTTTTCCTTTTTTCCTGTAGACTAGTGTCATGTAAATGTTTTATGTTTTTATTTTCTACAGGAGCTGTTAGCCTTGAGGTAGACAAGTCTCCTACAATTGTTCACTTTAGCTTTGAAAAATACACGGGCCTTGAATGAGCGTTTTTTGTCAACCTATTTGTGATTCCTGAGAACGTGTAATTTCTTTGATCTTGAAACACAGTCATGCCATGAGCAATGTGGAATTAAAAAAGCACATTTCTAAGCCATCAGCTCCACCTGTCCTCTGTGAAGGACTGACTCATATAAGGCAACTGTAGTGCTGTGCAAGCACTTTAATTCTTCATGTGTTTCTAATAGAGAAAATACCTTTTCAATGTGGGAAGCAGAGGTGCCTGGGATGCCCAGATCATTGCGTCCCAAATCTTTGCAGTGTGGCTGAAGATAGTGTTCATGGCTGCCCCAGGCCAGGGTGGCCTGCGCATTGTGGCCTTGTTGTTTGAGAACAGAGGGAGTGGGCTGCCTGATGGAGGATAAAGCCAAATGGAGCTGGCACAGAGGGAAAGGAAACTTCCTTTGCCCTGCTGTTTACTGTAATTGCATTTCTGACTGTCTCTTGTATTGGTTGGATGTCCCTGAGATGAAAGGGTACCTGAATCCAAAGGCTTATTGAGCAGAGTCCTCTGCACACCTGCCTCATGTGATTCCCAAAGTGAGATAACTTAGTCACCAACGACCCAAGTGAGTTTGTCAGGCCTCTAGTATTTAAACTATTTGTTTGGGACCTAGGTATGGCTACACCCGGAAAGTAGGCAGCTGCCTCTGGTTTCCTGTGTGCCATTTTCTGCCCACAAGAATGCAGTAGCCTCTCCTGTCACTCAGCAGCAGGTAAACACCAAAAGCAAAATAAGCAAAGCCCATTTGTAAAGTTGCTAAATAAGTCCTGAGTGTCGTAGGTAGTTTGTTGGCTAGAGGGAGCGTTTGTTGTGTATTATTATATGCTTCATTTAAATAAGGTCTGAAGAAGACCTGGTGACTTCCCAGGTGTGAGTGCTTATACTCTTGACAGACAAGGAAGCTGGTAATTGAAGAACATTGTTCTCGTCTTCAAAAGGCTCCTTTCCTGAGCCTCGTGATGTTTAAACTACATTGCTGCTAGGGACCTAATCTAACTAGTTCATCATTAGGATCATACTAAGCTTCAGATGAAAGCTGGCTTGTCTCTTCTGCCCCACCCTCCTTGCTGCTTCTTAAATTGGTTTTCTCTGCTTTTCTTCTAAATATATGAATCTTTTTTTTCTGCATGTCTGTTTCTGTGGGTAGCAGCTGTTCTGTCAGCCCTGGAAAAAGCCAGTATGGACTTTGTGATTTGTGCTGGGCAGATTTCAAAGCTAGGTCTGGTCAGAGAGCTAAGAGCTGGGCAGTCCTATCTCAGGGGGGCAAGGAACTCAAATCAGGGGTCTCTAGATAGCTATGTCCCAGTGAACCCAAGCCGCAAACTGCACCGTCAGGTTGTCTCATTGCTGGGTATCACTAAGCTGCACTCTTTCCCCAACAAAAGGGGACTATGCTAAAAAGCATGTAAGTACAGTTTTGCACACAGATGAGCTTGTTAGTGGTCTGGGGTGAAATCTCTGGCAGCATCAGACTGCCCTTTGTATTTTAGCACTTCCAGTAGTTGGATGCTGGTTGGCTGCCATTGTGTGCTCTGCTGCCCTTTTTCTCAGAGCTGTGATGCTCAGATGGGTTGTGCAGGATTTGAGCTTGAAACATGAGTGTGGACTTCACTGAACAGAGGACTTGCTCGAGTTAAATGGCGTTTTACACTCCTTGCAATGATGTATAGCACAGAGTATCCCGATAGTGCAGCTTGGTGGCATAGTGCAGTGCTATGCACCAATACTGAGATTGTCTCTGAATTTACTAAACTTGTCTCCGGTCACTCTGCAATGCATCTTAATCTCAATACCATGCTGAGCTAACCACACTGATTAACCACCCCTAATTCTTAATTTAGCTTGGCTGGTGGCAGGTTGGGAGTTTTTACCTTGTGTCTGTGGCTCAGCATAAAAGCAGCTCCTGTTTGTTTTCCCAGCACTCATAATTACCACTGCTCATTAGAGAAGGATGAGCTTGTGGCAAAGGTTAGTACCTGGTCTTCTGAGTCCTAAAATAATGCCTTTGTTGTTGAATAGTCATACCAATCAAGCTGCACTGGGGTGGGGCGCAGGGGAGATGCATACACCTCCCTTCCTGGTAATTCCTTTAAGGAATTGGTTTGGCATCTAGGCCTGTGTCTTTCAGGAAAGAAAAATGAGAAAAAGTTCTCTCCTTCTCATACTCTGCCTCAAAAGCTTGTTGTGTGCAATTACAACTGTGCCTGTAAGGGTAGAGAGTTAGCTGAAAGCATCTACCACGCCGATGCTGCCAAAGAAATGTATTTTGGCTTTGCAAAACACCTGCTGCTTTGCTCTTCTGCATCTTTAGTTTTTGCTTGGGATGTGGGGAAAAGTAACTTGTGACAAGCTGCTGAGCAACACTCAGTGAGAAATAGCAGGAGTCAGTAACCACCTGGGAGAAGTGCTAGTTTTCAGAAAAATACAAGCAGAAGTGAAAGGTTAAACTTGCCTCTGAGTGAGTTTCTTGTTTGAGGCAGTGGGAAGGTGTTACAGGCAAGCATGTGGGGTGTACAAGATGTAAAATTACTGCTTCACAGAAACAGCTTATGCGCTAGCTTTCAGACGCTGGCGTGCAGGTACCTGTAATGAATAGACTCAGCTGTTCCAGTTGGAAAGACCCACAAGGATCATCTGGTCACACTGCCTGACCAGAAGCTAAAGCATGTTATTAAGGGCACTGTCCAAATGTCTCTTAAATGCTGACAGGCTCGGGGCATCCACCACCTCCCTAGGAAGCCTGTTCCAGTGCTTGACCACCCTCTCAGTAAAGAAATGTTCCACTGTGGTGACGCAGCTTCTTTATATCTGTCTATTTGAATACAGACAGCAGTGATGTGGTGTGGTTTTGCTCTGAAGTATGCATGTGAGCTGAGATACTATAACCAGTGTTACGGCTTCACACTATGTGAAAGGATATGGACAGAAGGAAATACAAGAAAAACGAGCAAAAAATTAAATCTATGGGTCATAAGTGCCACTTGACTCTGTACCAGTGTCTGTTATGAGTTCCCGATTCAGTCTTGGTGCTGCTTGTTTTAATCCATGCGGTGGGAATCAGAAGATGAAAAGCAACCATGACCAGACAAGATGTGACTGTCATTCTGTAAGGGGATAAATTGCCATGGCAATCCTGGCCCTGGTGGGTGAGGAGCTCTCTGATTTTGGGCAGCTGTTGGGTAGCCGGAGATGGTGGGTCCCCCTGGGGATAAGGTGCCTTCTGCATAATTAGACAAGCATACGAACTGTCTCAAAACAAAGGATGCTGAATTATTTCTTTCCGCTGCTTGAGATTGCATAGTGGCTCTTGCTGTAAAAATGAGTGGTTGAGAGGCACCACTGGTTTCTGAAGGACAGTACGTGCCAAACCCGGTTGGAGCCTGAGGGTTTTTTCCCCACATGCCAAGGGGAAAAATGTTCGACAGCAAAAGAGAAATCTAGGGGCCTGCTATGGGAAGGAATACTCTTTATGGCATCACAGCACAGTTTGGCTTGGAAGGGACATTTAAAGGCCAGCTAGTTCAACCCACCGCAGCGAGCAGGGCCATCTTCAGCCTGATCAGGCTGCTCAGAGCCCTGTCCAACCAATAAGCGTAGCATGTTGATCTTTGTGCTCACGGGATGAGTTTGGGCTTTTGAGCTCATCACCCAAGTGTGTGGGTGCTGCTAGCACAATGGAAGGGGTTGCAGCAGGTGAAGACAAGTCTGCCCCTTTCAGAGTAATGCACTGACCGCAGACATGAAATGTGAATTTTGGGTAGTGGATTTCACAGTAGTGGAGCCAGTCTGCTGCTGAACACTTGTGTTTGCTGGTGGAAATCTACCCTTACCTGCCTGCTTGCAGCAGGGGTCAGATGAGAGCTGCTGCTGATGCCATTGCCAGGCACCGAAGATGAGAGGGAGAAGTAGCGTAACCTTCCCAGCCTCGCCTACCCATTATTTCAGCTTAGCTGTAACATGAAAACTGCACCCTGAAGGACTGCTTAAGTGACAGAGCTACAGCTGGCTGTAATACCAAAACACAGTTTGTGGGACCGGTGCCAACCCCATTCTCCTTTTCCCCAGCTGCAGTTAGTATAAAAGCTGGTTTCAGATTGCTCGCCTAGCTCTAGATTGGCGTGGGATAGCTCAGCTTCACAGACCCTATCACCCTTTGCAGTACATCCTATCGGACTTGATTGTTATTCTGATAGAGACTGAGGTAACCTGTTGAAATATACGTAACTCTTCCCTTCCTCGCCACTGAAGCCCCCTGTGAGGGTAGCTGTCGTTATTTCTGACCTTAATACCGCACTTAAGAGGAGGACTAACTCCTGGAAAAGCACAGACTATCTTCATCTTGTTGCCAGCTTGTGACTCTGCTCCTTACAGAGCACGGGCAGGGATGTGGGCCTGGCTGTGGGCATCAGCAGGAGCCTGTGGTCCAGCCAAGCATCGCCCACCTGTGGGCTGTGGAAGGGCACTGAGTAGCTCTTGTTTCCTTCAAGAGGTGAGTCCCAGTTCTGTATCAGTTATGAGCACAGTTGTCAGTGCTCTGAGCACCAGCAAAGGAAGCTGCTGATAAATTAGGTGCAGTAGCAGCAGCTGCAAAATCGCTGTCCTGCTGGCTGGGGAAAGGCAAAGTCATCAGAGAATTAAGATGAACTGCTAAGCATATTTTTGCACTCAGAAGGCAGTTTTGTAGGAATTATAAGGAAGACAGAGCCATATAAAAGTTTTTCCTAACTTCTGGAGCTACAGCTGTTGTTCTTTGGGCTTAATATTCTTCCATGCACTGAACTGCCCCCACTCAGCTTCTTCATACAGGATCAAAAGGGTCAGCTGGAAAAATCCATAAAGAGGTGGAACCATTCAAAGAAGAATTTAAAGGCTTTGAGCAGTGGGTCCTCGGAAATCAAGGTCAAACCATGCCTCAATAGCTAAGAGTACGCTCAGGAGTTCAGACATTTTAAATCAACCTCTAATGATGATCGCTGGGTAGAAGACAAGAGTCCACATCTCTTTTTAAACTCCTGTCTTGTGTGTGGAAAAGCAGCTGTGTGGTGCCAGCAGAGAATAAGAAAACTCTGTCTTCCTCTTTCAGAGCTTTTTGCTCCTGTGAGATTGAGGCCTCATGCCAGCCATCATATAAAAAAAAATTAAAAGTCAGTAGGGAACCCCAAAGTAGTAACTGCTCAAGCTGTGCTGTGTTTGGCACGTGGGAGTCCTGCTGGAACCGGGACTCGGTCATGTTGTTAATTTAGATAAAAATACATTAATTATATCAACTCTAAAATTGTTTTTCAAACTCATACTTCAGTGAAACTTGTCCTCGGTTATTTTGGTTACACGTCCTTCCAGTTCAGGACTTGTGACTGCTATAGTGTGATTTGTACATTTTGCAGTGTATTATTTTGGTTATACATTAACTGCAGCAAATATTAAGTTTCTGTAATTTACTTTGCAGCTAGCTTCCTTTGCTCCAGCTAACTGGAAGCTATTAAAAACTTGCCTTAAAACCAGCAACAGAAATAAAGCTGCCTTCTGTGTCTTTCAGTCTTGCTGGCACCCACTGCTTCCTCATGCAGTAAAAATTCAATTTAACATTACCTGAAAACGTGGCCAGCTGCAGAGCTGAACTTTGAAATGCTAAAACTTTGAATTAAAAGCAATTTGTTGGTGTAGCTCTGATATTGTGCCATCTTCAGAAATCGCTTGGACCTGAAGAACCTGGTCGAAGTCTGATTTGCTGAGGAGCTGACTTCAGTACAGAGCAGTCTTAGGTAGACCTTTAAGACTTGTTCTCTAGGCATTTCTCACTCTGGAGGTCATGAGCAAGACTTCACAGACTCTGGATACAAAAGACAGGACTCTTCTGAGTCAGCTCTCATGAGGAGTGGATGCCCAGCCACAGCCTCTGCCTTGGGATACAGCTTTCTCCTGTGTGTTGGGTTGGTGCCTGCAGGGTTGCAACAAAGCTCTGGGTTTAGGATTGGCCTTAATCCCTCAGATGTAAAACCAGACTGGGGGTTACCGTGGCCCATTGTAAGGGGGCATGGTTTGTTTTCCCCCATCTGAACCCCCAGATGAATCCTTTTCTCTGGCCCTGGCAGTGCTGTGCTCCCTTAGCTCAGAAGGTGGCCACCCAACTGCAAGCAAGTGGGTGGTGGCTGCCAGAGGCAAGGGACCAAAGCAACGATTCAGTCCTTTAACTTGACAGATCTAGGCTCTTTCACCATCTCTGTCTGCCCTGGGATTGTGAAACCTCTTTGCATGCTGCAAAATTCCTCAACAATAGTAATTCCTCTTTCCCAAAGGTATTATAAGGCGAAAAGCTGGCCCCTTGGCCTGTGGTTCAGCATAGCTTCCATAAGGCTACAGGACAGAGTACATGGCTGATTCATTTCTCTTTCACCAGGCTGCCTGTGCCATGGAACATGTGCTGTTCCCAGGGGCTGGCCTGGCTGAAACTGAGCACGCCCCTTCCTCTATCAGACTGCTTGCTGCCATTTCTGCATGCTTCACACAATGGTTGAGTTCCCAGTGAGTAAACTTTACAACCAGGACCCTCAGCCCCCTTTAGAAAACCAAAGAGGAGTGGCAAGGCACTATGTGCATTTCAAAAAAGTAGTTTTTAGGTGTTCTGACATGCGAGGTTAACTGATGCTAAGACCAATGTCTTAATATTTTTTTCTTTATAAAGTGTTTGCAGCTGAACAGTGGGATCACTCCAACAAAGCAAAAGGCTTAACCTGCAGAAATGAAGCGCCTGCAGCCAGCAGTTTGGCTGTTTAATAAACTCCCTCAACTAACAGCCTGCATCCGTGCTGTCTTAGTATGTGAAAAATGTGCTCGGTGCCACAGTGATGTCATGAGCCCCAAGCTGATAGCTGCTTATGGCTTCCAGCTGGGCTGCTGAGTGCTGGGAGGCACCGCAAGCCAAGCAGATCCCAGTTTCAGTGGAAGCAGCATCCAAAACCTACCTCATTTCCAATGCCTCCTGACCCAAATCCCTGATTAGTCAGGAAAACGTTGACCTTCTCTGCTATAGCTCAAATGCAGCAGCTTTCTGTTAATTTTCCCAGTGCACACACCCCCCACACTCCCCTTCTTCTCTCCTCCCTCCCCTGGCTGATTGCTGTACTTGGCGCAGTTCAGGTAACCTTTCTGTGGTGACTCAGTCAGTGTCCGCTGCTGCAATTGAGATCTGTACTATTGGAGAGCATCTGGTGGTGAAGAGGTCGGGGCCAAATCTAGGAAGAATTTCTGTTCTGATGAGAGGATTAACTCCAGGGAGATGTTTAATTGCTGCAGATCAAGTGATATTAACAGTGAAGCATTTATCCTTTGTGTTAATAACAAAATGTCACGCTGCCTGGACGTGCACTGATTGAGTTACTCTGTTCTCTTACTGGACAGAATTCTTTCTTTGCTAACCGTGCTCTCCCTATAATATTATATTTTTTCCTCCCGTTCATCTTGGTGTACCTAAAATTAGATGACCAGCTTTCCCTGACAGGCACCTGTCCATGCTTATAAAGTTTCTGGTGTACTATGTGAAGGCCACAAATAGATTAGTTAGCTCTTTCCCTTACTGTACGGTCTCAAAAGGGAAACTGCTGAGACAAGATCTTTCAGGAATGTAAATGGCTCCCTTTGTCCATGCTGCAAATGAAGAAACAAAGATAAATGTCACCCAGGGTAGCTCCTTTGGAGACTACTCAAATCCAGCCAGATTGCTTTGGTTTGGGTGTTCTAAGCCAACACCGTTCTCATACCTGAATTAGGAAATTGGAGATTTAACTGATGAATATGATGCATGTATTTTCCACATATCACATACGTGTTAGGGGTTCATCTACAGTGCAAAGTTCAGAGGGTACTGGAGTGCTTCTCCCTGGCCTGGAGGCTGGACTAGGGAGACGAAGAAGGCTGACAGTGAAATCCAGTTTTCCAGGTTGTGTGTTGGGAAGAGGGCAGCGTGCTCTCAGATCTACCAGTGACCCGGGCATGCAGGTGAGCTGATCTTAGCACATGTCTTAGCACGCACAAGTTTTCAAGAGTTCTGGCTCTTCTCTTGTGGAGAATTCACTCATCTTTTTCACTTCAGACAGAATAATTCCAGATGTTCGTGGTTTTTCTTCTTTTGAGGTAGGTAATACACCAACTGTGGTGGCACATCCAGGCTGCAGCGTTAGAAAAAAGGCTTGAATTTAATGTTGATGAAAATCTGGTGTTCCAACTTTGAGTCGATGCGTCATGTGTCAGGCTTTCAGCAGAATTAACTTGCCAATACCTATAATAAAATCCGTATCCATCTGGCTATCCTCAGCCATAAAACCAACAACAAAAAAATCTCAGCTACCATCCAACCCTAAACCTGGTTTTTTTTACTGAACCAATCTGGATGTGTCATATGCCATTTAAAAACTCATATCAATAACAGAATTATAATCAGCGCTTTTGTTTGAATATTTTGCCATTTGGAGCACTAATTTTCTCTCAATACTTGAATAAGAGAGCATCGATTATAATTATTTTTTTTCTAAGCTGCATGGATTTTTAAGATGCATGTAGGAATAAAAGCCTGTATGTAAGCGATAGGAGAAAGAATATATATCCACACAGCAGTTATTCCTTAAGGGGACCAGAATTTCTAGGTTGTCAACTCTTTGTTGATTATTTGCATTCCTCTCATGCTTTGCCCAACAGTCAAATCTGATTGTCTTTTAATGCTGCTACAGTAGGGATTTATTTTTTTTATTGCATTGAAAAAAGAAATCAAAATTAAGGCTGCAGAAGGCAACATTTAAAGGTAGGATGTGAGGGGAATGAGAAAGCATATTTATTACCCTTTGGGTTTTGTAGCTGTTTGCTACAGGCAGCAGAGGTATGTTGAGGCTGTCCATTATCAAAGCCTGCAACAAAGTGTGAGAGAGGGTTGATTAAAGACCTCTTCAGTTCCCACCTCTACTTCTCCAGCTTCTGCCTTTGTCTCCTCCTGGCTCGCAGCCTTTTCCCTCATCCTCTGCTCCTGCTGTTGGCTTTCGACTCTTCTGCTCTCATCTTTTTTCCGTCTTCACAGCCACTTTCTCTCACTTTGCCTTATTTTCATACCTTCTCATTTTTAGACCTGTTGTGTCTTTTCCCTGTTCAGAGGACATGGGTCACGTGCAGTACTGGGGATGTTCACTGAACTCAGGTGACAGATTCTAACAGATTGCTTCTGAGAATGATGAACTGCTTTCCCCAAGCAGTAGGGCTTCTTTATGTGGAAACTGCAAAAGCACAACCTCGTCACAATAGCAAACAAGGAATTTCAAGTGTCCTTTCTGGAGTTACTAGCTGTCAGGTCTAACAAAACCCATTCTTTTTACTTGTTTTTTATCATAAGGGGAAAGCAACGTACTCATCCATTCCCCAAATTCCGAGATAAAGGTGAGACGTTACAGCTGAATCTTTTAAGAAATGAGAGTGCCCATCTGCCATCAGCCATTTTAATTAAACAGTTTCTTTGGCAAAGATATAAATGACCAAAAGGTAGTTCCTTAAAAGGAATCATAATTACAGGTGCTGCTGTCCCTAATACATGACATACAGAAACCTCACTTAGTTTAAAATATCACTTAGGACCAAAAAAAAGCAAGACTGAATATCATAGGCAGTGCTAGCTTTTTCCCCATCTATCCCAACTGATGAGTATTCATCTTTTTGCTTGGACAACATTTTAAAAAGACAAAACTTTAGCCAATACAATCAGCAAAATTATTTTCCTTCATTAACTAAGTGCCCAAGAGACAAATGGACAAAGATCTAGGCTCTTCTATTCAAAAGGAGGTTGCAGATTGAATGATGTAATAAATTTACCCCTGAGCTAAAAGTGAATTTCCTTCTAGCATAAAAATCATCTTTCCAAAGATATTGGAAACTTTACAGGATGCAGGCTAAAATGATAGAAAATAGCACTTTAGAGCTATGGATGAGATGGCGTGGAAGGGGTGTATAATCCATGGCAGTGTCCTCTACACTGTTGCTGGAAACAGACTACTATGGCTGCAGTCATTTAGGCAGGGAGGATAAACTCCCTGAAATGGAAGTTGACTTAAATATTTAAAATTTAGCATCAAGTAGCTGTATTCTAAATAAATGCTGTGGAAGGTTGTGTACAATTATGTAAACGTCTAAACCAAATAGTTACTGGGTTTTTTTCAAGATTATTGGTTTTCCCCCTGAGACTCTTAACAGTGCATTTCCCATATGTTATCCACCTCATGGAACCATATGTCTTATTTCACGTGCCTTATTTTAAATATTCAGTAGTATGTATTTTTAATTTATGATCAAATATTTCAGCATTTCAGAGGGTAGGAAAATATTACTTGACTCATTTTTGTAGCTGAGGCGGCTATGGAATAGGCATGGCAACGATTTGTGATATGATATATTGGTATTTTGCTTGTGACTAGTGGCCGCCTCAAAACTGTAAGCATGACCTTTTGTGAAATGGCATTCTTTTATTGAACAAATGTGTTTCTAATGTATTTTGTTATAGCTGCTTGCTGTTGTGATTATGTGAAATTGAACTGCCTTTTGCAACAGTGAAAGCTACAGCGGGAACAAAGGAACTGAGCTAGTTTTGACTATTCTCTGAGTGAAAAACGATCTGATGTAGCCTGTGTGAATCAGTTGTTGCAAGTAGTAGGTCTGAACTTCCACGGTTTTTCTATAGGGTAGTCTGAAGTCATGAGTTGGTGACATGAAACATCAAAGAAACTTGAGCTGCGATGTTTTCATGATTTTTTCATTTACTTTCTTTCAGTAGAAACATTTAGTCAAGCCAAGTAAATCCTCACTTATTTTCTTGCAATTTTACCTTAACCTAATCCGGTCTCAGCAGTGACTGAGACTAGGTTATGTGAGTTCTTTATGAAACCTCTTTATGCAAGAGGCAACATCCTTTTTCCCTCAGTGGAAAGATGAGAAAATGGCGGGTCAGATTTCTGCTTATACCAAAGCCCCGTTTCTGGTTAGTCCTACAGCAAGCACAGTGTCAGCAATTGTAATTCCTGACATTTCTAACTTGGATGAGTGGAGTGAGAAGGGGAGAGGAAATCCATTTATTTCAGAGAAAAAATGGAAGATTTGTTCATTGCTGAGAATGTATCAGCAGAGAGCACAGACAAGAAAATAACTTTCAGGGTTCATCACTTAAACCAAAAATGTATTCTAGGTCTTGTACATAAGGGAAATTTCAATATTTGCATCAGTGTGCAGCTGACAACACAAAGGTAGGAAAATTAACTTCTCTGTTGGCAACAGTACTGTGTACAGCGAGACATGACAGTTATGAGCTGGAACCACCGCCTTCATCTCTCAACATGTCCATGTTTTGACCCCTTTTGCTGCTGCTCACTTCAGTAGATCTATCCAAGTACATAAGTAAAGCTCACAAGAATGCTGCCATAGCCTTATCACTAGGCTTGGTTGCATCCATGGTGGTAGAAGCTGCATTAGAAAGAACTGTGAGTCAGTCATTATTGATATATTCTGTATTCAGACAGACCCAGTAGGATGGAGTGTGGGTTGGTTATTCCTGGGTCTGTTTATGAGGATGTGTCTCCAGAACGTGCCTGGCTTTTACAGATCCATTTTCTTCGTCTTCTAGTGTAACTCTCAGTGCACCCAGGGAGTATCTCCATGGTATGCAATTGTAACTGACCTCTGCATAGGGAGGTGACTGCCAGCATTTCCAGCAGCAACTGTATGATGGCTGGATGCAGTTTGACAGCGTTGTGGGTCTGACTCGCAGTGGGTCTCAGCCTGAGGCTTTCTTTCTTTTGTTTTGTTGCCTTCCTATATTTTGAGTCTAAATTGAACACTAAGGAGTAATAGAGAAGGAGGATGGTCTTGTGGTTAAATGTACTCCAGTAGCAATTTGGAGCTGGGAACTATTTTTGGCTCCACCACATCTATGGCCAAGGACAAATAATTTAATCTCTGGGTCTCGAGGTTTTCCCATTTATGAGACGAGGATGAAAACCCTCTGTTGGGTGACTGAATGGCTCAAGTACTTTGATTTCTAACAGAAGGAGCTAGAGAAAATTAAAAAAAGGTTTTCCAAATTGAGAGCAAAAATAGATAGCAGATAATTATTCTGACACTGTCTCTTCCTACTCTCTTTCAGAGCAGTTCTGGTCCTCTGTGAGAAAGAGGATGCCCTGTGCTACCTGTCCCATGGCCGCTTTGTCACAGCTGGTCATCTGTCCTGTGGAAAAGGCAGGTGCTGATCTGCATGCCAGTGAGGGCTGGGAAAAAAAGTGGTATGGGTGTAAGAATTTATCTTCAGAGAGAAACTGGTATACGCGTAAGAGTTTGTCTTCTTACCTTGCTCTGTGGGTGTACCTGAACAAGCAGTTTCTCCTGTCACGTGCTTGGGAACAGCACTGAATGAGAGTAAAGCAGGAGACCATCTCTGGCTTTCTCTGGTGACTCCAGTGCTCTACAGCGTAAACAGTGAACAGCAGAGAAATGGTGTAATTGTTTGTTCTGATTTCACTTGCCCTAATGGGAAGTAATTCCCCTGAAGTCGATGGGACTGCAGTGGTGTAAGAGCTGTCTCAATTTCTGTGCCCTCTGGCTGATGAGAAAAATAACATATGACCATAGCATAGCAAATGTATATAAAAGGCCTCAGGGCTTGGAAACATTTTGTAAATTATATAAAAGCAACATATTTAGCAGATGAGGGCTTGCTGTATGGCCAGTATACAGAGCTCTCCCCAAGACTTTGTCTTTCCATCTCAGCACAGAGCTTCAGCTCTTTTAGAAGCAAGCCTCCTTCACTCGCTATCGCTAACGGGCCAAAAAAAATCACAATAAGGCAAAAATGTTCAAAAAATGTAGTTGGAAAATGGCAGCAGTCATCTTTCTGGTTAGTCCAGTTTCATACTTAGTGTGGGAAGTCAGACAAAAAGCAGTAGGAAAAAGAGGAAGGAGGCTGAGGAAATGAGGGGACAAAATCTGTCACTGTAGCAGAGGGTAACCCCTTGTACAACAAACTTGGAGCACGAGGCTGATCTGCACCCTGTGACCTTCCTCTCCCTGCAGCCCAGCTCCATGACCCAGTCCCTGGTGCCCCAGCGGTTGGAAGCGATTGAGCAATGGGCAGGGAACTGAAAGAGATGGGTAGGTAGAATCTAAGAAACCAAAAAGGAGTTCAACAGCATGGGGCTGCATCATAAGGATGAAATACAGAAGAGAGCAGTAATGCTTTTTCAGCTTCAAGAATGTGATATGGGTCATTATTCCTTAAAAAAAGAGAAAAAGGCACTCTAGCCAGCCTCTCCAGGATGACATGGCTGCAGTGTTCTAGAAGCGAGGAGGGATGGCACAGAAGCCACAGCCTGCTTGGGGCAACCAGGACAATGCTTGTGTCGGTGGGGGTGATGAAGGACAGGATGGGCAGCTGGAGGGGAGCACTGTGTAGACCTCAAAGAAACGTTTTCTCCTGTGCTGCCCCTGCTTTAGTGCAATGGAGTCTGCTTTGGTTCTGAACGAGCTGGAGGCTTGAGAGAAAGGGAAAAAAGAGGCAGGGTTCACACTGTCCTTTCTTTGCAGCTGAACAGTCTGTTTTCATCTATAAAAGAGAATTTGGGTTCATTCCACACACAACTCACGCCTGATTAGTTAAAGGGAATTATGTTAACACAACTTTGGTGTAGGCAGCCTTAAATCAGCTTTAACTTCACAGGAGCATATTAACTGCAGTGATTTTAAAATATTTTTTAAAAATCACTACAAGCATGTCCTCAGAGAAGACTGCAGCAGTTTTATTGCAGTAGCTGAAACCTTTGTGAGCCTAGTGAAGGAAAACCTTACATTTGTCAGTTTCACATCCCAGTCAGAAAAATCCCTTTTCACTTCTTAAGCCCAGAGGGATTCACCCAGTAAATGACAGGAAGAAGCAGGGTTCATCTGAGTGGTGGCCATGGAAGGAAGGGACAACTTGCTGAAGGGAATTGAGGGTGGAAGTTGCTCACTGGAAACCTACTGGGGAAAGTACCAGTGCTGAGCTGGGAGAGGGTGACTTTGAGGTGGGGGAAATGTTTTCAAGGTAAGGAGGGGAATAAGGAGGGCAAGCCCAGGCAAGTGGTTAGGCTTGGGGGATGGTGGTGCTGCTGGATATTTAAGCAGCTACATCACCAGGCCAGAATATCTCAGTTACTAAAAGCTGCCTACAACTTAGTTATTTACTCTTTCCAACAAGGAAAATATTATGTCTTGTGGGAAGTTGTGAGGATGACATACCCAAGAACATTGCATATTTGATCACTAATAATATAAAGTAAATATCTTTTAAATATTTCCAGCAACATCTGTCCTAGTTTAACTACTGGTTTATGTTGCATTCCTTTACAGAATAATACTCATCCCAGAAAGCAGAGCTTGTGTCACTGCCATCCATTACAAGAATTAAGCTTGTGGGATTTTCCCTGTCTACTGAAGCTGAATTTCCTTCAACCTTTAAAGAATGCTTTCCTCGTGTTTTCCACCAATGCACAACCCTGATTCTCAAAAAGTTTGAGTGCTTGCCTATGATCTTATACATTTACTATTTGACTATCTGGCTTGGATTAAAAGGGAGCATGGTGAGATGGTGATCTCAGTCATACTGGGGAAAAAATTCAGAAAAACGAGCTGTACCAGTTTAATGGGAATGCAAAGTCTACCCAAAACATCTTTGAGCCTCATTCTCTAAAGATGAAAATAAACCCAACACATGACTTAAAGTAGCAAGCAATAGCACAGAAGAATGTGGACGGGACTCCTCCTATAGCCATGGACAGAGAAGCCACGTTTGTCCTGTACTAAGGTACATAGATTATGTGCTAAAAGAGAAAGTAATATATTAAATAGGTATATGTGTTTTCAGTTTGGAGAAGAATACTTCCTTTTTACTGACAAGAACTGCTTTCTTGGTAGGCCTACCATTTTTGAGAAAAATATAATTTATTTTTAACCGCAGACTATAGAACACATCCCACTTCTGAGCAAAAGCGTAGGCCTATCACAACTGAAATAATGTGGAGTTTTGGGGTTGGTTTAGGGGATTTTTTTGTGAAAACAAACTTTCTTTCATTTGGTGAATAGCCAACTTGTTTGTTAGAATAAGAAAAACAAAAAACTTCTCTGTTACTAGAGTAGTAAGATTCCAACAACTTTAAAAAAAAACAACTTTACAAAGCTTTTTTTTTCCTGTAACTTTGAGTTATGCAGGAAAATCTTTGAAGGACATGAAATACAGACATACATTGGCCTGGGAACTACCTCTGAAAAAGTAAAATTTTTTTCTCCCATTATACAAAGTGACTGATAAAAAAACAAACCAAGGAGGTGCAAGGACCTTATAGCTTGTGTGGTCAAGTGTCAAGCACCAGTTTCCCTATAGGGGAATCCCAAGAATGTCACTGGTCCAGGTTTGGGTAAACTGTAGGATGAGTGTAGCTGAAGTTGTGCAGGAGAGAAGTTGGGCGGCATAAGGGAAACCCCATATTTCACAATAAGGCAGACGTCCCGGCACAAGATGGGGCTAATCTGTTTTACTGAGACAGTACCAGCTCAATCAGTGCTGGAGCAGCAGTTCTCCTTGTTCATGCAGCGATAAATCTTCCCACTATCAAGCTATGGTTTGGAAAAGAGTTGTTCAGAGCATCAATGAGTGTTTTGGCTTGCTCACCCAAGCAAGAGAGAAACAAGGAGAGCATGATCTGTGAGGCCGGATTTCCCTGTGGGGATACCTACCCCTGGATGTGGTCTGTTTGCCTGCTGATGCTGATGCTGCTATGTCAAGTGTCCATAGTGTTGGCGGAGATCCCCTCACTTCTGTTGGCACTGAAACCAGTAACTTGGCATTGGACTGCTGTTACTATAACCTCTCTTCCCCTGTAAAGGCTGACAGACTCTACTCTTGGCTACACAAGTGAGACAAAGGTTAGTGGAGAGAGGGACTGAAACAGCAAATACACCCTCCTCCAAATGGGGGGGGGGGGGCAGGGGGGGGGATGTGGGGGGGGGGTTCTTTTTCTTTTCTTGGGTTGGGTTTTTTTTTGGTTTTTTTTTTCCTTTTTAAGATTAGATGTGGACTCTGCAAATTAGAGATAGCAAGACTGACCTAAAGATACAGAGTTAGTTTCCATAGCAATGAGACTTATGAGTTCTCAAAATATTCAAGTCTGTATTAGGCTAGAAGAAGATAAAAATAATTTGCTTACATAAGGGCACATCAGATCTCTTCCAGCAAAGTGCTTGATTTTAAGCATATGAGTATCAAGATAATGGGACTCTGTATGTGTCTGACTCTCACTTGCCTGAGAAAGTCACTCTTGGTGAAAAGTACCTTTATGTCCCTAGGTAGCTCGATTCTGACCCCACGCCCCACTGCTGAGGACCTTTGCTTGTGCTTCCTGCTGTTGAGCTATCTTTAATGCAGACTTTGGATCTTTCCATGGAACAGATCAGTTCCTCTCTAACAAGAATGAGGCAACACTGAGCACCGCTCCTTCCTCCAGGCACCTCTCTAGCTTGGCTGGGGTGCACCTTGGACCCACTGCCTCGTGATTCAGGTGACATCAGATATGCTTGTAAAGACGAAGGAGCACGCTCTGAATATGTGTGTACTGAATAGGTGTGTACATGCAGGAAATCTCCTCGTCCCTTCTTCCCCTGTCTCTTTGTCAAGGACTAGACAGTTATAAAGACGTGACTGATGGTGCACTGCATTTCCTAACCACAGACCTTGAAGCATCCCAACCAGGACAGCGTGAAAGGAACAGGAGGTCTCTGCCACCACAGTGTGTGCAGCACACTGCTGCGGTAGTGTGCCAAGGAGGTACGTCTAGGCGCTCTCTGGCTGTCCCCAGCAAAAACACCACACAGTTGTTAATTAACCTAATGTAAGTCAGATGGAGTTCATCCAGAATAGCACTGCAAGGGCAGGGCCACAACTGCAAAATAATTCCACCTTCCCTTTTCAGTTGTTTTGCTCTAAAAAGCACAAGAAGCCACTGGTAGTACTAAATCATGTAATAGCTCATGAAACCAGTCTCTGAGAACACCATGTTCCACTAGAAAAATCTGAGATATGTTCCTTGTACCCACGAATTGCACTGAAGTTATTTAGCTTAGAAATGCTTTTCACAAATTAACACTGATTGTAATACTGAAGAGAACAAGGACTGAAAGGTATGGCAGGGGGAGGAAAAAGCCTATCATGAAAAATAATCCCCTGAATATTTAAGACAGTTTTTTTGGGGGGAAAAAAACCCACAACAAAAAGGTGCTAATGACTTAAAGAATCTCAGCATATTAGGAAGAACTAATTTAATTTTCTAATAGTGCAACCTTTTGTGAGAGACTCCATTAGCTAATTGAATGCATTTAATTTATTTGGTTCCAATTTGGGTGACTTTGTTTTCCTATCCACCTTCCTAAGTTAAAAAGCAAATAAAACATTCCCCAACAGCAAATTGCTGCTTCTTTGTTCAACAATCAATTTAAACTGGGATTACTTTCCAAGCACTTAATAAGGTGCATGTTTTATGAATGCTTTACAAAAATGACAAAGCTGCAGTGCTGCCTGACGGCACTGGCTGCCTTCCAACGATGGACTGAAGACACCATGGGATCACAGATTTTGTGGAAGCCACTTTTATGTTGTAGCTTGTCACCAGGCTACAAGAGTCTCAACAACATGCTACTGTAATAACCAAAATAAGCAGTAAGTTGATAATGACTTCCTACTCCTGGCACGCTAGGAAGCAGACCCATAGTTTAGAGTGATTAAAGCTTTTGAAGACCAGCTGGCCCATCTGTTCCTGGTACTGCTGCTACTACTAGCAGCATGGAGTTCGGCCTGGAGGAGCTGCTCAGGCCATTCCTGGGTTTCACACCCGGTTGAGCTTCCAGCAGCTGTGGCAGCACTGCTGCTGCTCCTGGTTGTATGGACAGGCAATAAGGAGGAAGGAAGAAGGGAAGGCAGACCTTAATATGATGCAAGAGCTGCTCTGTTATGGCGCACTGTGCAGGGAAGAGGTGTCCTGAGGGCAGCAGCTCCTGTTTTCAATGTACACAGGTGAGAGCAAAAAGGAGGGAGGCAGGGACTGAGTAGAGCCATGTTGGTGTGTCTGTCTGCATGGCTTTGCCCACCCGCAGCATGTCTGGGGCGATGCAGAGATGCAGTTATGTATGCTGAGCAGGGGCAGGACACATTTCTGCAGCCCTGGGAGCAGGTGGGCATGTTTGGAGACCTGCTGTGGCTGTGAATGCACTTCAGTCATCACCTGCTGCTTCCCAAGCGAGTTATAGGGAATTTCAGCATTTCCCATTTTCCAGTGGAGGTCACTGCCTTGCATTCATTAATATACTCCATTTCCTAGTGGGTTATTCTTGGAGGAAGGAGACGAGGTACAAAAAAAACTCCTTGGGTGGTCCTTCTTCATAAATGCCCTTAGTGCTTTTCACTGGTCTGTATTTTACCTAGGTCTTCATTATGAATGCCTCAGCAGTCAAAGCCCCTGGTCCTGGTGAACCTCTTAAAGTCTTAAATATTGCTGGCATGGTGTAAGTTCTTTTCACATGGGTGGTTTTGCTGTCTCATAAGGGCTTTTCCTACTGTCACTCTCCAGTCTGTTACATGTTCCTAGCTGAAGGTGATTATTGCTAATTATTCCTTCATAAACCTGAAATTTCTTTCAAGATGTATTAGTCAAAGCAACTGGAAAAATTAATTCTCACAGAAAACTAAATGGGGCTCTGTGAAACAGGGCACTCCCTTCAAAGGGGATTGAACATTTCCTAGAGATATCTTCTAGCTGCTCAAAATGCACTGTAGATTAGCTCTGGAATATGTCTATTGATTTAAGACAAAATATCAGCTAAATATTCTATTCTCAATGGTTTTCTGCAATGGTGGATGCCAGTGGCAGGCTTTCATTAGATCTGATCAGCTTCAAAGTCAAGTATGCCAATGATTTTCCTATTCCGGGAATTCTCAGGGAACATCCTCACAGGGCAGTGACTGGAGCAAATTTTAAAAAATTAATAGGTGGTTACCACGGTCATTGGTGCTGATGTGTTGCTTCAGCTTCAGCAGCCCATTAAATCGGTCCTCTCTGTCAGAAAGAAGTGAAACCAAGTCTTGGTAGAATGTTAACCTGAAGACATATGTGCCCCTTTCCAGTAGTACTGGGAAGGACAACTAGGTCCACTATCTGGAAAATTCAAGTGGAGATATGACAATGAAACCAGACAGTATGAAATGTAAGAATTGTTACTCGCTCCCATGTTGTGCAAGGGTTGCAGAGACAGTGAGCTTGGCAGCAGTTTGACTCCTTTAAAATTTTGACAAGCATTACCTAAAGCAGTAATAGCTCATCACTTGGAAAAATGCCTTTCTGCAGATTTTTCTAGGCAGAGGAAGAGTTGTTGGAAAGGTAAGGGATTATTTAAAACACATCTAAAGGTTACAATTGGAAAACAGGAAAGGGGTAAAACACAAAGTCCATGACAGACTGTACCTCTGAGATCACGGGACGCAAATACAGCCAGGATAGCAAATACTGCTGTAAATAAGTCAAGGTTTCATCTTCAGTAATAAGCTGTTTTTTAAACTTAACTTGCTTGAGTGAGATAACCACATGTATTACACTTGTCTTCTGGAGAGAAGCAACACAGTACAGTGTATGTGTTTGTCAGCAACACCTACACTCTGAGTAGTCTTTATTTGAATTCCTGTCATGCTTATCTGCAGGCAGGACTTGGACCATATGTTGGGAAAAGAATTGGTACGAATAGCTGAATCAAATCTCCTCCGAAGCTCAACAAAACAGGGTAGCTCTATTGACCTCCCTGACTTCTCTGCTTCTTGGTCTTTTTTTTTGCTTGATGCAATTGCTCAGGTCCTGTGCAATCAACCAGTAAAAATGTTAACATAGAAAAAGCAGCAACAATTGCTTAGGCAATTTCTTTTTTCTTAACCCACAGAATTCAAGTAGTGCTGAAGTTGTAGCTCATGATTTGCCCAAGCAGACCGATAGCTGGACAAAAGCTTTGACCTGGCCCACATCCCCGAGTCCATCCCCCAGCTCACAACTGTCCTTCCCTTCATCCATCCTATCCTGCTCTCTTCTTTCTCTTTGTTTTCCTTAGGACTGTGCTAAAACAGTTGTGTCTGTCTTGTGGCCTCCTTTTACCGCTGAAGACTTTAGACATGTCCTAGAAAAAAATAAGCATTCCCTGTTTCCAAACAGAGGCCAAAAGAGATCCCGTTTTATGTGTGAACCAGTGCCAGAGTTGCAGTGTTGGCAGGTCTGAGCTTCAGGAACTGTTGCTCAGAGGGAAAGTGGCATTTCCCTCGTGTGTGGGGGGTGTGTGTGTGTGTGGTTGGGGGTGTGTGTGTGTTGTGTGTGTCATAGCTCAGTTAGAGACCTCAGAGGAGCCGGCTGGGTAGGTGTTGGTGCTTGCACTCAGAGGTCCAGATTATCCCCTTTGCTCAGGTGGAGAGGGACCTGCCAGCAGTCCTGTGGCTGTCACAGCAACCCACAGCAAGGAGGGGGATGCGGACCCTCCTTTCCGACCCGGGCACTGCAGGCTGGGCAGGGCAAGGCTGCAGGCAGCTCCCTCCACAGTGGAGTTGAGTTGTCTCAGCTGACGTCCTGGGAGACGACAAAGCAGTCTTCATGGGGACATCCATCACAGCAGTCACTGGCAGTTACATTTTTTGGGTGGTTTTTTTTTCCCCTTGATAAGGCATATTGAGAGATAAGGGGAGCATACAGCAGCTCTGTTTCTCAGAGATGTCACAGGAGATAAACCCGTTTTTCTGTGGCTTTCTCCAGCAGATGTGAGCAATTCAGTATACAAACTCTAGTAAAAGTAGCAGCAGCAGATTAAGTTTGTGTTTGAGTTCTCTGTACCATTTGCACAAAAGGGAGGTGATTCCTGCTTTGGGGAGGTTTAAGCTCCCAGGTCACTTCTGCCTATTTACAGCTTGAGAACCAGATCTCCACTGAGCATATCTAAGCATGCTGTACCAGCGACGGGTGTTCAGGCTCAAGTTCACTGAGTCAAGTGCCTCAAACCAGTTGAATCCATAGTGCCTCTAGGGTCCTGCCCCTGACACCACCCACCCTGCGTTTGCTTTTCCTTGTCTGGACAGCTTGGCTATTTCTAGGAAGTGCAAGCAACATCAAGGACCAGGGGATCTGGGCTAAGCGTGAGGTCAAAGCCAACATGACAGAACAATTAGATAATCAGCTTCTGAAATCAGTAGCTATTAAGCATATGCAGCCCAGACATCACAGTGATTGGCATGTAGCAGGGTCTGTTAGCTGAATCAGCAACTCCTTGCTCCCAGTGCAAATGGCATTTGGGAAGAGCAGATAATCTCTGCCTTCAGTCCTTCTCCCCTGACCTGTGGCCATTAGTGGTCGGGTGGGTAGAGTTGTTCTTTGCGTTGGATTTGGCCAGATTTAGATTTGGTCCCGGAGCAAAGCTTTCTTTGTAAGTAGAGGGCTGATGCCTGCAGAAGCATTAAGATTGTTACAATTTGATATAAGCTTAATCAAATCAGTATCTTAAGGGGTTTTGTTTTCATGGACCTATGGGTCATGGAAACAGTCACAATTAAGAAGGAACAAACTAGAGTAAAAGTCAGAAAAAGAGGCAAAACAACTGTTTTGCCCAATAATTAGGGAATGGTGCCCCTTGGGTCTAGCAGGGGGTTTCTCAGGAATAAAGCTGGTGAATTTGATTGCAGTTGCACACAGTAAACCTAACTCCATACACATTGCTGGCTGGCAGAGGAGTCCTACAAGGACCAACACGGTCAGGCTCAAACATGCTCAGCCCTGGGATGTGAACAGCATTAAAGTATGACTTTTGCTATCCTATATAATTTTCCTTGCTCTTAGTAAGCACTTATGCAGAACTATGAGCATGCAGGGCACTTCACCGATCAGAGAAATGGCTTCCCTGCAGCGATTGCTCAATGGGGGTGGGAGCAGGGACTGCTTGCTGTGAGATTGCATGGCACGAAAAATGGCTAGCTTCAGAGATGGAAGTACAGAGCTCTTCAGCACTGCGTTGATTTTCACCCTTTAGTGATTATGAAATAGGTCTGAGTGGTTATTTTTGTAATTATTTTATTTACTGCCAAACAGCTAATGATATTTATGAATTTGAGCTGAATTTTCAAAAGTACTGGGAAAAAAATGTAAAAATGTTGGGGTTTTTTTGTGGGGTTTTTTTGTTTGTTTGTTGGGTTGGTTTTTTTTAAAGGAAGACAAGTGGCTTTGGTTTTCCAGTCCTGGAAAAATATTTTTGTTTTGGCTTATTCAAAATATCTTCTCCCCTGTGTTTTCAAGTTCATTGGGCAAATACAAATAACAGGTTCTTTCATCCTTTTCTGTGGAGACAAAGAGAGTGTCTGTTCTGTCTGTTTCTCATTTTAACTAAGGAATTTTCTCCACATGTATTCAAACTGATTGCTGTCTGTCTTCTATCTGAAGGGTTACTACATTCTTTATCATGAACAATTCACCATGCTACAAAATAATATTTATGTCTCTACAAAGACATTATTTGAAACTTCACCTAGAAAAATAATCCTGAAGAAACCAAAAGTGTTTGTCTATAAAGAGAGCACGTTTGTTTGGTGCAATCAGGGAGACATAAATAAGGGTTGCAAAGTGTCATCTCTATGGCGACAGCATTAAGGCCCTTGTTCAGCATGCAATGTGCTTTCACTTTCAGAAATTTGGGGGTGTTAACACTGGCAGAAGTGCTGTGAGTTAAGAATTACCACTTTGTACAATATGTTTGAAAGCATTATTCTAATAAGCCTGGGTGTCTTAAACACGCTTGGTTAGAATATCTCAACAGTGTTATCTGTGGTGTAAAGGAGAGTAAATATAAGCACTGTATTTTAGCTTAACATTCGTTAAAGATCATATGATAAATGATGAGCTAAAAGCTTTATTTTTCTAATAAATTCTTCTAAAAGCTTAAACTATTTTTATTTTAATCTGTGTTGAGACTGATATCTGCAGACCAGAAATAAGAGTAGTGAAATTATTTGTTGATGTTTCGATATTTAAGGGAGAGACTTGGAATCTATGTCTGCTATTGATTTTACATGAAAAAAATGGTTCAGGTCCATTTTACTACTAGAAAAAGCCCACTTAGAAATAACAAAGTAGACCATAAAATCTATAGACTATAAAAAATCCCCACTGAATACTGAGTGTTCATTATGTATTGGAGAGTTCTCATTTATGAATAGATAGCTGATAATGTAAAAAACCCTGTCGTATTATGCTAAATTTAATGGCCCTTTGCCTCATAGGGGAGCAGGGCAGGAGGACCTCCAGTCACCTACTCAGAGCTCAGCTTTCGCTGGCTTCTCTTATGGCTGGAGACGTAGAATGTGTCAGGCTGTGACAGCACCTCTCATGCTGCAGCTTCTTCCATAATTCAGAGAGACCGACCCAACATCTCCTTTCCCTACTTAAAATCCAGGATGTGTGTTGGTGCACGGCAGTGTCCCTGGGATGCACCTACTCACATGGGACAAGTTTTTCCTAAATGCCTGCAGACAGCTCTGCATAAGCGTACCAAAGTGCCCCTTAGTACTGCACGCTGCTGACTCTTGTTTAGAAGGAAAAGAATTCGGGTCCACGTTGCTAACTTCAGAAAAGCTGTATCATAAACCTAGCATATGGGTATAACACATACACCTAGATGTGGAGGTTATGAATATATGTAACATGTATTAACACCCTTATTTGTGTTTTCACAAGTTCAGACTCATGCCAGATTCGTTTTGGTGGGAAAGGTTTTTTGAGTAGTGGCAGGGGGTGTAAGATGACAAAACAGTTCTTTCTAGGACCGTACATCTATTCAGATCTTGTTGGGAAGTGATCAATGAAGATTCAAAGTTTGACCTGGAAAGGTGCTGTATACCAGGAAGGCAAAAAGGGCATCCTTGGAGATCAAATGAGGCTTGTGGAGTGTCAGAATACTGCTGACTTCTACCTCCATGCATCATGCTAAGTCACAAAGAATTAACCCCTAGAAACTAAAGATTTGTCCTTTTCTTGGTACCAGATATCACTTTCTTTCCAAAACATCTGATAGAAAGAGGCTTCTTAATTTCAGTGGCTAGTTAACTCAGACACATAGCTCCACCCCCTTATTACATTTCCACCTGCAGCTACTTTCAGACCATGCTGCTGAAAGTATCCATTTGTTTGTAAGTAGCTGTGAGTAGGGGAAAACAAATGGGGAGTGTGTTTTCTCTTCAACTTCTCTGCATCCAGGTGGTAGGATCAAACAGGAAAGTCTGTCCCTCTGTCTTGTTTTCCTGTCCCTTGGGAAGGGGGAACATTTGTTGCATGTTTGGGACGAGAACACCAGGTCCCTGTGAGGAGCAGAAAGGGCAGCTCTGCCAAGCTGATAACCCAGCAGCAGGTCTTTTCCACTTGAGGTGACTGCAAGTCAGCTACAGATTCAAGGTAGCCCTACAGCTTTCCTTCAGAGGTCCTCAGGAAGCACGAAAGAGCTTACAGTAAGGACTTGGTTTCACATGAGCAGACATGAAGTCAAGACAAAGTTTATAACTGCACAAAACTCAGACAGACGCCAGGTCTGAACAGTAAGTACACACACCTAACCCTGCTCACCCGGTCCATGGGGCATGGCTTCTCTCTTCCAGGTTCACTCCAGCGCTAGTAACCTTTAACCAGTTTCCTGGATGGCAGCAAATGTTACACGCTTTCCTTTGGCTCCCTGAAAGGTTTCTTTCTTTCCATTGCTTCAGGAGTCTGTGCATCTGCTATTCCCAGCAGTTTTCTAATCCTAATTAAGCCGCTGCTTTCCGGTTCCCGAGCTTTCTTGTTTCTACTTGTTTCTTCTAGCTGTCTCCCTCTGTCCTTGGGAAGCTTTCTCCCTGCCAATCAGGCTCCTTTTCTCCCAGGAGGGACTGATTTCCCTTCCCCTCATTGTGTCCTCGTAATGAGTTACATGTATTTTCAACATGGTGTATAACAGATAAAAAAACCATGAGTAACATACACACTTTCTCTATTTTTGGTGTTTTAAGAAGGGTGTACTTGAAGGGATGCACAGTGTGCAATGCAGACACGCTGCAGCACAATGTACGAGCACCTTAACTATTGAAAAAAGCTTAGGTTAGGAGAAAAGCATTGTAATACTTTTTCATACAGCCCTAAAAAACCAAATCAGAACCCTAGCCTATTTTGGGCTTCTAACACTACTAAGCAATAAACATAGCAATGTTTTATATCCCATATGAATTTGCACGCGTGTGTATATATAAGTTATATCCTATCTACATATATAAATATCAACAAAATTATTTTTCTGGAATTGAGCTGTAGGACTTTTTATCATAACCTTGAGCAAGTGCAAGTACAGCTGCAAATCGATGTGTAATTGAGGGGTTCAAACTGAGGACCTAGAACAGGTGGTGAGAGGAACAAATCCAAATGTCTGAAGCTTGTAATCAGCTTCTGCACCTCTGGCCCTGCATGCGACTGAGCAGCATGCAGGTTTGCAGAGGTACCGGGGGTCTTGGAGAATCTGCAAGCACACAAACCCTGCATGATGCTCATCACACAAAGATTGCAAACCTGGTGTTTTGAGTCTCTCAGCAGCATTTGGGAATTTGCTAGGCGGGATCATTTGCTGGGTCATGTCCTGTTAGACTTCAGTCCCTCAGACAGCTCCTTCCGCACCTCTCTAGTCATGTAGGAAGATCCAGCCTGCAGCCATTCAGCCCTTAAAAGCAAGTGCTGTGTTAGATTAAGTTGGGAGGCTTTAACCAGCTTATTTTTCAGTCGTCTTTATCCACTTGGGGACCTGCCTTCAGGCAAATTGTTACCAAAAAAATTTCTTGAAACTCCTGTAGGCTTGAGCTGATATTTTGCTTAGCACAGCTTTTAACCTAAGAGCTGTACTCTGTTATTCCTTGCTCAGTCCATGATGAATCTCTGCCCTAATGATGATTCAGAACAAAACGGCAAAACAGAGCACAGCTTTCTTCTGCCTTCTGCAACTTGGACAAATTCATATTCAAAGTCTTCCTTACCTTACTCTGTGCTCCTCTCTGGAGACGTTCCCTGGTGAAACAGCTGAGCTCCTTCACATCCAGAGTTTGGCCAGGGTAGTGTGGTCTGTGAGCTGAGAGGTATGAAGGATGGGGGGGCTGGGCACCTCAAGTTGTTAACGTCACTGGTACCCTGTATTACTGGAGATGTCCCTCACATGTCGGGAAGATGTTCAGGTTTCCTTGTCCTGTAATCATGCCTGGGCCTTATGAACAGAAAAAAATAAACTCGTTGTTTAAATTATTTTTGCTGCTAAGCTATTTCAGTACCATTTGTTTTCTTTTATCTTACTTATAATGCACCAGTTTTATACAGGTGTTTCATTCTGCGAGAACAACTGTACTTGTTACACCTTTTGTTAGAGCGTTATCTCCTGCAGTGGGGGTCATGTTCACACATGGTTTGGTTTTTTTTTTCATGGAAACATTCCTTTTTCCTGCTCTGAAAACCTGGCTGTTGGAAAACTGGTGTAACATGAAGCAAAACCAGCTGCCTCCCTCTGGTGAAAAGCAACTTTTTGTTATTTTCTATTGGGTGCCTACCTGTTAAAATGGTGCTTTCAGTTTTATTGATGTAAACAGGTTCAGGAAATTAATACGTATTAGCCAAATACGTGAATTTAAAGTGGCTTTGGTTTATTAAATTAAGTCAATATAGGCATTTTAATCCAGAATTAAAGTGGCTTTAATTCATTTTAATTGATTTCCATGTCAAGTTAAAATATAATTGAATGCAAAGTCACTTCAAATAACAAAGCCCAGTTGTTTTGAGATGTTTCAGGTCATTCAGAGATGCTCCTACAAGGCATTTGAGTGCAGAATTAAGGACTGGTCTGAATATATGGAATGAGGTGCTGTTCCAGTTGACCAAGTGCACATCCAGAAGGCATGGTACAAAGGGAGCAAAGGGAAACCATATTCCTGGGTACTGATCCACCAAGGCTTCAGGTGGGGCATCTGCCTGTAAAGCCTTGCAGCTCCCACCTCAGTTTTATTTGGTTGCAATGCAAAACATCAGAGGATGGAGAGTAAGGCACAGAGCTGACCTCAAAATTTCACTCACCCTATGGTTCACTAGTAGCCTCCACACCAGGCTTTCAACATCCATAAAAAGGAGGCACTGGTGCTCTTTGCAAGGAGCCCTGTGTCATTGTGGTCTGTATGGACTTAATATAACTAGGCAAATCAAGTCTTTATAAAACTGCTTAAGCAACACAGATAGCAAGAAACTTAACCTCAGGGGTCGAGATTTCCAGCTGTGTGTGTCATTTGTGCAGGCAGGGCAAGAGTGTTATGTGAACTCATAAATCACCAAAGTCTCCATAGCATCAATTTACAGTCTGATATTAATATTGATATTTTAACTGCCCAAACTGAGGGTTGTTAGAGCTTGACAGTGTATGAAGGCAGGTTATTACAAAGCACTTAGATAATAGTTTTCAAAAAAGATACCCCAAATTTAGAATGACTATGGTGTTAAGACAGTCTTGTTACCATTTCTATCATCACCTCTATAACTAGTATTTTATAACGATTCAGCCACTGAATATCATTTAGCCAGATAAACCTCACTGGTTCCAGCTGTGGAGGGACTATGTCATCTGTGTTTATGGGGAAAAAAAAAAATTGGTAATTTCTAGAAATATTTCATCATTATAGTGGAAGACAGGTCTTTCTTTGGGTACCAACCACAGTTCCTTCTGCACCAGGCTCATCCCTAAACCTTTGTCACCCAGAAAAATTATAAATCATAGTGTGGGTTCAAGCTTCTGGAAGAGCCACAAGCCGTGTTATGAGTGAAAAGGACAAAACACTAGAAGTGTGCTGACAGTCTCCTGCTGGAGCTGCACCTGATGATGCCAGGCGACTTCATTGCTTGTATGGATTTAAATCAATTCCCTGCTGGTCTACTGATATTTATGCTATTGCTTTAGCTAGTAGAGCTCTATTGATCCAGACTGTGGATGTGTGTGTGGGGGTAGGGGCGGGAAATCACCCTCCAAACTATCATAGTTACCAGAAAATAAAAGCAAAAGTGCAAAATAAGAGGGTGAGTTTTCACGTGGACCAGTTCTTGAAAATGGGTGAAGCAAAACAGGAACAGAAAGGAACTCTTTCTGTGAAACCGTTGTGGAGTTATTCCAGAATAGTTTCTATAATTAAATGTTAATCCAACTGAATTTTCAAGCGTAGATAACACTTGACTCCTATTCCTAGGCAAGGGATTAATTTCCAAGCATATATCTTCTCAGGATCCATATTAATTGAAAATAGATTGCAATGTGCAAATAAAATTAAACAAAGATCACTCTAGTTCAGTGCAAAGCCGGGTTAGCCACTCAGTAAAGGCTGATGATTTTGTTTTGACTGTATTCAATTAACAGGGAAGGGCACAATTTAAAACCAGATTCAGTCCTGTTCAGCATGGGGCTAAATTTTATGTGTGGGTAGTCCATGCAGTGCTTCCTTACACGTATCCATGTTTCCATCATTCCATAATCAGCAGCTGAGATCTGAGGAGCAGATACTAACTGACTCTTCCTGTTCTCTGAGTTAACAGCTGATGCACAGCATGGTTCCGAGGCCTCTGTATGTTGGGGTCCTGCTAATTTATAGCATTTTCATTCTTAAGTAAAGTGATGGGGAATTTTCTTAAGACTGTTTCACTAATCCAGTTTACACCACAGCCCCCAGACAGTCACATCAGCACAAGTGCAGAGGCAATGGACTGTGCTCTAGGTGCAAAAAAGAAAAAAGCAGGAACATTTTAAGTCAACTTTTGCTGCCAGAGAAAATACATCTTGGAGCTATGTCCTGAAAATACATCTTGGAACTATGTCTTGATTTTTCCATCAGGTTTATTATTATTTAACTCCATAGTCTGGAGTCTCATGTACATTCCCCTTTCTGGAGAAGGATCTTCATTGATTGTGTGTGTTATTGTTCTGTCTGGGCTTCAGAAGAAATGATGTATTTGAATAATTTGTAGAAATTGAATTGCAATTTAATAGAAAGTCAAGTGGTCTCTCAATGGATCCCACTGTGTGATTAATACTCTGTGAGGAATGCCTTGATATTTGTCATACAGAAAGCAAAGTTGAGACTGCTGTTCTTCCATGAAGAATAAGGGAAAGGGTAAACAAAGAAAATCAATTAGAAATGTTCCATTAATAAGGATGAAGATGGAATATATCTGTCACTGGGAAAAACCCTGGCTTGATTCCCGAGGGACTGCTTCTCAACAGTTTTGGCTTAGCAAAGGCATTTAAGCAGGCTATTCTTGGTCAGATAAAGAGAGGCGCTGCTGGCAGTGTGCACTCTGTAGAGACTTGAAATCTCTGCAGTATGCTCCCTTGCTTGGTCCAGATGCACTGATTCTCTAGGCATGGTGAAAGACATATTTATTTGATCAAGGTTTTGGAGGAAGCTATGGGTATATTCCCAGAACGATGCATGGGGGAAGAGCGGATGGTAAGAATGACAATTATTCAAATAACACTGAGAGTGGTTTTTCTTTGTTTCACTGTTGCTGCTGAAACATTAATTATAAGCTAGGGTATTTAATTTTATTTATATTAATGTTTAAAAAATAATATAAGCCCTAGCAGTTTTACTCTCCAGAAAGCACATATGCTAATAGGATATATTTAAAAAGCACAGAGAATCAAATCATTGCTAAATATGGAACCGTTACTTGAATTTACAACATCCTTTAGGGAATTAGTATCCTCCCACTCCCTCAACAACAACAGAAATAGTTCATCCTCCTGGCCAAACAGTAACTTCCAGATGACAGTAATTTGTCCAGCTGAAGTTGGTGGTTAAGATTACCACTTGTGGTGGATACAATCAAACACACTTTGTGTAAGGTTTCAGAGAATCAAGGCCAAAATTGGCCTTGTCACCCAGTGAGGAACATCTTTAACCTGACCTAAACCATATAAACCTATAGGTAATACCATGAGTTGTTCATGGTATTGCTCTGATTAACTCTTTTCAAATTAATTCCACGTGTGGACTTTCTTCCTAGAGTGACTGGTTCCAGTTTAACTGGAACACCCCCATTGCTTTCCAGTATAAAATGGCCACAGCTGGTGTTATCTAAGAATTGCTATTTCATGATGGTTTAATGAAAAGCATAAGCAGGCCCAAGACGTGTGTTTACAACAGAACCTATTAATTTCCATGAGCTGAAGGTACTCTGTGATTTGTGGGGCGAGTGAGAAGCCCAGAAAACAGAGCCCTGGGCCAGTGATTCCGAATCAGTGATAAGGTGATTTTCTAGTCTCTCTTAAAACTGATAAGTCAAGCCATACTGAGTGCTAAATATTAATTTGGGAATGAGAAATGGAGAAATAATGAAAAGCTTAAGCTCTGTTACAGACTAAAATTTCAAAGATTACTCCAAATGCAAATACGTGTCTCTGACTGCTTTTACTGTCTTTATTTTCTTCAAAAGATACAGTCAAAATTTCAATATCATAAACTATTTTCCATCTTTCATGTATTAAATATATCACATCCACATGGCCGTCAATAAATAGAGGTAACCACTCGCCAGGGCCAGCAGAGGCATCAACAGTTCCTCCATCTCTTTGCTGGTTTTTTACCTTTCTTTCCACCTGTCTTTGGAGAAAGAAGTACCTCCGACATCCCAATCTCCTGGATATACCCATGCAAATGGCAAACATGGCATTCACCAGCTTTATGTGGGAACCCACCCTCTGAGATCCCCATCTAAATGAGCCATCAGTGCTGGGTGAGATGCCACATGCCATTTCTTTGCAGCTCTGCCAGCCTCAGCCCCTCTGCCTGCCTACCTGGGGCTGCCTAGCTGAAACCACCGCTTCTCAGCTGCACGGTAAAGTGGTGGGGCTTTTTTCCCCCCAGTTATTTATAATACAAATTAGTTCACAGATCTCATTTTCCATGTGGCCTTGGAGGGAAGCTTGGGGAGAAACAGCTGTGCCAAATCAAACAGTGTGAGATGGGAACAAGTGGCTGAAGGTCAGAGCTGCTGAAGCTGGCGTCACCCCAAGGAGGATGGCACCCGGGGTGGTGCTCCCACCCTGGCACACAGACAGATGTAAATGCCTTTGGGTCCCCGGTGGGACTATGTGCAATCCAGGAGCTACATCAATCACCAACAGCCCATCAACTGGGGCACTTGTGTGCAAGTTCAGACTCTTGTATAGTCCTCTTTCTTCCTTCTTTAAATACAAGTTATGAAGACAAAGATTATGTGGCTCTTAGAAGTATCATTTTAATGTTCTGGTTATATGTTAGCTTTGGAAGACATGTATCAGCTGAGCATGCTTCAAGTAGCATCTAATTCTGCTTTCATTTGCTTGTCTTTTTCTCCTGAATTTGAGAGCCCGAGGCTGGAAGAGAGCAGAAGAAACAAAAGCAAGCCCTACCCTCCTGTCACCTGCTAGCTGTCATTCAAACAGTTAATCAGGATTCTCTGTGAGAAAGACACAAATGATAGAGTGAAGAAGTCCTGCTTGGTCGGGTTAATCATTCAGATTTTCATTTTCCTTCCTTGAGAAGGTGGTTTCTAAGGCTATATGAGAAGATCAAACCCCTTATGGCCTTTGGGTTGCCAGCTGGGTGAGGAGACCAGTAGAAATTCTAGGACATAACTGTGGAGGTGAGTCCACTATTAAAGAAAAATTAAAATCGGATTATGACAAGAAGGTCACATATTTTGTTGAAATCAGAACCAAGAAACTTATGCATACTATTACATAAATGAATCCTATTTTATTTTTAAGGGTGGGTTTTTTTGTTTGTTTTAATTCCTCTTCTAGTTTTCAAATGATTCGGGAATGGAACAATAGTTGTAGGCCTATCTGGAGTAGATGCCTAGCTCCTAATCTTAAAAGTCCTAGAATGCATATGAATAATATGCTAATTGTGAAACAATCTGCTAACTTGTAAATCTGCAATAACACATTTGCTCCATTACAAGCAACAGAACTCTATAAATAATCAGGTGAAATTTACTTTTCCCTTTACAAGCTATCAGTGTCAGCAACAGCAAGCTGTGCATTCCCGATTAGCGATTATGTTGCTGCGATTAAGTTACTTCTGGTGCTTTAAAAATAACCTTGACTATTCTTCTTGTCTCAGAATCGTCTGGCAGAAATCATTCACAAGAGCAATGCCTGTGTCACACAACACCGTTACCCTGTTATTGGATTTAAGGGCAGTCAGCAAGAAGAGTCCAAAGCACTTTCCAAGATTAGTTTCTCAGGAAAAGTGCTTTCCCCAGAAAACACACGCTCCTAAGCAAGTGTAATCCACCATCTACTGAGAGTAATAGCAATCTTGCCGTGATATTAGATAAAAAGCAGGGTGGAAAAGCTCTTTGGTAGAAAAACCTCTTAGGGCAGCATGTAGCACAGCAGTTGGATAGAAGTAGGTTTATCCAATTTGACGTTTTTCTGAAACTTGCTCTACTTTCTAATGGTGTTAGCAATGCTGCAGGAGTCGAGTAGGTAAACTGACAGGCTGGTTTTGTCACTGGGTGCTATTTATACAACTTACGCCATGCCATTTTGCCACTGCACGCTCTTTCTGACGAGGAGTGGGGATGATAATGTGTTGGCTACTAGCAAACAGGCAACTCGACATGACTGCCACATCCTATGCCACTGAATAGATTGGTGCTGCACCTGTATCTTGAGTATTTGTGTGCTGATCTAGTTCCCCATTCTTTCCAACATCATGACATGATGTTGAAATGTGAAAAGGTAGTGAAAGTGGTTGATGTGGATGTACTTATCTACCTGTGCGTTCTGTTAATCTTAACAGCTGAAAATTAGCTGTAATCCAGAATTAAAGGTGACGACCCAATTTTTTTCCAGAAGTCTAAATAAATTTTATGTTCTTTCTCTCAGAAATGACTGAAGAGGCTATAGTAGAAAGATGTTGAATAATGACTTTTCTGAAGAAGGCAAATAAGGAACGATTGCAACATTTCATAAGCCAAAACGTAGAATTGAATTGCTAGGAATAGATTTAAAGCATCAAAGGAAATTCTTTTTCAAGCCGTTCATAACTAAATCGAGTCACCTTTTGCTGCAAAGAAGTTGCAAGGCAAAAAGCATGAATGAGATTTAAGAGCAATTCTGGCAAGGGTATTAAATTATATGAATTCTTAATCTGACCCCAAGCTGCAGGGTTTATGTTCCTGTGACTTGTAACCCAACAGCAGGAACTACTGCTGTGTATAACTTGAAAAACATATAATCATATATTCCGCACTACTGGAATGCATACACTGCATTGTAGCACAATTTATACCATCCAGATACTGTTTCCAGTACCTTGGCATTTAAGGAGGAAAGAGGGCATCAAAGTACAACTTGTACAATTGCTGATTAATTATTACAAGATACAAGTGGACTGAAACATATCCGTCTTCAAATTTGGACTATTCAAAAACCATTGTTAGCCTGAACCTGTACACAGATCATCACTGTCATTTAAAAGCAGGGCTCCAAGGCAAATTCAGATTCACTCAATAAAGGTATATGTTTTTTCAGTCTATCAGTTTTATTCTTCGGTCTGCTCTTTTATGCTGGTGCATTTGAAATTCAAATGGAGCTGTAGTAGGAAAACATCTCTGTAACTGCTGGTAACTGGAAGCATCAAGAAATCCTTGCCGGTGCTCAGCAGGGGGCTTTCAGCCAGCCCTTTGGACCAGACCTTGTTCTCTCCTCAAATACTGCCAGGTCTTTTTCTACAAGACGGAAGCATGGGGCACAGTTTTTAAGTAACAAATGGAAACTGCTGAGCAGGACACGGGAGCTTCCAAATGGGGAAAACACCCAGCCGACCTTACTGTCTCCGGGCGTGTGCACACACACATATGTGTGTGTGTTCGCCTAGCACACAATAAAGAATCTCTTGGGGTTGAAGAATACCCAGATACTGACTAGATGTGAAAAATGTGGATAATGAAAGTAGGGGTTTTTATCTATTTAGATCTCAAATTTTCTGGTGGAACAAACACTGGGGCACTGTTGAATGTGTATTTTTGGCTGCTAAATCTTTATGCTGCTTCTAGTAATAGGACCAATCTATTGTGTTAAACAGGCCTTCGCTGTACAAGATGACCATGGTGGCTGGAGGCCCTCCCACCTCTTGCAAGCACTGAGGACTGACTCATCATGACGTATCACAATGTCTTGGTGAGTATCCCTGGTGCTGGCCTGGCCCGTTTCCCCCAACCTGTGTGGTGTCAGCCCCAGGGAAACTGCTCCCACAGGTCTCCTTGGAGACCTGGCTCCAAGTGGGTGCAGTAAGTCTGCTGGAGACTGCCCACTGGCAAGTTATGTGGTTTCTCTTTAGGAAATTGGAGCTGTAGGGACCCTGACTTTTAGGGGTTTTAGCTGCTATTTGCTGCTTCTGGGGGTCTTTATCCAAAAAGGTGGCTCCTGGGCAGTGCTCATGGCACATCAGTGTACTCCACTCCATGAAGGTGATCTAAGGGAGGGCATAGAATCTTGCAGGTGTTTTTCTGGAGTTATCTTTTCTCTGGTTCACCCATTGATTTTGTTGAGAATTTCTTTTTTGGTGCTGGGAAAAAAAGATGGAATAAGAGAGCCCCAGACAAAAGCCTTGCTGGTGTGCCTGTCAGAGCTGCCTTGATTTCTGCAGATCCTCCAGCTGCTGGTTCCATCTGTTGTCTCCTGCTTTTTCTTTCACTTGTAAACACCTTAGGGCACGAGCCATTTCTACATGTGTGAATCCAAAGGGACCAGTGTGGTGTAATACAAATGCTCAGTGCTTCAGCAATGTTAAAAATGCTCAGCAAGAGATTGCTGTATGTTTCCAACCACATCTGAAATAAACTTCTAATTAACGAATAATCAAGGATAGCACAGCGTTAGTTAACGCTCTAGTTAAACAGACGTGGCAGCTCTGCTTTATGTACTGAAGCTGTTCTCATCATTGGTTTAATAGTTTTCTTTTTCCCAACAGTCCCTAAAGGGCAGTATCAGAGTGTTTGATTGGTGATACTTGTCTGTGCGTGCTCGCTGGCAAATGCTGATCTGAGTAAGAACTGAGCTGGTGGACACAGGCTCTGAATCACCAAGGGTTACTTGTTCAACAACATTTTGCTCCTGGCTCCTCCTCTTGACCCTCCAGCTGCTCCTCCCACTGTGAGTCGTCTCCTTCTCCCATTTCTCACTTCTCCTCCCCTTACCTTTCCAATAGTGTCTTCCCCAAGCCTTTCAGGCCAGATTGTTTTGTGCTCTGTCATGCCAGAGTGGCATTTCCGGTGGCTGGGTTCAGCCACCTGCTGTCACATGCAATGGCAGCATGTGCCGTGCTACCTTGCAACTGGGAGGGAGCATGTGCAGACAGGCTCAGAAGTTGGCTTTGTCCTCCAGCCCTCACCTTCACGGAAACTTTTAGCCCTTTAAAATACCAATGTAGCTAAAGAAGTGTTCCACTTACACAAACGATGTTGCATTTTAAGGGTGCTTATGTCAGTATTCATTTTCATGAATTCCTCCACGTTTGATGGTCCATGTTTAATTATGAAAGTAAAAAAACACCCTTATGGTTGGCATGGTTAAAACAGAAAAAGCCTAATTAGTCACAGAAAGATAAAACATGGGAAAATATGACTGCTGTGTCTTTGGACTACGGATTAAATCATATTACTTCAAAAATTTCAGCAGCAACAAGAACAGTAATGTCATAAAAAAGGTTTGCATCAGTGCATCCAGTTTTGAAACAGCTGCATGGTGGACATCAGAGCTTCCTCAGGCCATACCTATGAGCAGTCTTGCCAGAGGCATCTGTTTCTGAGACAGAGGGAGGTATAAGACAATTTCTGCTTTTTTTACTTGCTTAGACTCAGTAGTTAATTTTATTTCAAAACAGAGTTTCTAAGTGAACAACTGTGATAGCTGGATGCAGCAATCTAGGAATGCAAGAATGCAAGGACTTGCTGCCAAGGCTTTTGCTGTGAAGGCTGGGGTGAGGGGGAACCCTGTATGTTTTGCTTACTGGGATTTATTGGTAGGAGATGTTAACAATGCCATTTATTGATAGCATTGCCATTGTAGGTGGTATGAAGATGGTAAGAGACACTAAAGATTTTACCCTGAATATTTTCGTGCTTCCTAAGGTTTGACTCTGAGGATTCTGTTCTGTTACTACGCAGTGTAATTTTGTTTTGGGGTATTTTGCTAAGACAATGAATATGTTTATCAATACTTATGGCAGGGCTGAATTTGGTTAAAAAAAGCCCTGGAGTTCTCAGGCAAGTTATTGTTTTATTGGAATATTTATTGGTTTTGTCTACATTTGAATCACTTCTCTCAAGCTAGGTCAGCAACATCATGAAATGCGTCCAAAAAAACCAGCCAAATGAACACTACCACTAAGTGCATATTTGCAAGCCACAAATCTGTAAAGTCACTGTTTCCAGTTGCCAGTCTCTCTGTTGCAGGTTGCCATCCCTGTAGTCACTGACTGGATGTCGTATATGCCCACTGAGGTGGACATTGTTTGCTTCAGTCCACAGTGTACCATCTCAGTTTCAGCTGCAAAGATTTTGGGTTATGATGCCAGGCTCTGGACTGGAACAGCTGAGGCATGGACACATGCTCTTCTGCCATCCCTACTGTGGAGAGGGGGAGGTCAGGGAATCAAATGTTGGGATTAGTAACATGATATACCACTGTAGGAAAATTCACTCGGGTTCATCTGTTGGATCCTGAAAGATTCTGAGAGTATATTCAAAGTCTTTTGCTTTGGGGTGGGGTTTTGTGGGGGGTTTTATTGAGGGAGGGAGGTTCCATTTATTTATTTATGTATCGGTGGGTTGAGCTCCTCTGTGAATTATGCTCCAGTGAGCCATGGCAGAGCTGGCCTGTTCTCCCCGGGCTTGTGGCATGAACCACAGGAAGATGTTAAGAAGGCTAAAAGAACTCTGATGCAGATGACCTACAGCCACATTAATTATTGATCATGTTAGAAGTTGATGAGTTGTGCTAAATTGATCTGTGGCAAGATAACATGAATTAAAAGCTGCTTAAATATTTAATTTCTGGCTCTTTCTATATGTCAGGAATTTGAATGAAAGGCTATGTGAGTCATGACTGGAATCAACTTTTCAGTAAAGATGAGCTAACAGAATAAAAGGTACTATCTAAACGTAAGTTATGATTTATTAGAGGAGAAATGTCTTGCGTGTAAACATTTTAATGGAGAGCTAGAAAGCCTTCCGGATGAAATTCTCTAAATATATGATGATAGATAGAGATTTTCTTCCTTGATTCCTGCATATTTTACTTTAATTAAACCTTGCTGTGTCCGAGGTAGCGCAGGAGGCGCTGTAGGGAGAGACTGGAAGCCTGTAGAAAGTGAAGGAGGGCTATTGGCTGAAACTCCATATGTTTGCTGCAGCATTGCAACACTGTACAGCTGGAGCACAGCTTGAGTGAAATGAATCCGTAGATGACTGGTGAGAGGAAGTAGGGGGGCTAGTTCTGCCATTGGAGATATATATACATGTGTGTATATATATATATATCAGGCAAAAGAATTTGCTGATGATTCTTCATGGAGGCTTGTAATAGCAGGGGGGGACTCAGGGAGCGAGTGCCCTGCCTGTCAGCAGCACCAGTTAAAGTGCCTTTGACAGCCAGATAAGGCCTCTTGAATCAAAAGCCTGGCATCACTCCATCTGAAGAAGAGCTGCTCGGACCTCCTCAGGATGCTCTGATTGTACTGCACTGCCCCACAAACGTTTCTGAAGTACTTTGTGGTATCATTAATATAGTTTTGAAGGTCGGCACGCATTCTTGGTTGGCTTGGGTGCTGCGGTTCCAGACAAATCCTTCCCTGGCTTCTCCCAGGCTCTCCGCAGAGAAACCTCCTTAATGTAAAGCAGGCCTGGTCCTGAAGTAGAAACATGTTTTAGTTCAGCATTATGGCACACACAGGCTAGAGTTATCTTTGGTGAGAAGAGGAGGCTCCTGCCTACTGCAGTTTCTTCCTTCCCTTTCGTCTCGCTTCATTCCTCACGTACCAGAGAACACGTTGGCAGTTGAGGGTATTTGTCTTGTTTTTTCTCACCCTTCACAAAGGCTGTCCTCTGCTTAACATGCACATTTTTTTCCTTTGGAACCATTTTCCTCTGTAGGCTCCCCGAGCTGGCCAGCTGCCAAACAGTAGGGTGAGCTGCATGAAAAAGCCTTGATCATTGACAGGCTGTCTTACAATTTCTTTCTTGTATTCAAGATGCAGATGGATATTATTAGAAAGGTTTTTACTTCGAATGTGCATGGCTTGTCCACATGCCCGAGATTAGTGCTCAATACTCATATAATGCTTTTCATCCTCAAAAGGGCTTTACAAGCACCAGCCCTCAGAACGGCCCTGCGAGGTAGATGCACGCGTTTTGTTATATGCTTTATAACAAGGAGGGACACATGTTAGTGTCTTGTTCAAAGATGTATCACACAGCAAGGTTATAAAGGAAGGAAATCTTTACACTTTCCTAATGTGCTTCTGTGATGTTTTGCTGTCTGAAATAATCCGTAAGATTTTACCATAGCTGTGTGTTTTTTTTCCATACAAAAGAAGTGATCAGTGGCATAAAAAATTAAAACGTATCTTAGGTTATAGTACCACTAGATAAATGTGCAACATTTCTAAAATTTATGAGGCTAAATTTCCTACTGCACTAGGCTTCAATTAATACAGCAGAACGGGAGCCTAAGGGAATCATCAAAGAGACCCAAATTTGATAGAAGATTCAGAGCGCTTGCCTCAAACCATACTTCAAAACAGAGGGAAGTGATTTTAGGAGGAGTGATGAAAAATGCCTGTCTTCTCAGTTGAAAGAACCATGCAGGATTTTTTCCCCGTCTTTAACAGTATGATTATAATTAAAAAAGCTACAGTAACAGCAACAGCCCCAGTATGAACTCCCTTCTCCTGAAAGTTCTTGCAGTATTGTATCTCATCTTAGCGAGGGGGCTAAAATAAGCTGTAGCTGTGAAAGGCATCTTTATAATTATGTATTCTCACTGAGCTTTTACTGGCATGACTACGCTGGCATGCTTTACCTTGCACAGACAAGCCAATAAAAGTTTTAAGCGTTGATGAGCATTTGTAATCTAGCTAGGGCCAAGATCACTCCATGAGATGCGGTTTCTAAACTAGGTCAGTAAGCCCTTGAGGGGTGTCTAATAATCAACATTAAGGGGTTTAGCATCCTTGGTGAGCCTCGACCTGCACAGGTTAGGGCCATAGGAAATTGGCTTGGAAAACAGTACTCACCTTAGCCCCATAAGGAATAGTTACTAAGGCTGTTAGGTGGCGAGGTACTTGTCCTGAATAAACGAGCAGGGGCCGGCTGGTAGAAGGCTATAAGCTCAAGGATTTGCCTCATAGACATATACCTTCTCTATGCTTTCTGGGTAAACAGATTGAGAATAGCCCATCTAGCTGGAGTCACGAGAAGGGTAAACCTAGACAGGTTAAAGCCAGTATTTATTTGAATTCTCCTTCATCCTACCTATTTTGATTAAGATTTGTTTTCTTTAACTTTTTTTTTCACTGAGTAAATAATCCCATAGTTATGTACAGTGAAAAAAAAAAAAAAGGACTCTGCAGCATCTCAGGAAACATGTTAAGATTTAGCTGCTGAACTCTCTGCAGCAGCTGAGAGGTCTGCCTTCTCACTCTGTAAATAGTAGGGTGAAGGAGTGAAAGGGAAAAAACTAGTCATGTTTTTTTAACCCCCAAAATGGCATCTTTACTTGTTTTCTAAAATAATTCTGTGTTCTGATTTTATCTCTCTCTTGCTGTTCTGAGAAAGGTATTTGCAAATTACCCACAGAAAGCACCTTTGAGAAAAGACAAACATGAGTTCTTTTCTGGTTTTCTGACCATTATACAATATTTCCGATGAATTCAGGGAAATGATGGGCAAATAAATTCATGAAAATGGGAAACTGCAGCTGGAACAAGTTATCACATTTTTATAGTTTCCACAACCACAGCCTTTAATGTCAGCTACCCTATTTCACTTTATAATTGTGTGAGGACATCTGGGCCAATTAGGCGTTTTCAATTACCTTTGAAAGAGTTGCAAATATCTGTTAGAGGTTGAAGACACCATACAATTTATCCTTAAACATTTGGAGCTATGACATACCTGCATGATTTTGATGAGAAAACATATGTATGCTCATTGCAAAACCATGAGGTGTTCACGTTAATATCTCAAAGCTGTGTAATGCTTTGGATAGGTTCAGTACTTCTATTCCTCCTTAAAATTTAGAAAAACAAAGTTTTTTCAAGCACTGCAGAATGGGTTCATTTGTTCAAATGCTATCACACCTCCATCTACCTACAAATCCCTTTCTTATTTCCCATGAGACTACCCCTGGAAATGTCGGATTTGAAGCTCCCTCAAAGTGTAGGGGAACTGAATTCCCACATACACAGATCTTTTAAAATCTGACCACAGTAGGAAAACACTTCCTCACTGTTGGTCTCCAAGTTCAAATCAACCAAATATCCATGCCATTATTGCTGGTTTAACACAAACAAACAAACAAACAAACAGAAACAAACATGTTGGGTTTTTGCTTGCAAGATTTCTCTTTGCATTTTGATGATGTGTAGATGTGTGGTTTTAACCAATTGTATTTACATTGCCCAGGAGTATCAACCCACTATCTGGCTCAGAGATTTACATACACAGTGAGTGGGACCCTTACCAAAAGCATATTACTGGTGAGCATGGGTTAAGAATTACAGGTACTTCAGATAAGATTTCAGGCAATTTATTTGAATATAACAAAATATGCATTCAAATACCTAGCTTCTGGAGCATTGGTATTATTTTTGGAACACAAGGGAACAAGAAAAATTAATTAAAGGTGAGATTTTCTCTTGAACTCCAGCTCCTCTCCTCCACAGCAAGAGGAATCTAAGTTCATACCTGAACACAATAGTAATGTGAAGGCTTGAGGCAACTTTGAGAGCTATTCACATCAATGGAATGAAGTTATGCAGCTCGCTTCCACCTGAGAGAAGAACCATTTTAAAAGCTTGTGCATTGCTAACAAGACACAGATGTCACTACTGGATGAACAGGGACAAGATGTTTTGCTGTTTGTCAGGTACCCCTTCCCAGGGGCACAGCTGGGAGTACTTTAGAGAGGGTTTTAAAACAGTGCATCATGGGTTTTCTTACCTAGAGATGCAAAGAGGCATGTCCAACCTCTGCCTCAATGCTGTGAGAACTCCCTGCAACCTCCACAGGGATCAGAGCCAAGGGGCAGGTCCTTAGCTGTTTTAAACTAGCAGGGTTTTGTTGATTTCCTTGAAATAACATGGATTTTAATTAGATGAGGGCCTGGACTGTTGTACAAAGATACATCAATGCAGGAGAAATGATCCACCTGAGCTCTTCTCCCACTGCTTCCTCACATGGAAGCTGATTGCACATGAGCAAGAGCATGTGGATGCCAATCCCCACCCTCCAGTTTATTTTCATATGGATACTTTTGAAGTATCTCAAGACTTCCTTAATCCCAAGGACTAAATACACTGACCTGTCTCCATTCCAGCTAGCTTGAGCTGAAGGAAGAGAAGCACAATTAAATACGAATGACAGGAGTGTGCTTACTGTGGGAGTGTACAGGGCTCTCACCACGCCAGTCAGATGCCAGCATATGTCAACACACTTTAAATTGCACAAAAAAAAGGCGAAAATTCCTTGCAAAGAGCTTCCCCCTGGCTAAATTGTTAAGAGTTCATACGTTTTTCAAAAGTGTACATCTTCCAAAGAGTCACTTGATTTCCCACAAAACACTGATCTCAACTGCCTCCCACATCTCTAACTTAAAAACAGTTGCATGACATACATGGTCAGCTACAGATCTTCATTGGCAATGGTCCCCATGCTAGTCACTCTGCGAAGCACAGCAATGATGAGAGGCAATTATTTTTTTTTTTTAAATCTTGTTCTGGAAGTGAAAAATGAACCAGACAGCAGGTTCCAGTGTTTTTCCAGCAGTGGTACAAGAAGGCAACAGTGGCTTTTTTGTTCTCAGCTCAAATTGGTTGTTACAGACTAAGAAGATAGTGTTCATCACAGCTAGCTGCTGAATCTTTAAAAAGTGTTCTAAGTAAGAAACCAATAGCAAAATTTACACACCAAAAAATATGAGGGAAAGTAATCATTTATTGCTCTCTGCCTTAAATGTAGATAACACAAGGAACACACGGTGTAAACTTCTGTCCCACAGTTAGTAAGTGGCTACCTGTGCAGTACTGCTTATTTTTGTCTGTTCCTTCCTGTCTGTATTTTTGTATTAGTCAGGGATTTCTTGCTCCAACCTGATTTACAGCTTGGATTTATCATTGAGTATTAGTACAGAAGCCCAAGGTCCCAGTGGAAATAGGAATCTACTTGTATTAAGTTCTTTACAAAAAGAAAGGAATAATAAGTCTTAATTTTCTCTGCTGACATTACTGGTGACCATAGTCTTGTGGTCATAACAATGTTTTGAACACAAACTATTCATATTTTTCTATGGTCTGTGTAGTAAGAGTGTTCTGGGACTGTGGATGCAGTGAGGACCTCTGCACAGACAACGTTAGGTATGTTGCCATTAAATTGTCTGGAATGGTCAGGACAATTCCATGGTAAGCTTAGATCACCTTGGTAGCTTAGATAGGTAGAGATACTCCTCTATCTGCAGTATGCTTCCTGGGATAAGGTAAAATTAGATTTTAATGCCATTTTGCTCCAAGCACTGGATAGTTTCTTCCTGGAAAAATAAATGGAACATAAATCGAAGGACTGTGGCATCACTGATTCGTAAGTAACAAAACTTTTCTAGCATTCACTGAACTTGGAGTTGATTCTATCCATTTAAATTGGTACCTAGGACTTGTCACATTATGATATAGGTGTGAATATGCTTTACCAGGATATGTATGCACAGCACAGAAACATTCACTTAAGTTCACACCCACACAGCCCCATATGCTTTGAACAGATCTAAACAGTAACTGAAGGATGAAGAAGGCTGAACCGCATAAACATTATACACAATGACTATTAATTTCAAAGCAAGGGAGTAATTTATAAAGGTTGTTAGGAAGCAATGTAAATGCAAATGCTCTTCTAATAAGTGCTGGTAGTACCACGCTGGTACATCCTTGTGATGCGGTGTAAGCGTGTTAAAGCGAGCAGGGAAGAGCGCGGATCGTTTCTCTGGGGGATGGTGACAAGAGTAAAGAGGTGAAAGCTGATGGGAATGCGGCATTCGCAGACTCAGTCCAAGGAATAGTGCTAGCACGGGCTGACTTAGCAGTGCAGTAAGCAGTGCTTGGTGGCTGGGTGAGGACAGGCAATATCTGGAATAATTAATCAATAATTCATTATGGAAAAATGCTAGCAGCTGTAAACGTAATTTGTAGAATAATGCCCCTCAGTGATGCCAAAAGTTATAAATATATTCATATTTTTTGTTAATGGCTAGTACAGACTGAAGCCAAACACTTCAATCATATGTAATAGAGCTGGGCTTTTTTTTTTTAAAAAAAAGGTTTCTGATGGTAGACAGTGAAAATTAGGCAATCAGTACAGAAATCCTAATACTGGAAATAGCACAAATGGAGTGAAAGGTCTTAATAACAATGTTAACAACAGTTTTTTCTCTTATAAATATTTCACATCATTGTACAGAAATAAAATTCTTACCTCCTCTGTGTTTCATTTTCCTTGTAGAGCTTTAAATGTTTTATTTATCATGAATGATCTATTAGATATCTTTATCATCTTCTAGTGCTTTATGAAAAGCAGGATCACTGGATATTAATGATCATCTGGCTATCTACCATTAATGCATATGTGTTAGATTCTTTTCAAGGTTTGGCAAGCTCTGAATAAACAGTAATCCTGTCTAGATTGACTTCCAGACAATTTCCCCTTTTCACATTTAAGCACAATCATGTAATGTTTGGGTTATAGAAACTTCAAAAGATTAGTTTAAACAACTCAATTATGTATTATTTTAGAAAAAGTAAGCATGTATTTTCTTTTAGGAAAAAAATGCCAGCCAAAAAAACCCAACAAGAAATATAAGTTTGGGCTTTAATTTTTCCAGTAATGAAAACTTCAAAGGCAGTGAGTAAGAATGATTTTTTTTTTTCACTTATTTGGGATGCTATGTACTGAAATATATTAGAAATATATGTGACACTGCCTATATAGTTCTCACAATTATGTTATAGTAGCACTTTCAACAGCTGAAATCAGTGCTATGTATATCCTGCCTGTATTCGATTGTGGATGACTATTTGGAAATTAGTAGAGTGCAGATCACTGGGAAAGGACCCTGGTTTTAGTCTGTCTGATACCTTTGCCACTGTGTGGCAGGTGCAATTTAAGAACTGCAACGTGTCACTTCTCTCTGCTGGCAGCTTGTCCCAGAGTGCACCAGCACTGAAACACCAGCTTACTGCTGTGGGCTTTGTGCCATCCCACCAAAACAATCTCTTTCACATGTCTTGATAATGAAAAAGATGCTAGTTGACTCTTTCTATGTCTGTGGTTAATTTTCTGTTTAAAAAAAAAAATAATCAAAATGCTGTTCAGAGAAGGAGAAGCTGATGCAGATAATGTTGAAATGAGGTCTTAAGCACTCCTTTCCCAGTGGAGGTACTGGGAGGTACTGGACAGGAGACTCTCAATCATCTCTCATTGTCATTTCCACTCCTGAGGGACAAGGCGCACACCTGTATTGTGGTCACAAGCATGAATGAAGCTTGTGTGGGTGGACCCGAGTTTGCTTCGGAAATACAGGCTTGACCTTCAAGGGTTCCTGCTAGTTTGTTCAGTGTTCAAGTAGTATGTAGCACAGAGGGCCACCATCCTTTACAACGCCTCCCAGGTGCTGCTGCAATACAGATTGCTGCTACCCTTCCTTTTGTTGGGCACCTTTATCAGTGCAGCTGAGGGAACATTGAATTCCTCTCCAACGACCATGTAAATACTTGGTTCATGCTGGTCCCTGAGCTGCCACTCTTAGTATTAAACTAACCAGTTAAAGCTCATTTGCATACATTTGCAGCTATAGCAGAAGTCGAATGATAAATATTCCCAAATGTAGCTATGCAAATAGCAGCAAATTCTGAATATATGAAATGCATTACAGTACTCACAGATCCTTCTCTTGTTCCTTTCAACCAAACGTGAAGGAGGAATTTGCTTTATGCCACAGGCCAGGCTCTCTTTTATAACCTTTTGAATTTTGTACTGCCTTGCAAGTACAAAAGGACCACAAACTGACAGTGAACATTGAAGAATAACTGTATCATGGACTGGGTTAACTCACTGATATCTTTCTACCTGACCCTCCTCTTCAGGGATTCAGGGTGGTGGCTACATGCTGTGCCATGCAGTAGTGATAGCCACGTAACTAGAGAATGTTGTGAAAAACATCGACAAACAACAAACTCCAAACAAACCCTACATGTCCTTCATCATGTTTTAGAAGATGATAAAAGCTGGAATTGCAAATGGTGATAATCACGTCCATGTATAAATCCCAAAGGGTGAGAGACAACTGTTCTTGGGAAAACATTGCCGTCCCAAAAGACAGAGCACAGGGGTTAATCTTGTTCAAAGGAGATAGCTTCCCCTTGTTAGTGGCCTTTCTTGTACCTGAAATCATTCATCTGTGACTTAAAATCCGATAAAATTGGCTTCTGCCCTGGCCAATGAGGATGGCTACAGTTCTCAAGGTCAGCTACACAGTGCTTCACCAGATACTTCTGTTCCCCTCCACAGTCCACCATGAATGGTTATGAAAGTAACTTTTTTATGGTTGCTGAGAAGATGCCAGGAGAGAGTGGGGGAGGAGACAGGCAGCTCTAAAGCCTGCAACTCAGCCACATGAATCCGCTTCAGCTGCCATGCTGTGTCCAGTAGATAGATGAAAACGAGTTTTTATCCAAAGAAACGGGATAAAAGGACATCTGTGGGTTTATACCCACACCGAATGTATACCATCTACTAAACTCCCCAAAGAGGCAACGTTCTGTTTCCCTACCAGGGCAGTCCGGCCTCTCCTGAGCAAACTGAGCTTGTAACTGTGGGTGACCAATAACTGGTGTCATGAATTAAGTGCTGTGTGGCTTAGTCAAGTGCAAGCCTCTCAAAGTCTGAATATCTTTTTAAAAATGTGGGCTAGCAGATAAATGAAGAGCTCACAGAAATGATGAATTTGTTTCCTTGGCATTTAGTAACTGTTTGACCTGATCATACCAACTGAACCCTTAAAAGAAACAGAGACATTCAGGCAGGCAGAAACCCTTATTTCTGAGGCAAAATACTTTTCTAAAATACTTTAACATAGTGTTTATTTGTAGCTATCCAAAGGATATTATGCTGAGCTGTCATATTTTGAGTTGCAGCCTTTCTAAATTGCTGAAATATCAATACTGCAAATACTGTACATGGTTAACTCCTGGTTTCCTAGTCTAACACGGGGTAGGAAAATCTATGTAATGTAATAACATGACCAGTGCAAACAACCCCCTAATCTACTGTAAATCAAACTGGATTATGTAGATTGAGGAATAACCAAAAAGCAGATACAAAATGAATGGCAGGTACTTGTATATACATGTGTATTTTAAAGTACCATTGAAGCTAGAAAACAGGAAAGATGGTGGAAATAAGCAAATAAGTTTCAAAAATGTTTGACACTGTAAATTATATTTTGTTGAATATTGCATGAAAAATAGGACTTTTCAGTGATAATCCAATATGTTCTCTAATAATTATAGTCTGTATGATGATGATTATTTGCTGTTGTTCCTTATTCAGATGTAAAAAACCTAACAAAAAAAACGCATAAAGGACAGACGTGTATCCACCATGGAGAATATAAACAATCAGAAGCATCTGCATTATACAAATATGTTGCTTATAGGCACTAAAAAGGTGTTAACCAACACATCCTTAAATATTACTGAGGTAGTGTTTGAATGCATTTGTACATAATTCTAAAGTTTTCATTCATTCCCATTTCTAACAATTCACGTGGTGTGTGATAGGCCCTTGACATATGTTTATAACCATCAAGTTTTGTCACACTGATCAGAGCACAATTGGAGCCAACCCGCCCCCGACCCCGTAGGCTGAAGTTGAATATCACTGTGAATAGCAGGTACTGTGTTTCCAGATAACACAAAGAAAAATTAATCAGAGGGAAGCCCTTAACTTGATGCTGTTACAGCTCATGGGTCTGAAATGAAAGATAATTGTGTATTAAAATAGAGTGGGTAGCTCTGTTTTGATGTAGAGATATGAAGATGTCAGGCAAACTAGTCTGTAGCAGGAGGGAATGGGTGCCCTGAAGTGATCGAGGAGCGGGCCCAGGAGTGCATTCCTCGCATTCCTGTGGCACTCTCACTATACATATGCCCCACAAAAAAAAGAGAAACTTAGCACTCTGGGTTGGTAAACTGAGCTTCAGAAACCCTGTCACTTTCCTATGGCTGCAGGCTTGATAAATTCGAAGAAATGATACTCTCTGGATGGCGAATGCGATACATATGTAAAACTGTTATTCTTTAGGGCAAAGGACATTATGTTTTCAATCTGTTAGTTAAAAAAATAATCCCCCATAAGGACTCCTAATAAGCACCGATAGGAAAGATGTAGTCGGGATGTGTAGCCCTTTGTAGTCTTTTCCCATGGTCTGCCCAGAATTATCAGTATTATCTGCAAAATATTTTGCTGACACATATGAGTGGGATTAGCCCAGAGAGTTATCTTTGTTAATGAGCCATATGTAGAAATTCAGTAGGTTTAGTAGATTACTGCCTGAAGACACAGCTTGTTTGAGAGCCATGTATGTCTAAAAGTGTAAGATTTTTGTCTCCTGACGCTGGAAGTGTGTGTTTTGTAAGAAATAATTCAGTTATGTCTATGAAATTTTGCAAGTAAAAAAAAAAAAAGAAATTAAGTTACCTTACTTGTGACTAAAAATGTGTATAACCCCGCTTAGTGACTGGAAATTAAATGGATTTCTTAATGTTGGCATTATTTACACTGCCTGATGCATATCAACAAAAGGTACACATCGCTTGTAAATGCAAATACATTAATAGTATTACACTGCTGTTAATGGTGCATTAATAATACTTCCATGACTCGTATTTGTCAAGCTGCTGGTGAGACATGCTCGGTGTCGTAGTAAACAAAGAGAATCAGCCATGTTGCAAGACCTTCATTCTTTAAAAATTTAAGTTCACGTTAAAAGAAGAATCCGCCAGATAACTTCCTCTCCCCCC
>VZTU01029043.1:80652-97701 GCA_013400835.1 Zapornia atra
GGGTAGGGAGGGGAGAGAAATGCCAGCTGAGTTTATTTGGGAGGTTGCTTCCGGTAAAAAGAAAAATGCCCTTAGAGTGTAATTTTGGGGATTTTTGCTTTGTTATTATCCCGCAGTACGCTGTGGCTCGGGATCTGAATTCAATCCCTACTTCTACATAGGTGGCTGGAGCTGGCAGCGCTGTTTCATAATGTTGGGGCTGAGGTCAGTGGTATTCTTGGCAAGTCCTTGCTCTCCAAAGTAGGGTGAAATCCTTACACAATGGCACCAGGCAGGAATTTTTTTTTAGATACCTGTGCCGGGCTCCTGAAGCCCTCTTTGTCAGCAGAGTACAGGAGCTGAAGCCGCTTGTAAGCATGATTGCACTTGGAGAGGCTAAGAAAGGTTAAATTGGGACTGGAGTGCGCATAGAAACATTTTGACTTAACATGACCTGAAAAACAACTAAACTGAATGAGTTCCTTCTGCTCCCGGATGGTTGCTGCAGTGGCAGTTGCTGCCAACTGTCTCAAGACTAATAAGCTTTACACTGATCCCCACATCAAGCTGCGGGTTCAATAGCTAATGATACAAGGAGTTACTTTGCTTGGAGTTGTAATGCCATCTGTCCTATTTTCTAAAGGCTTGTCCTGCTCTCTGAGCGGTGCCTGTGTTCTGGTTTTGGGGAAGAGAGGGCATTGCTGATTATTTTGGCAGGCGGCTGATTGGCTGGTGACGTTTTCAAATTGGGGGCAAAGAGGAAACCTTGACTTTCGGTCGGCACCCATAAGTCATTCCTCCTACTATAGATACGTCATTGTGGTAATGTTATTTTTATCCTCCTGCTCATGGAATATGTGTGAGAAAATAAAAACTCCCATGGAAAAACATACTGACTGCATAGGCATAGTATTTAGCGTGTCCCTTTTGCAAATTTCATTTCTTTTCCTGTTTGTTTTGGGTTTTTTGTTTGTTTTGGGTTTTATTTTTTTCCCCTCTTTCTTTTAAAAGCTGCTTCTGGAATTTGTTTTTGTGGTGCTAAAGTTGTTTCTCTGTCCTTGTTTGACCTTTTCCAAATGTCTGTTTGCCTTGAGTGTTGGACCCAGCCCTTCAGTCTGTTGTGAAAGCTGAAGGAGGCAGAGTGCTCTCTCCTGGGGAGGACACTCTCTGCAAAGTTGTAGGGAGGTTCCTGGTGTTGGTAGAGGCGTAAATTCCATCCAGGGGAGGCTGCCAACCGTGTCCGGCCTGGGATGATTGTTATCAATGGTTGGTAGGGTGGTCAGGAGGAGTGACACCAGCAGATGCTCAGAAACCAGTTGGTCAGGTATTGGAGCCACCAGGCTCTGGGCTTGGGGTGACATGACCTGTGTCATGAGAACTATTAAACTTTCTCTCTCCCTTGCCAGTCAGCCCTGCACTCTAGAAGGGATAACAAAAAAAAAAAAAGAAAAAAAAGGAAAAGGCAGAAAGTGAGAAATGACGCAGTGAAGAAATTAGCTCGAATGCAGGGATAGAGCTGGTGTGAAGGGCATGGAGCAGAGAGCTAGAACAGGAACACCGAGGCTGCATTAATGCTGTAAAACTTCCCGAATCAGCAGACTGGAAGCCTGCTGTGGCAATCGCCGCAGGAAAAGAAACCCACCCTTAAATCCATGAAGCTGATGCTGGCCAAAATGATCTGCAAATAAGACCAAATTTGTGGGAAGCATAGTGTGTTGTTAGTACTGGAAATACTTGAAGCTGGTGGTCGCATGTGCCCTCCTGTTGCTGCTGGGGAGAGCAGGGCTTGCGGCAGAAAAGTTCCCTTGGCTGCGCTGAATTGTGTGTGTGTTGCGGAGTTTTCTAATGTTTGCTCCCTGTTCTGGAAATTGGGTTTTATTTTACAATGGTATTGGAATTTGAAAGAAATATGTTTATGCATGTTATCTTTCAGTCACCAAGGAAAAAAAGTAATTGTTCTTGTAGGAAGGCGCAAAGACATTGTTTTTTCTTCATTGCTTAAAACAACTTTTTATTGTATTTTCTATTCCTTGCTGCATTAACCTTGTAAAGGTAGTCACTTAATTTAGGCTTTTCAGAAGTGATGAGATACTCTTTAAAGCTGAGAGAGAGTTGGAAAGAGAAAATAAATTTATCATTATCGTGTCAGATAATAAGTATTTTAGTAGCATATTTGTTGCTTACTTGCATCAACAAACTCATTGGGGCTCAGCTCCCAAGTCACGAGGAGGTAAATATGCGTTTGACGTTCCTATTCACCCTGGATTGTCATGGTGTAAATTTGGCAAAATGACTTCACTGCGGGCTCAGAGGAGTGACAGCAGGATAGCCAGACTGTATTTGTATGTAAGGCTTCGAGAACTGCTTGGTCTGATAGACATGGTCAGAGAAAGCAAACTTAACTTTGAATGAACCTCTGTTGTGCCAAAGTCTCTCAGTGATTTTGGAATGGACTGATTTTTTTTTTTTTCTGAGGTAAACTGTGCATTCTGCCATCGATGTGGAAAATTCTTAGCTTCATATCTCTGGTGCATCCTCACAGAGTTTTTCTGAACGTTTTGAATTACAACTCAACACTCCATTGACTGAAGAGACAGAGAAAAATAAAGGAATTATGTATGTGGGCTGTACTTCAACATGCCTGTTGTGTAACACAGCTCTCCTCTCTAATTGCTTTATTAAAGTATTCATTTTCTCTTTGAAGATGTGAACTAGGAAGTTAATTTAACTACTTTGGGGAATCTAACTTCTAAATGTTCATAAATCAGAAATGATTTTATGCCTTTAAGCTGTGAGTAATAGTGATCTATTTTTTTCTTCTCAAAACGTCGTCTTATATGATCTGTTGTAGCTTTATGTCTTTTCAAAACAAATTCCTATTGGCATCATAGGCTGGCTATCTTAGAAAGTGTACAGTTTTATACTGGTGCAGCTTAATCTGGGAAAAAAAAATAGGCCTGCTTTTGTTTTCAAACAAGAGAAACCAGAGCCCTAATCTCTTTCTTTATCCTAACAACTCATTTGCATTGCATGGTATGTGAATAACTAGTTACCTCAGAAACTCCACATACTAGTTCACTGTTTTCATGCCACGTAGTGACGTCTGTGGGAAGAAATTTTTTTAATGTATGCCTTATATAAGTTAGGTTCCTAAGGTTTTCTTCGGGAAACTGCGGTGTGCTGTATCAAGGCAATTCAGTACAGTAGGAATGAATAGCAGAGGGCTAACGACATCGGATCATGTCTTAAGGGGAGAGGGAAGAACTGTACAGTAGCACTTAGTCTGATACTAGTGCGTCATTTAATGTCAGAAGACATCTAAACAGGATGCTACTGCTGAGCAGATATTCCTTTCTTGAGCCCTCAAGAGGAACAATGGTTTAATTATAGGATGTACCTATGCTTTTTCCAAATAAACTTTCAGCTTGTTCCCTAGCTGTGTTATTTTTATACTTGTAGCCACTGATAGCATGATTGTGTGCAATCTTCAGATAAGCCAGAAATGAACATTTCCTTCTTGCTATAGTGATCTCTTAGCAAATAAATACCAGGCTGTTTAGTTTAATGGGATCATAGAAAATAAGTGTTTTACATGCGAGTCTAGCATAGAGAATTATGCTTAGTCTTTAAATTCAGACTTAGCGGGTGTATATCGCATACACCAGAAGACTAAAATGATCCTTTTTCAAAAGAGCTTATTTGGGACTTCTTTTATTTGGAAAAAAAAAAGTATTTTGGAGCTTGAGTTTTGCTTTCAGATTTTCCTTGCTGTCAGCATGCTACCATGCTATCATCTTTTTGATGCCAGTATTTAAAGAGGAAGGTAGCCTCCATTATCATGCTGCTAACAGCAGTAGAGTGCTGGGAACCGGTTCTGTTGCTAAATTTTCCTGCTGGTTCTCAGTAGCCCAGAAGAGTGAAGGACTGTGACAGCTGGTGCCTGGTATTTGGCTGCATGACACTGCTAGAGCGCGGGGCATTGTAATGTCGTTATTCAGGAGTAACTTCAGTTTGCGAGGTTTGATGTTCTGTTTTTTCAGGGGAGCCCATTTGCCCAACACAACGAGATTCCTAACTGCACTTCCCATGGTAGTGTTTGTGCTTGCTGCTGCCTGCAGGAGTGGCGCCATGGAGCCTGTTACCTTTTGCGTTAATGTTGTGAGCGTGGCTAGTGACAGTGCGTAATGCAAAAAGGCTGTTGCTAGGTCTCTGTCCAGACACTTTTCTAGAACTTGCTTGGCAGTTGGCTTGAAGAAAAGTTGCCATCATGAAGTCAGTTGTAGAGGCAGTTGGTCTGAGTGAAAAAATTCCTCCAGATGCTGCAGGGTTTTGGAAACTTCTGCAAAGTCGTTAACATCCTCAGAATGTGTCTGATGAACTGTAAATGACGTGGTGTCTTTTGGTGTCCCTTGGGTTGTAAGTGGGGGAGATGGATATAGATAAACCAGAAGAAGCTATGATAAACACATGTATAGAGAGACCTTTGGCCGTAGAGGTTTTTCTTGCTGTCTTTCAGCGCTTAGCTGGGAAGATAAACCAAGTAACTATTTGGAATAAGTGAGAACTTTACCTGACAAAGCAAGTATTGTATTTGTTTAATACAGAAATAATATTGGAGAATGTATTTTGGAAGTAATTATAGTGGTTTTTTGGTCTTAATGTTTTTTTTTTCAAGCTGCTATTACTATGCAGCATAATTTTATGCCCAATGGACTTAATTGTATGAATGCTGTCTTTTTGTGGCTGATAACTAAAACCAAAACCCCTTGCGTAGCTCAGATTCTCTTCCGACCTCTCTAATCTCAAGTCTGTCAAAACAGCCCTGGAATGTCAGATTCTGAACTTCCACTTCCACGCCCTTCCCAAAACTAAGGGCATGCATTGCAACAGGCTGCTCTGTATCCTGTTTGTTTTGAAAGAAAATATATTTATTTCATAGTCTTTCTGACAGAGGGTGCGTTTTCCCATAGTGGTTCATATCTTTGTTGTTAAGAGTTTTGAGAATGACAAGAACGTTTTGAATTTCTAATGTCTCTTGCTGTAGTTCTTCTCTGTCACAGGGCTAGTACTTTCTGCATTTGAAGTTTTCTGTATCCTGTAACAATATGAGTTTTATGAACACTTGCAAAGGCTGGAGTGTGATCGGAAGGCCTTCAACTCTAGAGTAGAAAGAGCTGATATGAAGCCTGTCCTGAACACTTGCCTACTTTCTCATTACGTTACAAGGTTGCAGTGTGGTTAGCTGTACTGAAACCAAGTAACTTGGAAAGTGAGGGTTAAACTATTATGATGATAAGGTCCCTGTAATTTCCCACTTGATTAATTCTCTCTGGTAGAGCTTGCTTTTGATTTCTGCCCTGCTGTGAGTGCAGAAGTGTTTGTGCCCAGTTTGGGCTGGGTACATTCCTGGGAGCGTGCTTTTGACAACCTTGCGGATGTCCTGCCCTGCACTTAAAAGTTGGGTGCGTAAGGACGCAGCCTTGCCTTTCCGTGCAATCTTGCCTAGAGAAGTTACTGGAATGAGCAGTGCCGGGCCTGAAGCTCTGTGATCTTCTGCCTAGCCCAAGGCTTTTGTTTTTTTGTCTACTTGCCTGTTAACAAGCTGTCCAGACATAAGAGTGTGTGTATGTACCCTCAGTGGTGTGAAGGGACAGCACTATCCCACCTGACCTCCCTTACCCTGCTGGGGAGGCTATGCTAGAGGAGAGGTTTTTCCAAGGCAACGTGGATTGTCATGGGTAGGCTTGCCCTTCTGCTGGAGTCAGTAATGAGCAGAATCTGTTGAATTTCTGAGATAAAAGGCTGATAGTTCTCATCTCAGGTGAGCAAGTGTGGATCAGGGGAAGTAAATCACACAAGCATTTTCCCCAAATCATGTTTTTTCCGTAGTAGGAGGATACAATGTTCCGTGGGTTAACAGGTTATTAATGGAAAACACTTTGTGCCTGGAAAAAAGGATTTAAATGTTATCTCTGAAGAGCCTTCATTTATTTTGTGCTTATTACAATAGAGTTTAGCTCAGGTTTTGTCAAACCAGTTGTTTCTTGAATTCCATTAGTTTTTTACTCCTATATGCTTAAAAGTCTTTAAAAGTCTGTATGCTAATGTGGATTATTGAGCAGTAGCTATGAATTCGTTCTGATGAATTACCAATCTGAGTTTGATAACTTTTTCCCCTAAATCAGAATGCTGCTACTTAATCTCTTCGCGCGTTGCAAGAATAACCATACGTGTATTGAACAGTCATTGTAAGAACTTTTGACTTCCTCATTGAGGGTTTTTTTTTGTATCCTCATGAGAAAATATATTTTGGCTTGTGTTTTGGGAACTTTCCCACAGTAGGAGATCTAATTTTTGCGAGGTATTGTTTGGGGATTCAAAAGGAGCGCTGGCAGAAAGATAGCTCTACAAAGATGCTTTGTGAAGGGCAGCTGAGTCTGTGCGCCTTGTTTGCTGCAGCCAGTGTTGCAGATTTAATTTGCTGGATGTATTTTGCGTAAAGGGGTGTATTTGAGTAAGTCTTGAAATGGGCATGGTGCTCTACTTCCCTTTCTCTGAAGTTGAAGCTACCTGCTTTCTTGACATGGGGGAGAGAGAGGAGCCCTACTGCAGTGCTTTTCTTACAGCTTTGTTTTGGAGTTAAAATTAGCTATTTGTTCTCTCTGGGTATCTCTGTGTTCTGCCCGTATATCTGGAGATGTATTTCTTTGTGTGGCTCTGTCTTGTCTGACCTGAATAAAAGCAATTTAATAGTTGATTTTCAGCAGTTCTGGAGAAATGTGGCCAAGAATAAAAAGCAGCATGTATATCATTACCTGATGAAAACACGGAAGGAATAAGATAAGGTTAAAATTATTAAGTGTTCTTAGAAAAAAAATGGAAGAATTTACTTCTCAGCAGTGATAAAAATCAAAGGAATTTTCTTGTATTGATATTTCTGTGCATAGCATTTTTCTCTTATTTGTATGCATTCTGGTAAACAAAAGCAGCACAATGAAAATGCATCTGGTATCAGTGTAAGCTACCTGGGAAAGGGTATTAAGTTTCGTGGAACTGAAATGCTGCTTGAGCATGTCTGTTGGCGCCTGTCTCTACCAGACTGTTTTTGCTTCCTTGCTTTTTGTATGTCTTAAAGTTAAAATAAACTTGGCTTAATAAATAAAAACATTTATTTCCTAGTTAAGAAATAAGTTCAAAGGGGGAGATGAATCCTGTTCCATGTGAAATGATGCTTTAAAATTTTTGAGCCTGAGTTTGCTGCTTTTTTTCTTTTACAGTTTGTATTTGCCGTTCAGTACTTTTACAGATATTCTTGTCTCCCATCTTTATTTTACTTTTTCTGTAATCGGGGGGAAAAGTATTGGTACAGCGTCTTCCATTTGAAATTAGTCACTCAGATTTACTGCCCTGTGAAGTGAAAAATAATCCACAATGTAGAGGGGTGAGAAAGGATGTTATGCGAATGTGGTTTGTAAGCAGTTCGTGGGAAAACAAGTCGGTACCACCAATACAGCTTTGGAAGAAGCTTCTGCTTGAGATTTGACTTGCTGAAACCAAAAGCTAAATCTTTCCTGGTACATTGTGTTTTTCTAGCAGCAAAGCTTGTTTAAGAGCTTTGTTTCCCGTGCTGATGTTCTCTGCTGCCTCATTTGTGCCGATCCAGCTGTTTGTGAGGCTACAGTATAAACAGGGTTAAGTGATACAATCTGGTTATCTGAACTAAAGAAAAGTGACTTATTTTGGAGAGGTGTTGTGTGAGCATTTCTTTTTCTTTCTAAAATCTAAGTGGTGCAGTCTGTTGTAGATTATGGCTCCAAATGTCAGTGTTGGTGCAGCTGAAGGTGTGAAGACTTGTGCTACAAGACTGAGAATAAATGCTTATGGCTGTGTCTAGGAACCTCTGAAACAGCTTAACCTCCTCCAGAAAAGTATATGGTACTCTTTCAAGCAGTATCTTGAAGTGTAAAAAAGTTAAACTGGATGGAATATTATGACATCGTTTATTCTTGATGCATTTCCTAAAATTAGGAGTTTTAAAGGGTTTGGGTTTTTTTTAGTTAAGACATATATGCGTGCATGATGCTTCTTGAGAGAAGTCTACCAGTTTTGCTGTTCTGGGGATTAACCTCAGAGGCAACTTTTGTAATAAGGCTCTAGCCCTAAGGTTTTTTTTTTCCCGTAAAATACAGCAATAGTGAGAAAGCTGGGTAGTATATCTACCTTTGCATGTGGAGTTGGGTGGATAAGAGCTGCTGAGGCCCGATACGTTTTTGTATTGCTAATTCCGAATCTTGTCTGTGTTTACATTGCTTTGTTGCATGGTAGTTGAAAAATGGATGCTGGTGGGCTGTTTCCCCAGGGGCAAAGAAAGATGTGAAGTGAAACTTAAAAGTTTTGTTGGTTAGGTGAATTTAGTCTTGCCGACTTGGTATCTGAAATCTAGTTGGATGAACCTAAAGCACGTACTGGATACTGTTTTTGTTTTACTTTGAGATAAGTGCTTAATCTTGTCAGGAAATCGTTCCTTCACCCAAACAGAACATTATTTTTTTTCAAACTATCTAATCTTGCTGAAATCAGTAGTACATTGCAATTGTGTGAGTAGCCAGTGCTATTTGAATGGTTGAGTGGATTTCAACTACTTCTGAAAAGACACCTCAGAATGCACAACTTGCACCACAGTAAATATTTACATTTTGAACTGAGACTGACAGATTTAGCCCTGCACTATTATGGATTTCTTTGTATCTGTTGTCAGTGTTCCTGTGGGTGTCCAGAGCATCTTCACTCCGTGCACTAGGGTGGGAGATACCACGATCACTTACTTTTGTCTGTGTGCTGTAGCTCATTCAGGTTTTTGAAGGTGATGTAACTATAGTAATAAAAGAAGGCACACTTTTATTTACATAGCTGTGTCAGTATTTTTAAGTCCTGGCATTTGACTGCATTTGTGTATGTGGTACTTAGTGTTATAATAGCTTTGAACTTTATAAGTTAGCAACTGCCAATTTAAAATGTAGTTAAAAAGTATTGAGTTGTATCGCTGAGGAAGAGCAGGGCCCTCAGCAAACAAAACAATACTGTTAAAGTAACGTTGGATTCTATGGTAGCTGATTAGAAATCGTTGTCAGAAATCGTTGTCGTTAAAAGGTGATTGGAAGGGAGGTGACTGTGCCCGCACTGACAGTCCTGCCAGGGATGTCCCCCTCTGGAATTGTTCCTTGACTCTGGAGGAATCACAGTCTCCAAAAAGAGTACAGAACTGAAAGAAAATTGCATGTGTTGGGTGCTGCTGAAGCAGAATGTGTGGCAAAGATGTTTTATGTGGTTGGGCTTGTTATGCTGGTTACCGAAGTCATAAGATGCTGAAAGCTGATGTAGTTGCAATTTCCTGTGGAGGGTAGATAAAATACATGTTGAGAACATTGAGTGATACAGTTTAATTGTTGCGTAGGTTCCTTTTTGTCTATAGTGTTGATCATGGAATTGTAGAATGGTTTGAATTGGAAGGGACCTCAGAGACCATTTGCTTCCAGCCCCTCTGCCATGGGCAGGGACACTCTTTGCCCAGAGCCCCCTTTATAATGGCATAAATGTATCTTAAGAAAAACAATAAATGGAGTTATGGTTCATGGAAGATGCCCTGAGTTTGAAACAAGAGATAAGATTTTGCACTGGTTAATGATGAGTGCTGGTGAGGGGATCTCTTGCTGAGCTCTTTTTTATTAGTGCAGTAGCTCATAAGTCTGCTGAATATGTTCCCTGCTAAGGAGGTAGTGAGCACACAGTAAACACTCCCAGTGAGACTGTTTTCACCTGGATGGTGGAAGGGGGATTGTGAGGGTCTCGGTCTGAGTTGCATTTTGTAATCTTGGCTGATCTGTGGTACACATTTTTAGATGGTGCATCAAATTTTTTGGGCTCTATAATGTTTGTTAAAGCAGAAAAAAAATCAACCCCCTGGATGAATGGCAGGCAGTGATCAGATCTGAAGGCTGAAGTATTTCACATGCACCGTAGGTATGGAAACACAAGCTTCTCCGCCAGCTACATGCTGACCAGGAATTGGCTCTTGCTGAAATGAGGGTAATTGAGTTTCCTTGTCACGACTTCTCTGTTACTGCTGAAAGCCGCTAATTAGTGCCTCTGCCTTGTTTTAATTCATGATGATTCAGTTTGAAAATGCCAACTCCTAGGTCTTGGGGCACTCAATGACTATCAGATGGCAATGCAATTCAAGCTCAGCTATTAAGAATGATTTTGAGGTAACAATGTCAAGGGAAGGATGGTGATTGTTGTTAGGATGATAATTGTTGTTGTCGTAGGTGTTTGTTAAGGTGAAAGAAGAGTATATTCCCTCTCTGCCATATTTTAGGTAGCTGTCTATTTTAGTGCTACTAGCTCTTATTTTACCTTACTGAGTATTGATGTATAGCTGGTCTCCACTACTCCTAAATCCTCTGTATAAGAAGCTTGTAAGACTTTCTTATTTAAGATAACTCTTACAGGGATGTTTCTTTAGAAGTTGAGAAATTTCTGGACTACTGGATATTGCTCTAAAATATGACTGTGTACGTGACATGGCAGCGTATAAAGACTTTGCTAGCTTTGGAAAGCAGTTTTAAGGGCCTGGAGCAAAGAAATTTGAGATTTCTGGTAGAATACTTTTTGTTCCATGGGAGCAGATGGTATGTTTCTGAATTCCCAGGTGAATTATTTCCTTTTGTAATTTCTTCCCTCTCTTGTTCTTTGTACCTAGCCCTGTACAGTGGTTTGACTTCTGTCTTATTTATTTGATGTCTTGTAGTTTCTCCTTTTCTAAATCTCTCTCGGTGGTGTTTTTTAATTTTGTACCTTAAAGTCATTGCTTCAGCTTTATTATTTTTTGAAAATTATTTTATTAGGAAAGAACTTAGAAGCACCAGGGTAGTTTTGGCGAATGCTTTCATTCATATGTATTACTTCCTGTGTGGGAAGTAAATTCTTTATTGAAATTGGCATATGTCAAATTTCCAACTTTATTGGGTTGATAAACTAGCATTGCTGTTTGAGGTTTAATGTTCTTATGTGAATGAATAGTCTATGTAAATTCAAAAAGCAAAGAGAAAATAATGGCACTTTGTTACAGTCTGTCTTTGCTTGATAGCAAATGAACATTTAGCCATGACGAAAGTAACACGTTTTATAGTGACACAACCTACAGAAATCCAGTTGGATTTGCTGTTGACATTGGCCCATGTTCCAGCGTACAAGTTACCTTACGTTTCTTTTGAACAAAGGAGGCTTGTTTGAAACAGGTGCTCTAATGGCCACCCTGGCCTTTAGAAATAGCTTTTAAGTGAAGTATTACTTCTTTTAGCTGTGGGTAACTTCACAAAGCATTGTGGTTTATTGTGTGAGGTTTCCATTAAAAGAAAAAAAAATCTTGATTATAGCATTACTGCCTCCGTATGTTGCTGTTTATTTTTAGAGTGTGCTTGTCATAATTTGTCAGCCAAATAGTGGCCTGTCACCTCTGCTGGTAGATAGCTTCTGAAATACCGTTCCCAAGATGACTTTTTCTAAACTACACATAATGAACAGCCTATCCTGGTTGTTCCAGGGTGATCTTACTCTTGGTAGGAAATAACAAAGCTAGGATTTGCCAACTTTGTAAAACCTATAAAGTGGTAGAAAACAATTAAATGCTCTTACTAAGTATTGTGACCATACGATAATGTGTTAACTCAATTAAGGTGCTAAAATGGTTGTGAGATTTGGTGGTAAGTTGCCTGAGCGTGTCGAAAGGTTTGAATTTGAATATTGTTTATGAACAGTAGTGAAGGATATTTCTAAATCAGTTACAAAATGAGCCAGCAAGGAAGAAATAGCAGGGCTCGCTTGCTACTTACACCCTGTGCATTGCTTTAAGAAAACGATGTAAGAATTTCTTTTAAGGAATAATGAAAGTTCTATACAAGTTACATCTGATATCCTACGTGATTTTTCCCCCCACTGTTTCTTCTATTTATAGATGTCTTGAGTTTGGGATTTATCTTAAAGTTAAGGACAGGAAGTGCCTTCCTCCAAAAATGCTGCTACTTGTGGTTTTCTGGCATATCCTTTCCCCTCTCCTTCCCAAAGGGAGCTGTACAGAAAGTGGGTTTTTTTACAGTAAAACGCAGATCCTCAGCTTTATGCATTTCATACTCTGACTGTGGCTTCACCTCAAAAGAATCTTTTTAAATCACTTGCTTTTCACATCAGTGCTGTGACTGATTATAACCCAAAAGGCAGTAAGCACTTTATTTGGTATTATTACTCCTTTGAATAGAGTCACAGAATCATAGACCAGTGGGGGTTGGAAGGGACCTCTGGAGATCATCTAGTCCACCCTCCCTCACCAGAGCAGGCTGTGTGGGTTGGGCTGTGGAGGCTGAGGAATATAGCCTGTTCAGTAGGACATATTTCCCCTGTGAATTTTCAGATGATTGTACCAACTTTATTTTAGGTGGTAGTATGTATGTACATGTGGGGGGAGATGGTTGTCCATTTCCTATGCTTCCACCAATCATTTAAGGTCATGGTTTTAGTGCCAACATCCCTTCATCTCTCTTGCCTTGGAGGTGATGAGAATAAGAAGCACAGGGGCATGAAACACATGAAGTCTTTTGCAGGTTCTGGTGTATGGAAGAGATTTTCCTCAACTTGCAAACAAAAGGCAATTACTTAAATTGGTCCTCTACGAAAATATGGCAGTTCTGAGGGCAGTAAAGATGTGGGAGTGCAATGAATGCTTTTGACTAAACTGGTTTTGTTGTAGTCAGGGTTCAGTGCAATTCAGGATTGATTTCTTAAACAGCCCTGTTCTGTCATTAAAGTTTGCACAATTGTTTATGCAGCAGAGCAACTGAATGTGTGTGCTTGTGGTATGACCACTTACTGCACTTTTGAGGAATAGCAAGTGCTATAAGGAATTTAAAATTAAGTTGTCTTTGAAGACATGATCAAGATCTTTAAACAAAGGCCTTGCCCCCTAGTCTTCCTGGGATGGTCCTCCTTTTAAAATATATTTAAACCTATGTACTTACTGGAACTACTGATGACCAGGAACTCCTCTTTTTTGGAATACATGTTTTGACCGTATGTTGTATAGTCTATAATGACTGTTTTGTCATTTGACTTTGTTTTATATTGTTTTGTACTTCCATATGCAGTACACTAAACTGTATTTAGGTTTAAGACTGTCAACAGTGGCCAAATGTTTCGTTTGACTTCAGATTCCTGTATCTGGTTGTCATATAACTTTATATAATGGACCTCATTTGTATTTAGTACTTTGCATTTACTGTTAAAAGATTTTGCAATCTGCTATCTTGGAACAGGTTTCAAGAAGACAAATTGTGACTTTAATTGTCACAGTTTAACTATCTCATTCTCAGCGTGCAGTGCCAGTTGAAAGGAGTTTATGAAACCAGCGCTGTGTGCCTTAAAGTTTTCTTAGCTGTTGAAATTCAAAGTACTGACCAGACTCTTTAAACTTTATTCCAAAAGGTGGTTTGGCATGAACAAATTATTTTTCTACATTCATCCTGTTTCTCACCACCTTGGTGCCCTATGATTGGGATGTCAGTTTTTATCCAAGAAATAGGATAAAACTCCAGTGTTATTTTGATGTAGAGTCCCAGTGCTCATGTGAGCTGGACTCATTCCTTTTTTTCTTGGTCAAAGTCCTCCACAGACTCTGAATTTTGTATTCAATTTAATGAGTAGAATTGGCAGCTGTGAGATGAGAGGACATGTATTAAGTGCTGGAGACGTTATTTTTTGTGTCGACTGCTCTGAAATTTCCAAATGGATGCTTACCTTTCAGGATAAAAGGTGTGGCATTTTCCTGAAGAAAATGACTAAGTAGTGACTGTACACAGTTGTAAAAACAAGATCTAGCTGTTCTGTAGATGAGCTATGACTGCATCCCATGGCAGACCGGGACATGTGGTGGTCTGCAGGCAACACAAGGGTGTTCATCAGTGGGTTGTTGATTTTGAAGCGTTTTGGCAAATTATGTCTCTAAGGGTGGTATGTCCCCAGGGATACCTGCATTGCAGCTGCTCTGGATGGATAACCTGCTCAGAGTACACGTGCAAAACTTGAAGATGCTGCAGTCATGAGTCATTTAGAGTATTTTTGTCAGGAATCTGTTGTTCAGGAACATACATTTATGCACAGTAGGTTTTCAAATAGATTCCAACTTAATTCACTTACACAACTTTTACTTTGATAATATTAAAAGGAAATTATTCCTGGGGAATCAATTCACCACTTGAGTTAATCTGCTCAGGAAATCTGTGAAGAACTAGAACTTGGTAAAGACTTTTTCCTATGATGAAAAAAAAAAGGGGGGGGGAGGAGTGGGAGGAGTAGAGAGAAGTAAATAAGTGATGTGAGACCACCTACTCACCAGAAGAATGTCTTTTGATCCAAGACAGATAGAGAAAATCGAATTAAAATCTTCCAGGTAGGGGCCCGATACTGACCTGATAAAATGCCAGGTACAGGAAAAATGTTGAGCTACTTAATACAGCATACAGAGGGTCATCTTCTATGTGTGTCATGTGATACTGCTGTCATCGAGTTCTGTTTCCTGGATGAGCAGAAGGTTTTTTTTCTTTCTAAGAATCTCCCAGGTTTTTTGTTTTATTTTTTTTTCCCTTTTTCTGTCTACTCTCCTCATTTTTCTGTGTGGGGATCTTTATTTCTGATTGGTTTATGCTGCCAGGATTTAAGTTGTCTAAAATTCAAAAATTATTCACTTTGGTTCATGAACAATGCAAGAAAAAATACTTTAGGAGTAAATGGGAATTCAGTGTGTCATAATCACTAAAGTGTACTTGCTGCTTATGGACAGATTCCTTCCCTAATCTAAAAAATGCCCCTTTTATAAATCCCATATACTGTAAAAATCTGAAGGATGAGGTAGCAACTGCACTGACATCTCTTGATATGCTGAAATTTAACAAAAAAGCACACTAGTATGATTTTCTTTTGGCTTGTTACTTATGAAATCTCTATTTAATCAATAGTCTGTTTTACATTTGCTTTTTATTAAAAAAATCACAACGTGATACTGAAATGACACACATTAGAAATGGTTTCTGACTGTGTTTGTATTAAAAAAATTCTCTTCAAACATCTGTTTACACTTGGATCAAATTAAGAAAAAGCCCTTGCTGTCCTGTGGGCTGTGTGCGGTTTCTTTGGGTTTGTTTTATTTTGCATTAGGAATAAATGAGTTATGGCAACCTAGACTAACTTAGCTACACTGAAACTGTATTGATTTATACATACAGCATGAGGTGTTTGAAACAACAAGAACATGCGGGGGGAGTGTTTTTTGTTAATTTTGTTCTTGTTATGATGTGTTCATTCAGTATGAGCTGCTGTTTATTAATATAGATATAACATTTCATAATTATCCCCAGTTTCAACAAATAGAAGTATAGCCTTTAGAAAACAAAGCCGAGCCTCTCCACTTTGTGTAGGAGGAGTGAAAAATACCCTAAATGAGTGTAAGAATGAGGACATACTTTCCAAATCGGTATTTCTTATTTGGGGTTATGGGTAGCAGTTTGTCGGTCTTTCCCCTGGTCTCTTCAGGATGTAATCTGGAGAATCAGCTGGCAAGTAAATAATTCAAATGTTAAGCCAGATTTTATATATAAAAAAAAAAGTCTTCCAGAATTCACTATTAATTAACAACTTATAGTGGAATTCTGAGGGTGTTTACTTGAATTGTTATGTAGTTTTGAGAAATTAGCTTTATCTTGTGCATTTGCTGTTAGCTGCTGCTTGTTTGGCACTTTGGAAAGGAGTGGTGGGAAAAACTGTGCATCTGGATACTATGAAATGCTTTTATAGTCAGTGTAAACTTAGGGTGAGGGTAAAAGGTATATTTTTACATGTGTAAGCAAATATTTTAATGCCAGACTGTTTTGTTCTCTGCTGTCATTAGAGCTGGGAGAGCAAGCAGAGGACTTGAGTGCTCTTTTTTTCCAGCCAATTTGACTTTTATAAATAAACTCTCTGGTGTGTATTTTTGTGTCCAGCTCCTTTGAGCATCACTGGAAGTTACAGTGTTTCCAAGGATAGCAAAGTAGAGGGGAAAAAAAAAAAAAGCCCAACCCTTTTTGGAGGTTACTACTGTACTGCTTTTCTGTAATTGCTACCCTGTGGACAGTGAAAGATGCTGCCTGTCTCATAAGGCAGACCTTAAAGCTTTTCTGTTGATGGCACTGGTGGCAGGCTGCTGTTTGAAGGGACCTTAGAGCCATGTAAATTATTTGAGTCATTAATAAGTTTATTTTAAAACACCACAAATGCTTTACGTGACCCTGTCTACGCTCCCTTTTATGTGTCTTCCCATTCTTTAAGCATGATGGAAGATGTTTCTGATGCCCTGAAAACTGACTTGCTATGTGAATGTGTAAGAATCACTTAGTCTTCAGCAGCTACATCACATCCATGTATGGGTTCTTTGGTCTCCATGGGTAGCCTATAAAAATACTCAGAATTTGAGGATGAGATAAAATCTTTCACCAGTCAAACCTAATAGCAACGAAAATTACTATTAGTGAAACTATCTCTGCAATCTGGAAGATTTAAGCAGGCTGTTGTTAGGGAGCCAGCTACAGTTCCAGATTACTTTGACCCTCTTTCTGAACTGGAGGAGGGGAGAATGTTTTATCATGGTCAGGCTGGATGAGTCAAGGTGTGCATGCAGGCTTAGGTGTTGCTAATGGAAGTGGATGTTTCTTTTTCTTCTCTTCCCCATGGGACATGCCTAGATAAGATATACCCTCCTTCAACCTGAGCACTGCCATGCTGCTGTGTAGGGCTTTTATTGAAGTAACCATCTTTTTTCTTTTTTTTTTTTTTCCTTTAGAAGGGCAAGAGCATCCTGTAATACTGTAGAATGCATTTTCTATAAAATTAGTGTTTTCCTATGTTAATATGAGCTTTTCTTCCTGATGGAATATTCTCCATTATCCAAACCCAGGAAAGTATTCATTATCAGTATTTTGCCCTGTTTAG
>VZTU01029053.1:0-16597 GCA_013400835.1 Zapornia atra
AACTGACTGAAGCCCCCATTTTCTCCGTCCCTGCCCCTTCTTGTGCCACAATGTGGGGGAAGAAGGGAGCAAAATCCTGACTAAAGTCTGCTAAGAAGGGAGAGGTGGGGGAAGGTGCTTTAAGATCTGGGCACGTTGTTTTAAGATCTGGACACACTTCTCATTATCCGACTTTGGTTTCACTGTGTGTGTAAGTGTAGTGTAAGTTTTCTTTCCTTCACTCTGCCTTGAGTTTGTTTTGCCCATGTCGTTGATTACAGGATGATCTCTCCCTGTCCTTATCTTGACTCCTAAACCTCTCAATATTTATTTTCTCCCCTGTCCAACTAAAAAGGGGAGTGATAGACCGACTGGTAGGAGTCTGACCTCCAGCCAGACCTAAACCACCACAATATTGAAGAATTTTTTCCTAATATCCAACCTAAATCTACCTTTTTCGAGTTTAAACCAATACCCATTGTTCTATTGTTACATGCCTTCATGAAACAGTTCTTCCTCAGCTTTCTCACAGGCATCTTTCAGGTATTGGAAAGCCACTGTAAGGTTTCCCCTCCAGCACCTTCTCTTCTCCAAGCTGAACAAGCCCAACTCTCTCAGTCAATCTTCATAGAAGAGGTGCTCCAGCAGTTTGATAATTATTGTGGCCCTCCTCTGGACACACTATGACAGGTTCATGTCCTTCTTGTGTTGATGGCTCCAGAGCTGGACACAGTACCCCAGGTGAGGTCTCACCAGAGCAGAGTGGAAGGGCAGAATCAGCTCTCTTTATGTGCTGGTCACACTTCTTTTGATGCAGCCCAGGATGTGCTTGGCCTTTTGGGCTGCAAATGCACATTGGTGACTCACAGCCAGCTTCTTGCTTTGAGCATGACTGGTTTTGCTTGCAAAATAACTTTATGGACATGTCAGCAAAATATGAAAACTTAACAGCATTTTGATGCCTCAGCTCCTTCATATCTTTTTATTGATCAATAGCTCTTGTATGTCCAGAAGCTTTCTCATTCTTCTCTAGTTTAAGGCTTCCTTTCAATATCCTTTATGCAAATCCTATTACCCCTGCTAATGTCCTTTTTCTTTAGCCTTGTTTCTCCTGATGTTTTCAGTAAGTTGCTTGTATACATGCTGTACTCTTTCTATGGCTCAAAACTTTCTGTAGGCACACTATTAATATTAGTGTTTGTTCCAATTGGTCTACTCCAGGTTAGCTAAGTAAGGCTGATAATACGTATCAATAGAAACTGATGGAGAGAAAGTTCAGTCAGAAACTTACTTCAGTTGTTTCAAATGTGCTTCTAGAGGACAGTTTCTGCCCTTTCTCTTTCCATTTTGTGTAGGAGAATCCGTGAGAAATAAATTTCTCTGAGTTAACATTAGCCTTTGTAAAAAGTACCCTAAACCAGATATGTTTCTAAAATTGAGGAAGTCGGTTGAGTGTGTGTCATTGGATCCTTCTCTTGTGAGCTTCCTGGGCAGGCTCTGTGTCAAGAATTTTAATGCTTTGAATGCCTTCAGCACTTTGGGTACAAATTCATGTCACAACTAAGTTGATCTGACAGCTTGACCTACTGCTGAAATTGGCTGGCTGTTTCTCACTCTTGGCCATAAACTCCTGCTGCTCTCCTTGTGCAAGTTCCAGTGATCTTCTAACCATTGGATGAAGGGATTAACCATGACAAAAAGAACAATTGTCTCTTATTTAGCTCTTTAAGTCTGCTCACCATGCTGTAACAAAATCACTATACTAAGTGCAAAGGAATCATGCCACTTGGAAGGGCATGTGTTTAGGTATAGCCAAAAACTTCAGCCTTGGATTATAGGTCACTGCACAGCACTTTATTTCTCATTCTCACTCCTAAATCAGGTCTGAATGCTTCAAAGATTTTGGCTGTGGTCACCATTGCCTATGAATCACCCCCTTCACCCTAAAGGAAGTAAACACCTGGTTGAATTTAGTCCACAGTGTTTGGAAAAATAGGTCCTATTAACTTCTGGTAATGGGTTTTGGATTTTTTTTTCATTAGTTATATACTAAATCCGCCTTTGCATATTATTCTTTTCACAAATAAACAGCAAACAAAAAATAGGCATAAATTTATAAAAGAGCTATGAAGACAGAATCAAAGGCTTTAATGGGGGGTGCTGCCTAAATAAAAATAGCACAAATGTCCTATAGAAAACAAAAATCTTTCTCAGATGAGAGAAATATTTTTCTGATCATAACATTTGTTGTAGCAACTTTGCATCACTAAATACAACAAAGGCAACACGATGTATGTAGAGAATAGCTCGGCCAGAAAAACTTGCTGGACAGGATTTCTTTCAAGTAACAAACTGTTTGCTTTTGAAATCTATTCCAGTATTTTCTCACCTGTACATTTAAAGGAAGAATGTATTTCCTGGAGATAGGAAAAGGGAACAGAAAGATGAAAAAGTCTGCAGAAAAAAAGAAGGGTTTACTTTTTGACGTTTTCCTTTTTTTTTTTCCCTCAGAAAAAATAGAGATATTAAAGGTAGGGGGGAACCCCCCTGTAAAAGAACCTGTTAAATGTATTCTCTAACTTTGATCCCTTCTCTTACCCTATCTAAAAATCTGCCATTCACTCAAATAGTGCATTTATTTCCTACACACGTCAGAAGCATATATGTTCACTACTTTACAAAAAACTATAATTTAACATGCAGCACTGGGCTATTAAAGCTAAAAGCTTTGAGAATAAATCACAAACCTGACACTTTTCTATGGTTTTAACTTGACTAGTTTGGGAGAAGGAACTGAATAAGAGAACAGCTTTGCAAGCGTTATCTAATACTTCAAATAGACTAAGTGCAGATTTTGTAGATTTAAATATCCACATTAATATTGATTTGCAGGAGTATCAGGGAAGAAAAACAACACCATTAAAAAGTTAGAGACATAATTCCAATTATAGTTGTTGGTAATGGAACTGCTGCATTACTAAAAGCTACAGTCTTAGATTAGAGAGGCACAGTAGTGATTCAAGCCCAGTGAGAAGATAAAAGGAACAAGAAACATGTCATTGCTGCAAAGCCAGAACCAATAAAGAATGTAAGCATTTAAATAGCAGGACATTATTCCTCCCAATAAAACAGTGTCACTATATGGAAGAAGAAATTTCAAACATTTATTGAACAAAGGACTAAAGACATGTAGACTATGAATGAGTCCAGGTTTCCAGTTCAGACTTTCAGGACTGTTTCTATATTTTATATGCTTGCTCATGAATTTAAATAACAAAGAAGTAGTTTTTCTAGAAGCAGGGTGTGGAAACCATGAAACTCCCTATGAGTTCTTCACCTACTAGGGTACAGTCAAGTCTGTGCTTCTCTTCACCCTTCTCCCTTATTTTATCCCATGTGCTCAGCCCTGGTCTGAGTCTTTTATACAACCCTAGAAGCTGAAGAGTGCTACCTCACTCAACTTTCATTCTAGCCTGCTATGAGAAATTATTTTAGGTGAACATTGGTGAAGAAACTCCTTAGATTATGGATTCCAGTATGTTTTAGGTATGAATAATGTGGTCTTGAAAATCAGGTGATCTCATGGCTGGTGTGACTGTTAGAGGAAGGAAGATGGAGGAGTGTGGATGGAAGTCATCTTAGGGCTACAGATTTAAATTCTCTGCAAAGACAAATTTTCTTTATTACAGTGTATATTTCCTCTTGTATTTCTGACAAGGAGATGGTTTCATTGTTTTGATAGCACACAGCATTAATGTCAAGTCCCATCTATCCTCTGTGAAACATAGTGCTAAAACAATTTCCTTGAGGTAAGCCAGAATTTTAGTATTTCACTGGAGACACAGACAGAACCTAAGGAAGTGATTTTTCTCTCCAGCTGTTAAAGTTGCTGAATGTTAGAATCCAATCTTCTTTTCCCACCAAATGCAGCAAGGATCATGATTCAGACAGCGTCAAAACTGTCCCTGAGATCACCAGGTACAAAATAATATAGAATTTATAGTCCACTCTAAAACTCAGAATTATTTGAAATGATAGTCTTAATCACATCAGAGAGTGAAATATGCTTTCTTTAACTTGAATGACCCAAAGTCTGTCTTTGAAAGGCCTTTCAAATATTAGTCACATTGTGTCTTTCAGGCTCTGGCAGATGCTTGGTTTGTGTAAAGATCAAATCCCCCAGCATGGTAAGTGTCTTCTCAGGGTTACAAATAAAGATATGCAGGAGAAAATTCCTCATACTTTCAGTCCCTAACTTCCTTACTCCTACAATCACTATAAATGTAAAACACGAATAAGGTTTTGACAGATTAGGGACAGTCACAGAAATAACTGCAGATCTGGCTTTCTGTATGCAAGTCTCTTTATAATTTTTGACTTGCATTTTTTAAAGCAGTTTAATTTTGTCAATTTTGTTTACTTTGGTATCTTTTTTCTATTACTATCTTGACATTAGTATTTTGTTTAATGATGTGGTTCATTAGTAGGGCATTAGTAGTTCCAAGTATGTACATTTTAAATCTAGACTAAATATTTTAATGGTATTCTTGTTTCCTTCTCAACTTCTCATGTTGTGCAGCATTACCTTTTGTTATTTAAGTGGTAGGATAGGACTCTTTTCTGGTGAGACATTTATGGAAATATTTGTATACAGTGGAACTGTTCTCTTTATAATTTGTCTTTTCATATGTTAGAATGTATCATAAACAGGAAATTTAGAATGTGCAGCTAAGTATCAGAGCATATTTTTAATTTAAGATGTCAGCCTAACACATTTAGCTACATTTTATATGGATATGGCATTCCAAATATTATATGGTGTTATATGCAGTTGAAATAACAGTACATAACAAATAAGCCTAACACCATAAGTGGGGGAAACAATATGTGCACAAGATGCTGTCTACTTTATATGAATTCACTGGGAAGCTATTACTTTCCTTTTATAATTCTGGTTTACAAAGTGAAACCCAAGGTTTTGGTGTGAATGCAATAAAAACATAAAGAAGCTTTGGTTAAGGGAAAGGATTCTTTATGCCTCAGGGCCTCATTGAGGATCACCATTCCCTTCATAAGGACAAGAGGTCTTCTATTCCCTTAATGCATTCCACTGTGGTTCATAATTTTAGACAATCACTGCTCCACCATATCATCTCCCATTTAGTCCTGCAATTTGACAGGCAAGGTCACCTTGATATGCAAAGCAAAATTTTTCTGTACTGAATTCATATACAATATAAAAAAGTGGGAGACTGTGTGATCCCATTCAGCATATGGTAGTCCCCAGGATTCCCCATTTTGTCAAGACAACAGCCCACTAATCTTTTTACAAAAAAATCAGCAATAGTAAAAAAAAAAAAAGTGCTAACCAATGAAGGGCACAAGCATCTGTTCCCAATGGAAGTGAAGATTCTCAGGTGTTCCCTGAACACTCAAGATAAAGCAACAATCCTTGGTCATCCAGTTTTAATCTGAGAATAGGACAAGCACTGGAGTTGTTGCTTCTTGCACGCTCTGTCAGCTTGCAGCAATGTGTAGTGTAGGCCCTCCCTGAACTACAGATTGTGTCTTTATGGCTGTGCTTTAGTAGTTCTCCATAATTTCCGTGACTTAATGTTGTCTTGAACTGCTTATTTTTATCATAAAGTCATTCTGCAACAGTGAGATACAGACTGCAAGTCTTCACTATGTGAAAAAATATAATAGTTTAGTTTTATATATTTTTTTAAGAAATTAAGTCCTCTCTACTACTTGTAACATGAGAAAAGTTAATCAACTTTTCACTGTACATTTTTTCTATATAAACATTTTATCTACCTCTATCTATCTTATCTTTCTGCTTTCCATGATGAAAAGTCATAGTCTAAAATAAACATTCCTTAACTTTAAAGCTCTGTATCAATGAACAGCTGTAAAAGAGCGTGATAGTTTTGTTAACATGTATCTGAATACGCTGGTCTAAGAAATCTAAGAGCTCACATTTTCTTTCTTCTCAGTAATTATTTCTTCCCAGAAGAGATAGCAGTTGAACTTCCCTACCTAAAAAACCTACACATATACTGGAATTTTGTAATTTGAATTTATTAATTTACTGTAGACTTTTGAATGCCTCTGCAAGGGGAGAAGTCTATGAATCTTTTTAAGACTTTGGGACTTGTAGAACAAGTCAGTAACTCTGAAGATTATAGAGTAATTTGGCTACAGCAACAGTGTAATGCAATCAAAATAAGATTATTCTACAACCAATGCAGGGATTTCCCACTTTTTGTACTTGTGCAAAATTCAAGATTCCAAGTGTTAGACTCAAATATTCCATAACTGTAGGTAAGAGAACCGAAGTTATATATCATATTACAGTAATTATATACTAGCTAGAGTTGTACTCCAGTAGCTTCAAGCTCTGTTCATGTGCCTGCTCTCAACTCAAGACATTTTAAAAGAAAACACAATAGAACTATGTAAGGTGAGTATATGGAAGAAAAAAACCCACAAACAACCAAAAAAACCCAAAGCACAAACCACCAAACCAAATAAACAACAGCAAAAAAGAAAACAAAACCACCAAACCTCCACATCTACAGCAGTGGATAATGCAGTATATTTTTATATAGAGGAATGTGTGTACTTAGTATATAGATTTTAATGTTTCAGTAATTACTGCAGCAGAAACAGGGAAAGAGTTGTAATAATAACATTGTCATGATCTCAGGCACCTACAAACAACTTGCAGGCACCATGGTCAGTGAAGGAGGGGGAGGAGGTGCTCTAGGTGCCAGTGCAGATCCCCTTGCAGCCCATGGAGGACCATAGTGGAGCAGATATCTACATTGCAGTCTGTGGAGCTCTCCATGCCAGAGCAGGGTCCTGACACTAACTACAGCCTATGGAAAGAGGTGAATGCAGTGGTCTTCTGGCAGGATGCACGACCCTTTGAGGGACCCACGCTGGAGCAGTCTGTTCCTGGAGGATTGAAACTTGTGGAAAACACCCATGCTGGAACAGTTCATGAAGAATTACATTCAACAGGAAGGACTCATTTTAGAGAAGCCAAAGAAGGACTGTATCCTATGAGAGGGAAACCATTCCGAAGCAGGGGAAGAATGAGAAGAGGAAGGAAAGAGCATCAGTGACAATATGTGATGAACTGACTGCAAACCCCATGCCCTAATTCCCTATACCATTTGGGGGGAGCAGGTATAAAAGTCATGGCTGAAATTGAGTCTAGGAAGAAGGGAGATGGGGGAAAAGTGCTTTTAGTTTTATTCTTATTTCTCATTATCCTTCTCTGCTATTCATTGGCAATAAATTTCCTTATGCTGAGACTGTTTTGCCCATTAAGGTAACTTGCAAATGATCTCCCTGTCCTTATCTTGATTCATGAGCTTTTATTCATATTTTCTCCCTCTGTAATATTGAGGAGAGGGAGTGATAGAGCAACTTGGTGGGCACCTGGCAGGCAGCCAAGGTCAAGCCATCACATTTAGATATTGAAACCAAAGCCAACCGTAAAATACACATCTAAATTTAACTTACTGGGACTTATTCTGAACTTGGCTATTCTCTCTTGCAACTCCACTTATGTCAAGGTGTTGCTCACTCTGGTACTGTTGGCAACAACATATGTCATGTACCTATGCTTATTACACTTCTGAATAAGAAATTTTCATTCTCTCCACACTGTTGGCTATGTCATGTTCTCTGCAGTATTAGCTGAGAAACTTCTGAAGAAGTTGCTTCAGAAATGCTTCTTCTGAGAAGCTGCAGAACTTTCTTCTTGGAACCTTCACAAGTCTTCTTCTGCACCTTTTTGAAAATTCTGCTTTGCTTTTTGAAAATAATATATTTTCCATGGGTAATAAATATGAAGTCACAACTATGATTTATAAATGCAAATGGGCTTTCTTCAGAACATATAGTCTGATTTTTATATAAGTAGAGCCTATAAAATACTGCTTCTACCCTGTAATACAACCAATATTGTGATGTGATTAGAATGTATTCCCAGAAAAGTGTCACATATACGTTTAATAAGAAATAGATGCCTGTAACACTTTAACAATTTCAAGGGACTGGTGGTGATGGGGTGTGTAGCCATTTTTAGTATTCTCCTTATTGTATGGTCTGCCGCAGAAATAACCTTGTATTATTATTTCTTCAATAAAAGCATGGGGGTTTAAAATGAGGGAGATGATAGCAACATCTACATAGGTAATATTCTCCTTAAAATAGCATATGAAATAATGCTGAACACTGGAATAGCATTAAATGTTGAAATAACATCTGTCAAAACACTAATTTTGGCTTTTCTTCCCAATGACACTCACTGATGTTGAAAAGTGTTCTACTGGTCAGTAGTTCCCTGTACCTGATCATAATTTATAAATCAGGTATGCATCTATTTGTCTGAAGGGGAAATTCAAATTGTAACTGCTTAGCAGCAATAATTTGTGACCAAGGAATGATCTGGCACAGAAGCACGGAGGCCTAACTGCAGAAGGACTTAAGGATGCTGGAAGCAGAAATGCCAGAGACAAGTCCCTCCATGTAAGGGAGTGACGTTTCCCTTGGTGATGAGATAAAAAAGAGACACGGCCCTATCTTGTAACCATCCTGGAATGCATGTGCGCAGGGACCACATTTGGGCAGCAGAGCTGGGCTTAGGGTTGGACCCAAGGCTGACCAAGGTGTCTCATGCAACTGATCATAGAATTGATGCTGGTCCAAGTGCCTGTAAAGATTTGTTTTGTGACACATCTTCCTAGACTCTTTACAGAACCACTTATGGCAGTAGGACTCTGCCCAATGCATTGTTCTTTATTTTATATTTAAGCAGACACATGTTTAATTCATCTCAAAGAGGACCATAAAAATCCCTGTAGCACCTGTGCTGTTCCATGACAACTCAATCTGGCTCCAGATCACAGGTGAAGGCCGAGCTTCTTAAAGAAGCACTGCTAAAAGATTCTTGACCTCAGATTATTTAGTTCCTTGGTTTTGAAGTGTTGCCCAGTGGAAAATCCACTTGTCCCATGTAAGTGTCTTATTCATTGTAAGGAACACTATTCCTGTGCAAACAGTGACTTCTACTCAGTATGACAAAAAAAAGTCCTTATCTTTTGTACTTTCAGGAAAGATTTTTAGATCAGGATTCTCAATGAGAAGGGAACTCTTACCAGCATTGCTGAAAATAAGGTATTTTTAAGTCAAAATGCCTAAAATTAATTCGTACATGTGAACATAGCATTTGCCTTTGTCACTTTAGTTTTCTCAACTGATTGGGTAGCTATAATTTATTTTTATATTTGCTTGGGTGTATTTTAAAATTATTTCATGTCTGTTCAAACAATTAAGATAAATGGCTTTATTTTATGCCTGGAGTCTGCTTAAGGAGTGTCTCTAAACCTGGATTGAGGAAACATTTCCTTGAATATAGCATAGTCATGAACTTCTTAAATAGTGGCATCTGGCTGATATATAGAAAATGAGACACAATCATGTGTGGCAGGCAGATTTGCACAAAAAATGATGACAAACACACATGACAACAGGCATAGCTATCGGCTTAGTCTTCCTTGATTAATAAACCATATCAGATACAGTTGTGTAACAAGACAGGTCTGAAATGCAGTTAATGCTACTTATCGTTAAGCAGTCACATAACCATGTGACTGTGACCTCTGTTTTTTAAGTAGATCTGCTGGACAGTCACAATTCCAACATGCACCCAATGTGAAACACTAGATAGAGATCTCTTCCTTTAACCCCTCAGGTCCTTATACTTTCTTTGTCTCCCTTATAGAATTAAACTAAACTAGAACGATCTCCTCCCTAGGGTTTTGGAAAAGTCACATTCAAAATTTTTATAGCTTTTGTCATATGTAAAGTTGGTGTATCAGCATAACTGTTCCACTGTCCTGTCAGTAAACATGATAATAATATATCCCCAAAGGACCTTCTTTGCCTTTGAGGTAACTAGAGGTCCAGTTGCAATTCTGGTTCTTCTGGGAACAGGGAAAACTGACTGCTCTTCGCCATTTTCATACCTATCAGAAAATAACTCCAGCCTAGATCATTAACCTTATCTAAACATGCCCTAAAATCTGACATTTAAGGGTTTAAATCCTCATTAAAAGTTACAGGAAGGTAATAAATATTGAAATTAGGCAGTACTGTCAGCCAACTACATCTTTGCAAGAAAGTAATCTCAAGGTTGAGTAACCATGGGGTGAGTATGTCAGGAAAAAAAATTTTATGGGGCCCTGGGAAAAAAAAAATCAGAGAATATCAGAGCATTTTTTTCCACTGCCTCACAGTTTTGTACACTCGCACCGTAGATGTGTACTGTGGCCAAATGCCAAGTAGAGGATCAAGCACCTACATTGCCCAGATATAGACAACCATACAAGATTTTTTAAAGAGAAACAGACTTCTAAAATTTCCCATCTTTAAAATCAGTGAATAAAATCCCATTCCATTCAGAATTTCACTGCTGAGGTTTAAGATTCCCCAACAACTGGTTTTTTGTTTGTTTTTTTTAAAAATCTGAACAGGAATCAATGCCTTTCATTAAATAAGAATATTGTTGAGAATTAAGCTTCTGATATTTAATCATATGATATTCTAGATTTATTCACTAGTGTTTGTAGATGCAGGTAATTGGGTGTTTACTATGTAGGTATCTATATCTGGACTACTCACCTTCAGATTAGTCTATAGTCAGTGAAGAAAAATAAGCAATCCCAAGTCAAGTGTCTCTTGGTTTAGACATCTACTTTAGAACAAGACAAATCAAATCACAAAAGTGCCTACCAACTTTGCTGACTGCCTGGAAAGAGAGGACAAATAAAGCCCCACATTTGGTAGGCAGATCCTGCTTTCTGAGACTTCAGTGTGACAATGCAAGTTATCTGTGCACGTTCCGTGCATGGCTTCCTAATAAAATAGCAGACCAAGAAGAAAAACTGTTCAAAGGCAGTTTTTGCCGGTACAAAAAAGACATGTATCTCTTGGAAAGTATCCAGCAGAGGGCTACGAAGATGATTAAGGGCCTGGAGCATCTCCCCTATGAAGAAAGGCTGAATGAGCGGGCTGTTCAACTTTGAGAAAAGAAGGCTAACAGGGGATCTGACTAATGTTTATAAATATCTCAAGTGTGGGAGACAGAAGGAAATAGCCAGCCTCTTTTCAGTTGTCTGTGGAGACAGGGGCAATGGCCTGAATTTCGAGCATAGGAAGTTTTGCATCAATATGCAGAAAAGCTTTTTCACAGTGTGGGTGACAGAGCCCTGAGACACGCTGCCCAGGGGGGTTGTGGAGTCTCCTCCTCTGAAGATATTCAAGACCCATCTGGACATCTACCTGTGCGATCTGTCCTAAGGAACCTGCTTTGGCAGGGGGGTTGGACTCGATGATCTCTTGAGGTCACTTCCAACCCCTACAATTCTCTGAATTCTGTGAATCTGTTTATGAAAGGTGAAACTGCAATAACGCCTCATATAGAAAATATGTATCCTGAGATTAGGGAAAGTCAGTAAAAGAACAGAAGAAAATATGACATAGTCATCTTAAAAAATTAACCTGGGGCATATGGCAGAGAGCAGCAATCCACTCCCGTATCTGTGATCATACTCACATGTTGTAAGTACATACAGACTGTTTTGGCCATATTAATGTTGTACAATCACCAACCACCAGAAGTGTCAATTTAAGAAAGTAGAATGACTAAAATATAGGAATGAAATGTATCAAAATGGGATGCTGAGGCACCACTTTATAGCAGCCTATAGTGACAAGAAGAAGAAATACTGTCTTCTCTCTGTCCTGACACTGAGAGCAATTTTATTTCTCTCTATTTGACTGTTTTGCAGTCACATTATTTCTGGAGCCTGCATGATAGTTTTTGTGCTTTTTTTACATCCAGTTGGCAGTATATGCAGCTGTGTTGGAAGAATATCTTGAATTGCTATTAAGAACTTTTATTGAATTTATTGAATTTATCGTATTTATTGAATATACTCTGAAAAGCATACTCATGTATGTATCATCCATCACTTTCTATTATCTTGAGTCAGCTATGGCTCCTGAGCTGAGGTGCTGACTCTTATTGAAACCTAAGACATAGATTGTATTACTATTCTTACTGATTTTATCAGTGTCATAGGCACAGACTGCAGCTGAAATTAAGACTGTTTGTATCTTAGAGTGGAAGTTGAATCATTGAGGAGATATACAGATATTCTGAGTCTGAAACTCTTTTTAGAGGCCTTTGGTCAGGAGACACACAAAAACAGTAGTTGTGTGACTTTTATTGTAATGTTACTTTATCCATTTCTTAAACGTTCAACCATAGCAAGGGGTGTACAATAATGAGTCAGAAGGAACAAAACCATGACTCAACTAAGGTTGTAAAAGCTCCAGGTCTTGCAACACCTGTGGGATTGCTGGGATAGAAAAGAAGCAATAGGTGGCATGACCCAACCACTTTACTCTGCACTTCTTCAGCTGCAATAAACTTTCCCACTTCTGTTATGTAGCTCTGAATTCCTATCATACCAGTGATACAGGATGTCAACAACAGTGTTACATCCTAAAATGAAACTTGGGGTGTGGAGGACGGTGGGAATGTACAAAGCTTGAATGAATGAAAAATAAGGAGAGAGGGGTCCTCTCAGACAACAAGGTGATCACAAAGATCTGGTAAACCTCACAATAAACCATAGACATAACCATACTGGGCTATCAACAACAGCAAAGCAAAAAGTTTAGGGAAGTCTTTTTTTCCTGAACTTTCACATCTCACAATACAAGGCAAGCTGGTGCTAATGACTGTGATCCTTAGGAGTTAGAACAAAAATTAGAGTTTGAAGCTGAATGAAATTGGTTTCTTTAGCATGGAGATAAGGCAGCTGAGGGAGATCTTACTGTAGACTTCCACTGAAGGGGGCTGCAGAAGAATTTGAGCCAGACTTCCCCCAGCAACATACAGTAAATAGCAAGATACAACAGTCCTAAGTTTCAGCAAGTGAAATCCTGATTGGATGTCAGAAAAACATCTCTTTTGCACTGAGAGCCTTTATGCACTGGAGCAATTTGTGTGGAGTGGCCATAGAATAACTACCCTCAGAGAAATTCAGAACCTGACTGGACAAGTGTCAGAGCAATGTGGTCTAACTTACATGCCAGAAGTGCCTTGAACAGCAACTTATCCTGAATGATCTTCAGAGGTCCCTTCCAAACATTCTTTATTTTTATGGTGCCTTGCTGCTTGTTAGCTTTGGAAGCTGTGGTCATTAATATTTACATAAAATCCTGCAGGAGTTGTCAGCCAGCTATCTTCATCTTTGGGCTGCTGAAATCAGTCACTTAGAACACCAGTCACTAGAATATGTTGGAACAAACATAATATAATGAAAATTAGAGGAAATGATGAAAATTACTTGCATCCTGAATTTGTTTCAGGGAAATAAATCATGTACATCATTGTAGCCATTCACTGAAAACATCTGTTCAGTAGAAACTAAAAACAACTAAGACTTTTAACTCTACTAAAAAGAAAACGAGATCATGGAGAAACTGCCACTGAGGCATAGCTCCTATGCTATGCAACTACTTTATTGATTCTAGTGTGCTGATTTTGACTGGAATAGAACTAATTTTCATCATAGTGGCTAGTATTGCACTATGTTTCAGATTTGTGCAGAAAACAGTGTTGATAATATGGGGATGTTTTGTTATTGCTGAGTAGTGCTTACACATAGTTAAGGCCTTTTTTGCTTCTCAAACCACCCCACCAGCAACTAGGCTGAGGATGCACCAGAAGCTGGGAGGGGACACAGCTGGGACAGCTGTCCCCAACAGACCAGAAGGATATTCCATACCACACAATGCCATGCTCAGCAATAAAAGCTGGGGGAAGAAGGAGGGAGAGGGGGACTTCGGGAGAGATGGCATTTATCTTAAGTAACCATTACACATGACAGAGCCCTTCATTCCTGGAGATGGTTGAACACCTGCTGGCCAATAGGACATGATGAATTAATTCTTTTTTTTCATTTTGCTTGTGCATATGACTTTTGCTGTATCATTTACTCTGTCTTTATCTCAATTTATGAGGTTTCTCACTGTAACCCTTCTGACTCTGCCCCCTCCCACTGTAGGGTAATAAGCAAGTGGCTGCGTGGTGTTAAGTTGCCAGTTGGGGTTAAACCACAACATCTAGTTTTCACAGCAAGGTTAAAGGAATGTTACTATTAACTTACTGGGTTAAGAAGTATTTTTAAGATAAGATTTCTATCTGCATATTTTTTGATGTCTTAATGAAGACACTAAATAAGCTCATTCAATATATGATGGTCTGAGTATCAGAATTATGGGTGGTTGACTGCCTTGATAATGAGATGGTTTTTGTTCCAAATGTCAAATGTACATATTCTGCCTTTACACCACATTTATTCGTAAATGCTCTGTGCTCTGGATTTCACAAATTGCCAGGCATATTTATTGTAGGAGGGTAGCTTTTTGCTTCCAGTTTGCTTTCCATTTAGAATTGCTAATTAGTTACCTCACAGTTTAAGATGATATGCCATAGATTGCAAATTATTTCAGGGTAGTTATAAGCTAGATGAAGAGAAGCTGAAAAACAGGTGCCTGCCTTTTGATTGGTTGCAGTGTTAGAAATTATGAGAAAATAATGATTGCTGAAGAAGGGAGTTGGATAGAAATCTTTACCTCAATGTGCAAGTGCACCCAGTATGCTTGGTATTTTATCAAGAAAGGAAAACACCACCTCTTTATAGAGATTTTAATGGCAAAAATTAGAACAATATGTGAGTGAAAGGCTAGGATATCAGCAGCCACATGAGAATTTGCATTGAAAAATATACACAGGATGCGAAAAAATGTGGGCAATGAAGAGGAAACAGGGGTCTGATTCATATAGTCAGTTTGCATCCCTGCCTAATTTACATCCAAATTAGAGGTTTTAAATGTTATGTGTTTATATGACTTCTGTATTTAGTTTTAAACAGTTAAGCATGGTTTTAAACTGTTGAGCATGGTATGCTTAACAGTATAGATAAAAGCGCTTCCTTCTAGGACAAACAATACATTCCTCTAAGTCAAGATAAGCCTTAAACTTTTGGTATGCAAAATCCTTCGGCTTCCATTAACTTCTCTAAGAATCAGCTCTTTTAAAAGTATTATGTATATAAGGCCAGTAAGAATTTGCCAATTTTTAATGTCATTCCTTCAGCTGGAACCACTCCAAATAGCCATGTTGGGAAACTTTCCTGCAAAAGACAGCCTATCAAGTTCTGCCATGCACAAGTTCAAAGACAAGTTCTCTCAAAACAGAGAGGATAAGCAAAGACTTTTAACCTTTTGTAAACCTTTTTAGTCACTTCTAAAACGAGCCAGCATCCTTTTCAATATCATAAACCAATGTTTCTCTCTTGTCAGTTATGACTCCTTGAAATTTACCAGGAAAAAAACCCTACAGAACAACAAACAATGCATAAGGAAACAAAACAAACAAAAAATTGTGTAGTACTTGAAATCTTCTGCCATTTCTCAGGTTTGTGGGTGCAGAGCACAGAAATGCAATTTCTACAGTCTGTTGCTGCCTTCCTTTTCTTACAGAAATTGCTAAAGGAGGGATCCTGGAAAGCACAGTAGGCTGGAAGATTAGATGAAACTTTACTGTTCTGAAAGCCGTAGGAACAGTCTTGAAAAGCACATTTCCATGACATTCATGTCATTCGCACACTTTGCATACGCTTGGGCTGCCTGGGTAATCAGCTGACTACCAAGCCAAAAAGAGACAGAAAAATCTCTAGTCTGAGACAATACTGCTTATACAATTGGTAGCCCGGCAATGTTGTTGCATCCCACCACTACTAGTAACAAATTCGACTCAATTGTTGAATTATTTTTACTGCTATTACATAGCACATGTCCTGCAAATGCAGTTGTGTTTGATATATATTAAATTATTTTGGTGAAGAAAATAAAATTGCACTACAACTTTTGCCTTCATCATAACACCTTTTTCAGGAACAAATAATCATGTTCACTGTTCATTAGAACTGCTTCAAGAAATGTTTCTAACATATATTTTAACTGTTGGAAGTTCTCTTGATTTATTAATAGACAATATTTTCTCTTTTCCCATCCATTCTTTAAATGACTGGGAAACTCTCAAAGTGCAGTCATGAAACTTGTAGATAAATTAACATTTGGTTAGACAGTCTCACTAGGAACTGGTCTGGCAGAATTTATTCTTCACCAGGATCTGGCCTGGTAGAATTCATCCTTCTGTATGGCATGGCCATCTCTATCAAATCCATTATTTGCTTATTCGAGAATTTATTTGAAAATGTAGTGATTGAAATAGAAATCTCAATAGCTTCTTGAAGACATTTATTGAGGAGCAGAGGAACAGAACAAATGGAACACATCATTGTTCAAATTCATTGTATATTGTTACTCGAAATTAGAAACAACTCACAATGAAAAAGACAATTAAAGACAATTACTCAGCTAGATTACAAGGAGAGCATACTTGATTCCCAGAATATCGTTATATCTACAGTTTTCTATCTTTTTTTTTTTCCTTTTCTTC
>VZTU01029059.1:0-16355 GCA_013400835.1 Zapornia atra
AACCCCTGTGATTCTGTGAAGTAATGTACAGGTTCTTGCTGTGTCTGTTCTCTTCCTCCCCTTAGCTGCAAACCAGCGTCACGGCTCTGTTTGGTAGTCTGCTTGGATTCCTCCTAAATGCAATTAGCTTCTCTAGTCTTCAGTAAAGTTGTGTCTTTCAGAAAAATGAAGCTATTGGAAGACAAACTTCATCACTTTTGCTGTATTGAAGCTTTCACGGGTTTGGAATTTTGCTGGGCACTGTACTTCTGCTTTCTTCACTGTTCCATATCTTGCTGTGTTTGACCCTTTTAAACCCATTTTTTGTTAAACTGGGGGAGGGAGGTTCCTTGACTGGCTTCCTCCGTGGCCTCTTACTCCCCTCCTTTTCCCCCTCCAAACCCCATCCCCCAATATTCCTCTCCTTCACTCTTGGAATCCAGTTTGAAAGAACGACCTTCATCCATCGTTTTTCTTTCCTGCATCTTTCAGGATAAAGGCTGTAATACTGAACGTGTGATTTAAATACCAGTACTTCTCTTTTGGCTCTAATACTTAGATTTCTATTTAAACTCAGACAAATATATTGTGATGAAATGCTGCTCTCAATTTTGAGGCTGCTTTCATCACAGCTCAACAAAACTTCGTTTATACTGCCAGTCTCTTGTGTGTGGGAAATGCTAAGTTTTTTCCTTTTTTATTTTAAGTTTATTTTAGTGATGTCTTTTGCTCTTGTTGCTGACAGCAGAATTTGACCTGCTGGAATCTATTTTGGCCTGTATCTTTGTGTATTTTTATATATATATATATATATAAACTTTCTCTACAATAGGCCTCTTTGGGCTTACCCAACCCAGTTGGATAAGCTTCGAGAGACACTAACTGTTCTAGATACTGTATTTCTGTTTAACGCTTTAGAGCAATATATGGCTGCTGTCAGCACTAGCTGCAAAGCAAAATGCAAACCAAGGGGGAAATCTTGGGTTTCAGAAAAGCAGAAACGCATCCATGTTCCATATGCTTTTGATGCTGCACCTCATTTTTCTTTCTAATTTTGATTGCTCTGCCCTTAGCTAATGTAAAGAATGGCACAGTTTGGCCTGCATGTGTTCTTCCCTTGCCTGGGATCGGTTGGTACACCGGCAGCGAGTGGTTGATGGCATGAACCAGCCTCCATGTGCTGTGAAATTAACCACCGATTTTGCCACTCTCTCGGCAGTATCAGCAGCTACGACCTATGGGCAGTGGTTCTCACAGCAGCTACAACCTATGGGCAGTGGTTCTCACAGCAGCTACGACCTATGGGCAGTGGTTCTCACAGCAGCTACGACCTATGGGCAGTGGTTCTCACAGCAGCTACGACCTATGGGCAGTAGTTCTCACAGCGTGACCTCAGAAAGCCGTTTAAGTCCTGGGGCTTTGCCTCTTTTCTGGCATCTTCTACGGGGATCAGAGGCTCCCCCCGTGGCCTTTAAAAAAAGCTCTGGGAGTCAGCTGAGCTGCTGCTGTCGAGCGCTGCGGTCAGATTTTAAAAAGAGGATCCAGAGCAGTTAGTAACAGTGTCTTGGGCACAAAGAGGAGCTGAGAAGTGTTGTGTAGATTTATTTCCTTTTTTTATTTCGAGTGAAAAGCAGCAGGAACTATAAGAAATAAAATAGATTAAGGGACATGATGGAGAGTGTCATGTTCTGTAAGAGCAACGCTTCTGTTGCTGGGAGTTGCTGTGTTTGGAAGGAGCAATAATGTCTGCTAACGTGCTTTTTTCTAAGAGGTGGAAAACTTGAGAACCTCTGATCTAGGTTGTTAGTTACTGAAGCTTCTCATTCATCCATGGAGTGGTAAAATTATTTCATGCTTTAACAGCTACATTTCAAAGACAACTTTCTTCTTTTCCATGGAAAATATTCCCAAATTGGAAGTTGGGTAAGGGATGGGAGGAAGTTGCTTTGCAGCTTTGGGGAGCAGGGAGATAATAGGTTTTGCTTGGGAACCTAGGCTGAATCAAAGATAGGAGCAGTAAAGTTGCTTGAGTTGAATCTGCTGTCCCACAAGTTCTGTGTCTTTAATCATGTGGCACAGTTACTTATGATGATACCAGCACTTCTTTTTTTTTCCCCATTTCCTGGTAGATTGAGTTAGGAATAAACTCAAATTACAAAACAGTTAACAAGCTCAGTTTGTAAGTTGCATGTACGAAACCAAGATAGGAGGCATTATTTGCCTAATTACTGGAAGTATCCATTGCAATTTTCTCAGATTGACTTTTTTTTGAAAATTGAACACAAGTCTTGGTTATCTGAAACCCCTGCTTGAACCCTTGGTTCACCCCTAATACTGTTCATCATCCTGTTTTGTGTCACAACACCCTGCTACCTTGATTCACTCTTCGTCGTTGGCTAGGTTTTGGATTTATTACTTTCGAGGACGAGCAATCAGTGGACCAGGCTGTCAACATGCATTTTCACGACATCATGGGCAAAAAAGTGTGTAGTTGTAGTTTTATTTTACCTTAAGAAAGAAACAAGTCTTGGGCAACTAGCAATTTCACTGGGGAATAAAAATCCTTGGCTCAGTTAGGCGAGGGAAGTCGGTATGTCCAAATTCGAGGCTTTATCCACGAAGGTGGAGAAAGTCTTCTGAGTTTGCTCAAGCAGGTGAGAAAGGTGGTTAGCTGTTGGCTTAGCCCATGGAAGAGAGATGGATGGTAAAGCCTGAGAACTTCAGCTGTGGGCTGTTCTGGCTTTGGGTCAGGCCTTGTGCTTACAGACCTGGGGGGTTGCTCTGGCTGAGCATAGCTCGCGATGGAATAACTTGATGATGACTACCTTAGCTTTGAGTGCTGCTTAGGTGCAAGGATAGAAGTTAGCTGTTTCCTGCTGTTTGGAAGTTGGAATCCCAGTAAAATCTGAGTTGCTCAAGGCTTGGTTTAAGATACCACTCCTTCAGATGTGTATTTGATACTCAAATTTTGAGGTGGTGTGAGCAGATCTACTTGATAGAATCTTAAACTTTAAAAGGAAAAGAAAACATCGTGAAGGATTGGTTTGTTTTTTTTAAAAAAGTTGGGTCACTTACTGTGAAACTTTAATACAAACCCACATTACTCTATATAGCATTTAACCACAATGCAGTTAAGTGACCTCTGGTTGTTTCATCTTCATACTGTGTTGTCAGCAGATGAGTGTTTGATAGGGAGGAATTTTTTAGGCTTGCTTTGATGTTAACTCAGCAAGGAACATGCTTGTACCTGTGGGAGAAACCCAAACCGACCCTAAGAGCAAAGTAAATTGTTGCAGGACGCCTGAGTTCTATACTGAGACAACAGTAACTTCTTAAAAGAAAAATTAAGGCAATTCTGGTTAAATTTAAAGTCCTTGCAGCTTTATGGTATCTCCACAGTTTTTAAAGTGAGAGGTAAAGCTGCCAGCCTCAGTGAGAAGAGATCTCAAGGAAGCACGAGGATGCTGGCACTTCCCTGCAGTTCCTGCACTGTGTGATTGTGCATTGTCTTTTGTGTGCTGGTAATTCCTCAGTGTTCACTCAGCGAGCAGGGGATATATCTGTGTGTAGCAGTGGCCTTTGGGTTGATGATGCAGTGTGTAATGCTTTTCATTCCTGTCAACTCGTCTCAGGGCTGATTTCCTGACCATGGGAGTGAAGCAAACGAAGAAACATGCTTGTGTAGTCAGGAACACTAGGGTCTGTTCTTGATTCCTGGTATTTTCCTCCTGTGAGCAGTTGAGAGCTCCCATGTGTGAGCAGATACATTGGCAGCAGGAAATTCACACCGGTACCTGTGTGAATTACCTATATGCTACATACATCCTCAGACTTCCCTCTCCTTGGAGCTGCCTTAGACTTGGGTGAGGCACTTAGGCGAGTGGTCATGTCACAAGGTAGCGTGCCAGGTAGCAATAGGAACAAAGGATGGTCCAGCTGCTGAGATGGTTCTGGGAGAGCATGGAGAGCCCTGGGTGAGCAGTCGAAATGTCACCTCTTGTGCCACTTTTCAGCATGTGTCAGTGCTAATCCAGAGTCCTCCATCACTTCCCAAACAGTCTCAGTACCGAAAGAAAATAATCTGGGTTTGCTTTTTTTATGCCTTTTTTTTTTCCCTTTTTCTTTTCCCCTTTCAATGCCATAAGCAGAGATTGGCAGTGTTCTTTCAGCTAGTGGCAGCAGAGATGCCTCACTGCTGGGTGTAAGCTGGGCTTTAGACAGGTGTAGAATTGTAACCTTGGAGCAACGGATATTGCACAGGGATTTTTCAGTCCTCAGTTTGGCAGTTCACCGCTTCCAAATGTGCACTGAAAAATTAATGGGCTTCTTCCATACAGATTAATGAACTCCAGATACTCTGCTCTCTTCATTGACTAATAATGCCTGCTTTAAAAATGGTATCTCTTTCTTTTTGGTAATTAAAAAGGTATTGCTGAAATGAATCCATATGTTGTTGAAAGGGGAAAAAAATTAAAATTGCAAGAAGGACTCTGCTTTTGTAAGCAATAACTGAATTCCCCCAAGGCAAATGTGTTAAGACTCATTAATTTGAGTCCTTTGAAAAATTCCCTTGGTTCCTCTCTGGAAAGGCCTTCAGCTGACAGAGATTTGGTTACTGTCATGTCTAATGTCCTTGGGGCATCTGCAGTGGGGTGGGGGTGGGGGGCTTTGTCCTTGCCTTGTGCCTGTTTCCTGTTTGTTCTCTGACATGAATGGTTTTTAAGACATGGCAGGAAGAATTCTGAATACTTTATTTTCCATACTACTCAGGCCCATTGATGATTGAGATTTATTTTCTTTGTACTCTGGCACACATTAAAATTAATCATAAAATAAGAAAGACTTTAATTCAGCATGCATGAGTGCAGAGAGTGTTTCATTAAATCAGAAACTGGATTTTTTTTTTTTTTTGAGAGAGAGAGAGGGGTTTATATTGAATGTGCAGCTTATTTTAAGTAGGTCAAATGCACTTATTCGATGGCTTGGAACACTAGGACATTTTATCTTTGAATAAAATAAGTTAAGCATTGTGGCTTACTAATTTTAAAAACAGGAGGGCTTTTGTCGCTGACTTAACACAGTATGAAGATTTGCTTCTTACTGACTCAACTGTTCATTTTTATTACTTGCATGTTTGTTTACTTTTTTGTTAGATGTAATGTAAGATTCTCTTATCACATCCATTCCCTCTGACATTGTTTGAGTTAATTGAGATTCTTTAAGCGTTAGCCTGGGGAAGGTAAGTCTTTATCTTCCATTAGACATTTAAATAAAATCTTAAGTTTTAAAACCAAACAAACCAAAAAATAAATAAAAAAAAAACAACAACAAAAACCAACGGACAAACAAATGTGTGTTTCTCAGGTATGAGCAGAGCTGAAATTGTAGTTAGATGGGGTGGGTTTAAACTGTAACTTTCAAATGAACCCCAAACCTGTTTGAATGGTTAAAGCATTAGTACCCTTTTTCAGAGCGTACTCTTTACTCAAAGTTCTTTATTTACTGCCAGCGTCGTCTTTGTACCTCCTGCCTTAAGAGCTAAATTAGTATATATGTCATTAAAAAGATTCTGCTTTTGTTAAGTGAAGAGCCGTTTTAAGAGGGTACTGCTGTTTTAAGATTAAAGCCAATGAATACTGTGCTATGATGAGACATAAGTGATTTGTAGGATGTGTTTTACTTGAAATACCTCAATAGTAGGACTTGTAATGTCTTACCATCATATATATTGTACCTGAGAAACATTTTAAATTACTGGCCTTAAGTTTAATAATTTAAGTATTTTAGACAGAAGTCGTAAGATGCTAAGTGTAGTCTTAAGTGTAATTAAGGGTGTGTTTGAAGGGAAGGGGGGTAGATTAACCTACACCATCCCTCTTAAATGGGGACTCTGTTTGTTTAGGTGGAGGTGAAACGCGCAGAGCCTCGTGATAGCAAAAGCCAAACTCCAGGGCCTCCCGGCGCCAGTCAGTGGGGAAGCAGGATCATGCCAAGTGCTGCCAATGGCTGGGCAGGGCAGCCCCCTCCGACCTGGCAACAAGGATACGGCCCTCAAGGTACAGTCCGGTGTCACAAGAGTCTTGCCTGTGCAGCTCACCTGTAGTTTGGTTGTACTGGCAAATGATGCTGTCCCCGGGTTTATCGATCCCATGGCTGTGCTGGATTCTGGATAGCAGAAGTAAAATTCCACGTCTGGGTCCTTCCCAGGGCTGCACAGATTGCTCCTTCCCTTTGTTTCCCAAATACCCCTTTGTTTGACCTTGCAGTCCATGGGTTGTGCCGAGTCTTCACGCGTGTCCCAGGCGGTGTGGCACTTGTTCTGTTGGGTTCTGCCTCTCCCTGAGTAGAACCAGCGTGGTTTTCCATCATGTAGAAGGCAGCGTTGAGCAAGCTCAGTGGCTCAGGTTGGGAATCCAGCTGTGGGATTGCTGCCTGCCAGAGACCCTAATGAAAAAAATTTAGTTGAAATATGGGTTTTCAAGGATGAGGTGCTTTCAAAGGAGGTTATAAGTAAAATTTGAAAGGGATGAGAGAAAAACAGATGGCCTTGTTTGGATTTTATTGCTTAATGCAGCCTGGAAAAATAACAAGCAGCTATGGGGCTAAGGGTGGTGCAGGGGAGCACTTACTGCATATCATTTTCTTGATTTAGCTTGAACCCTTCAGGGCTGAAAGGAGCAGCCGTGTGTTTTGGGTTTGATGGCTGTAACCCCCACAAGATTTTGAAGATGGGATAAATAACGCTGAGTTCATCCAAAGACAGTTTTGATAACTTCTGGAGGAATAGGGTGGTATAATTGAGTTGCATTTGACAGAACAGAACTCGCTTGCTCTCATAGATGAGAAATTTTTCACCTGGGGGGGAGCTAAAGGGAGTGTTGCTGCTTCATCTCCTGTAGCAATAGCTGATACCTCAGCGGAGGGATCGCTTGTTTCCCCATGGTGCTTATTAACTTGAAAGCTGCAGCTGAGGCTTTGCTGTTCCACGCAGATGGGCTCATCTGCAACTGTGCAAATTGAGAAACTCCATTATTTGTAGTGTGGTTATTTGTAGAGAAAATGGGATCTGATGTACCGGGAAGTTTAAGGTAAAACATCAATGCATTTATCTTTCAATCTTAATGCTGCGATGAATACAGACAGTGATGGGGTTTATGGTTCAAAACCTTCAAAAATAACTAGGACAGACCCAGTGGTACATTAAAAGTGCTCTGGATGTGTGGTCCATAAGGAACTATATAGTCTCCTGCACTTGGTATGCCTGCAGGTCTTTGAACGCTCATCTGATTTGAGTTTGGGGAATGCTCTCTCTTCTGTGTGCTACTTGCTGACTGATCCAGAATCTTTCCATATTCAGAAATATTAAAAAAAAATTCAAATATATTAAAAAAATCAAATATCAAACCCCAGCATATTCAGAAATAGTCCTGAGATTATTTCTCGGATGATAAAAAAATAGATCAGGGAGGACAGGACACTGGAGGGATACCCAGTCTGTTCCAGAACAAGATCTTCTAAACCATTCCTGTTTCATAGTACTTACAGCTTGGATGTGTGTGTAAGTCACTGTTTCTGTGTTGTGTTTCAGGGATGTGGGTGCCAGCTGGACAGGCGATTGGTAAGTATGTTACACAGGACCAATTTAAAAAGAAAAATCCTCCTGAGTGGGGGTGCAGTTTCTTTCTGAGTTCACAGTGATTTGGGGATTTCTGTAGTATTTGACCTACATTTAAAAGCTTGATTGAATTTGTCCTGAAAGAATGAAGGAGGAGATAGTGTATTCTAACAAATGGGTAATGGGAGCTGACATACATCCTGCTGTTGCCAACCACACTAATTTGTTATCAAGGAATTACGTTCTGAACTGCAATTATTTACAGCAGGGATACTTGGAGGACAAATATTTCCCAAAGTAAGAATTCATAGAAGGCTGAGACTGCGTCTGAAATCTCTCAAACAGCTTAACCCCGTCTAGAGGATGCTGACTTAAGCAGCAACTTCTCATTACCAAGCTGCTTTAGTTCTTGGTTTCTCTTAATTTTCTAGGTGGATATGGACCACCTCCTCCAGGAAGAGGAGCTCCTCCACCACCACCACCATTTACCTCATACATAGTCTCTACACCTCCTGGAGGATTCCCCCCTCCGCAAGGGTTTCCGCAGGGCTATGGCACCCCTCCACCGTTTAGTAAGTGACCTACAGGAGTACAGTCTGTCACCAAACTTGGTTTTCAGCTTCTGCTCCTCTTTCTCTGGATGTAGATTGGGGGTGTGGGGGGTGGGGAAATATCTGTCCTTACATGTTTTGCCTAGATGTTACCTTCTGAGCTACAGTTAACTATGTAAGTATTTTTGTCAGCGAGCTGGGTTACTTTATTCTTGGGTGCAGGAATCATTTGCTATCTCTAGTTAAAATCTGTGTTGCTAAACAAATTTAGGTTTGTTGTGTACCTCTGTCATGACATCCAGGAGAAAAGTTAGAGATTACTATGTGGTGACCTGGGCTAGGCACAGGCTGGGATTTTCAGAGAAGCTTAAGGAATTAAGGTCACAGCTGGCATTGGACATGTAAATAGGATTTTAGCACCTACCCCCTTGGGCCAGCTTTTGAAAAAACTAGGCACAAACCTGGTGTAATGAATTAGGCAGAAAATACTACCCAGTTAGCTCGAGGTCCTCATTCTGCCATGAGGAAGCCATTTGTTTAGGATATATTCCCCCCGCGCCCTTCCTAAGTTCTGGCTCCCTCCTCATGGGTCTCATGTGGACGTGCTGAGCGCAGTTTGGTCCCTATTTCTCCTTTATCCCTTTCTCTTTGCTGCCTGCTGTTGTGGCTGCAGTCTTCCTTTGGGGGGAGATTGTTCGTGTTCAAAGGTATGTCAGTGGGGTCTGTGAGCCACAGTGCTTGCCAGAGTGTAGGAGTGAATTACTGTGAGGCCAAAGGTAACAAATGCTTTGGCTTTGATAGACTTAGTAAATATCTATCATAGCCTAAAGCCAGCAAGAATTCAGGGTGGAGTTTACCTGTCTTTTCACATGTATTGTACTTCCCTCGTGTTTCAGGTTTTGGTTATGGTGCTCCACCTCCTCCACCTGACCAGTTTGCCCCACCTGGAGTACCCCCTCCACCTGCCACTCCAGGGGCAACACCACTAGCTTTTCCACCACCACCACCACCATCTCAGGCAACTCAGGACATGAGCAAACCCCCGACTGCTCAACCAGAATTCCCTTATAGTCAGTTTGGTAAGTAACTGTGTATAAAATAAACTCAGCTTGATCCTTCTCCCCTTCCTGCTTTTCTGTTATGCGTGCATAGAAAGTCAGTGTTCAGAAAGAGTTTGCTCACACTGAAGGCTCTTCTCTCCAGGATTGGGAATGCCAGCCACCAGCTCTCAAGTGATCCTTGAATCATGCAATATTCTAGCCAGAGGGTGTTTTCTTAATCAACTCAGAAAGGTTCCTTGTGTGCTGTGAAATAGTCTTCAGAGACTTGTACACTGGTAAGATAAGTCACTGATTTGCACTCTCCCTGAATCTGTAGTTAAAACTTTTCCTCCAGTAGCTTCACAGAGCTTGTAGTCAACTTGTTTTGTGCAACTGGCTTTGATCAGATTGGAGAACAGACTTGAAGAGCAAGAGTGGCATCAAGAGGTGAGCAGTGCAGGTGTAAGAATCCAACTGCCTGCCTTCTCCCTTCCGCCCGTTCCTCTCCTGTTCATCTCGAGCTACAGTTCTGTCTGAAGTGTGTAATGCTTGGTGTTGCTGTATGGATAACTCATTCATGTAATTGATAGAAGACTTGGATGTAACAAGTTTTAAGCCAGGGAAATGGTCCTGCAAAACAAGACAGGTGCTTGTGCTCCTGGATATAATTCCTGCTCCTCCCTATGGAAGCTGAGAGGCAGTTCTTGTCTTTGCTCTCCACACAGCCCTGTGTTTGAGCACCATTCTCCAAAAACTGCTTGGGTCATACTGGTTGGTGTTTTTTTTTTTTTAGTTTGGGGATTGTTTTTGGCAGGGTTTTTTGGAGGGATTGGAAATGGTCATTTTTTTCCTTCTGGAGCGAGCCTCTTGCACCAGCAGCCCCACAGATAAACCCGGCCCCACATGGGAGAAGTTCTCCCTGTGTTCTGGTGCCTGCCCGTCTCTGGCAGAGACTGTTCCAGAAGGAACACTTTGTAAAGTGATTTCAGTAGGCACAGATGTGTTTAGAAAGCCAGGGGATGTTCTCACCTTGATGAATTGGAAATGTTTTTCAACGTGTTTGTTACGAACGCGCTTGCTCCATCCATAGCTGTGCCCTTGTGACTCGGGAAGAAGTTTCTCTTGCCTTGCCAGAACTCGCCTCTCTGCAGACTCTCTTTGAAGGGGGGTGAACCCTGCTAAATGAAGTATAAAGCCGTGCACACAACCACTTACATCCAGCAGTGAGCCAATATTTGGGATATGCTGGAAGTTGAGAAAGAATCCCTTTTCCAAAACTCTGAAAACTGGGGGGGGGGGAGGGGGGTTGGGGCATGCCATACCACTTGCCTCTCATATGTTCTAGGAAGCCTCTGTCCCAGGGGAGTATATCAGTTGTTCTTAGACACTAAGAGAGCTGAGGAGAAGGTAGGGAGGCCTGCCATTTTAGTTGTTTTAAACCACAACTGCAGTGAGTCCCTCCCCTCAGAGTATGTTTTCTAGCCTGGAAACCGTTACAAGTGCTAACTGGGGTAGAGCTGTTTAACATGCTCCAGTGCCTCAGAATCATCCCTCTGTCTGTAAAGCTGTGTGGAAAACCTTGTAAACTTTTTTTTGGAGAGCTTCAGTACTTCAGGTGGTGGCAGGTGAGCTGCCAGCGTTGCTGTACAGTACAGTAGGCAGTCTAGCTGATCTGCTTCTATCTGCATAAATGCATAAAGCTTGTGGGCTTTAGAGGCACGCTGAGTTATCTAATTGTTGTGGCGTTTTAAGATTTGTCCTGGCTTGACAGCATCTTAAATGCTGCTCTGTTTACAGCTAGGATGAATGTAAACACTAGTAAATTTAACACTAATGTGGGTGTGTCACCCTCACCCTGAAAAATTATCTCTGTACAGGGCTCTCTTGGGGTTCGTCACCCTGGTCTCCTCATTTCTTACTAGGGCTGGGTGCCTATTCTCAAGACCCTTCAGGCTACATGCCAATACTTTGTTTACACTCCTATGGTCAGGCTGAGCAGTGAGAAACCTAGGTAGGTGGTGCCTCTTTACAGCCAATGCTATGTCTGCCTTTGGGTAATTAACTTGTGTTTCTTACAGGCTGTCTTTTGGGGGAGGTGGGGGGATCAAGGCGGCTCCAGTGTTTGTTTTGTGAGTAAGGGCGATGTGGTTCTTGATCTTCGTGATGTTTGTTTGCTGGCCCAAGTGCAGACTCACGAGTGCCGCTGCCGTCAGCTTCCCCAGCTGCTGCACTGGCGAGGCTTTATCCTGCCTAATCCAGCTGAGCTCAGGCTCTTGAGCAAGAGGGTGAGACCATCACCCTCACACAGCTCCCTTAGTGCACTCCAAAGCGGCCTGCGACCCGTCTGCTTTCACCCTGAGGTGCTAGTGCAAGCTGAGAGCTGCAGGGGGGAAGACAATGTACACTTAAACGTCTGGCTGGTCAGGTTTATGCTGTAGGTTTCCTTTGTGCTAAACAAACTGAGAGCTGTGGTTTCCAGCTCTCCTTCTCTAATGCTGCAGTGTATGGTGAGAAGAACTTTTTCCCCCCACTCTGAGCCTCGCCCCTTGGCAAACAATCAAATTGTATTTTTGGTTGCCTGCTTATCTCCCTCTGAAGAAAACGGACCGGATTAGCATTTTGAGCTCAGAGAAGCCCCTGATAGATGTGTTTTAAGGCTCATTAGTGGTAGCAAGTCCTGAGAGACAGGCAGAGCTTGAAATTGAAATACTGGAGGCATGCTAAGAGACTTTGTTTTGGATTAAGAGAGCTAAACCTGCTTTAAGCCTGCATAGAGAGAAGCAGAACTGCAGAAATGCACTTAGTAATTAGGAGTCTTAATGCCTTCTTTCATAGCAGGCTTGTGCTGATGCTACTATTATGATTAAGAGTCGTATTTAATTACGGGAACTCTTACTACATTTCTCAATTCTCAGTGTTCTTAATTTACATCTAGTTGTCTTTCATATTGGCTGCAAGAATTACAGCAAGTCTTTGGTCTTTGCCCTTTCCTCCCTATCCCCAAATTCTGCTGACTCCAAACCTCTTCTTAGGCTGGTCTTTGGAATGTTGCGGCGTGGTGGCCGCAGCCTCCTGCAGTTGGCAGGAGAGGAGAAACGTTGGGTTCCACACATTGGGGGAAGTTAAATGTTAACTCACAGCTGGTTGGGACATGGTGCCTGTCTGGGTTTAAAACTCAACTCAGCTCGGATGCAGCTGGTAGGGGACGTGGGAGAAGGGCAGCACCGTCGCTTGCTGGCAACCAGGTGAAAGTGTTGACCATGGTCAGCAGCAGTAGGGTGTCAGATTTTGACATGGAACTTGCAACAGGTATGCTTCAGCCTGCCCCTGCAGCGGGTTTTGGGGGAAGGACGGGCAACTCCTCTCTCTCAGGACAGCTTTGGACCAAGGGTTCCGTTACAAATGGTGTAATGGGTGCGTAACCGCAGCTGCCTGGACTCTGCTTTGCCTCGTGTTTCAGTGTACTTTTTTGAGCGGAGTGTTCCTGGAGAGGCTGATCAGGTAATTGAAATAAACATTTGGGGCAGCAGGACTGATATTTGAGAGGGAATTTCAGATGGTGTGTGTTCTTGGCGAAGGAAGTTGGGGTTTTTTGGCTCTCTGGGGTCGATGGTGAAGCTGCCTTGCACAGCCAAAGCGCAGTCGCTGCGCAGTTGCTCTGGGGTGCTGCAGTGTAACCGCCTTGCTGCATCTTCATCTCCACTGACCCCAACGAGTCTGTAGGCAATAAAAAGCCAAGCCCAAACCAAAAACACCCCGAATGAGCTGACAGGGACCCTGCAAGCCGCTTGGAGCGTCTGACAGCCATAGTGAGCCAGGGTAGCTGCCAGCCTGGGGAGGGCTCCCTCAGGAGAGAGCACTGCTGTTTCTTGCCCCTTTCTTCTGTAGGGCAGGTAAATCATGGCAAGAACCAAAAGCAGCTGCTCATCTTAACATGTTGGATGGATGTGTGTGCTGAGGGGTGTGCAGGGAGGGAGCCGCGTCAGGGTTTGAATTCACGACTCTGTCATGTGTGGGTGATACCGGATGGTCACTCTGCTGTCTTTTTCCCCTTCTCCCCAGGATATGGACAAGACTTGAGTGGGTTTGGACAAGGTTTCTCTGATCCCAGCCAGCAACCCCCTCCCTACGGAGGCCCCCCAGTGCAACCATCAAGTGGCCCACCGGCCGGAGGAAGTGGTTTTGGACGAGGGCAGAACCATAATGTGCAAGGATTTCACCCTTACAGGCGCTAGCGTGGGCTGGCAATCAGGGAATTCTGTCCACACAGGGATGTCTGGTGCCACCCAACCCAGGAATCCCAGACTTCTGAACTTGTGACAATCACATACTTGATGGAAGAAAAACCTAACAACATTTTTGGGTTTTTTTTTTTTTGGGGGGCGGGGGGGAGTTGCTGGGGGAAGATGGCTTCTGAAGGCAAAGCTGTGGGTGTTTGGACTGCAGTTTTTAAATGTTTTCCTTTCTCTAACCCATCAGCACAAATAAAGAAAATGTTACTGGTTCAAACTTACAGGGTTTTAAAAATGTTTTCAGCTTTAATTCAAAAGTTCAGGTTTCTTTTTTTTGAAATTATTTTTCCTGAGCCTTTGTTTTACCGTATATTGTAAACTTTCATGTTTAAAAGAAAAAAAAAATATATACATTTACAGATTGTGAAATTTTTAAGAGAAATTTTCTACTATGTATGCTGGCTTATTTTTTAATTTAAAAACAGGGTTTCCGTTAGCACTGTTGGAAGTGAGGGTAAGCTGCGACCCCCTTACTCCTGACATCAGTGGTGGGGCGGATGGGTCAGAAACTCTGGGAGTTAAAAGAAATCTACTGAGTGTATTTTGCTTTTGTTACCTGATGGTATAGAACCGGTAACAAGGCAGGTGCAGACTTGTCGACGCACAGAGTCACTTAGGAAGCGCAGCGGTAGATCTGTGCTTCACACGTTTTCCAGAATCCTCTGTGGATTTCGTTAGGGGTTAACGGAGGCCTTGTTAAGATGTAGATTTCCCTCAGGCAAAAGGTTTTAGGTGCATTTCTGCACTAACCAGCGTTTACCCCTGGTTTGAATAAAGAGACGTACGTTTGGATTAGAAACACAAGCCTGTCTCCATTATTTTTTTTTTATTTTTTTTTTCCTTTTGACAAAAAAGTTTCTTGTGAATTTTGTGTTTTCATGAGAAATCAATTGGTGGCCTCGCAGCTCAGGTCTTAACACCAGCATACAGGCTTCTGCTGTGCCCCTGGGGACTGTTCACTGCTAGCAGTGGGGTTAAGTCAGCGACTCCTCGTGCCCGCTCCGCTCTTGGCCTCTTCGGGAGACAACCAGCCATGCTGCTGAGCGGCTGGGGTGGCACCCTTGGGTTGCCTTTGCCGAGGCTGAAGGGCTGCTGGCTCTGGCCTGGATTGGATTTGACATTGGGCTGTGCACGTTGGATCGCTGGCAGGGTGGGCAGTGGCCCTGAGGCTCTGGGGTGTGTTCCTACCTGCTCCTGGATTCACACACCACTGGCAGAGCCTCTAGTGTCTGCCCACTCCCGAAACGTGGAGGTGCCCTTGTGGGTGCTGTGATCTCCCAGCTCGCACTCCTGATACAGTCCAGGGCCTGGCTCAGGGTTTTCTCTGTACCTGCCAAGAGCCAGGTGAAAGGGCCGCAGTGCGGATTTGCAAGCAGCCCCCAGCCTAGATGGGTGTCCAGAACTATGGGAGTCCAGTCAAACCCCGCTGCCCTGTGTGTCTCCTCCGCAGGCGGGGATGGGCCCCTGGGAAACGACCTGTCCCAACGCAACGGACGAGCGGCACATAGGGTCAGCTCCAAGGCAAGGCTTTACACCAACACGCTACGCAGAGGCACGCTGCTGTGGGGAGACCAAGCCTTACCCCAGGAGCCTGAGGGCTGTGTGCTGCTGGGGCTGCGAGTTTTAAAGAGCCCTTGCAGGAGCAGATGTGGCATTGCCCGGCTTGCTGGAAACGCAGGAGGCGTTGGGATGGAGCCGAGGTGCTGGAGGTCGACGGGTTGCTCTCAGGACTGTGAGCAGAGGGCGTGTGTTTTACTTTCTGGTTGCACGTTCGGATCGTACCGGCCCCACTTGCTGTGACTCTTCTTGGCTCCGCTCCTCGCTCGGCTACTTCCCTGAGCCCGAAGCCTGCGCGGTGCTTCCCAGTGTTCCGCATCCCCCTCCTCTCCCTTGCCGCGGTTCAGCGTCCTGCAAAGCGGTACGGAAAGAGCCCCACCGGCATCGCTGCTGTGCCGCCTTTCAAGCTCTTGGGTAAAAAGTTTTGGGAGTGGGTGCCCCTTGCTCTTCCCGGGATGGGATGGCTTGGAGGCTGGGGAGAGCCTCAGCGGAAGATGAAGCGCCACGGCTGGAAGATGCTTCCCACGCTGCCAGCGGCTGCCGGCATGGGGCCGCGCCGTGAAGGTGACTTTGCCGGGGCTGGCGGGGAGGAGCAGCGTCACGGCAGCAGCCCCTGGCACATAAGCAGGTGAGCTTTCTCCGCGGCCGCGCTGGGCTCCGGCTCCTCCCGCGCCTCCCCTGCCCCCCTCGTCGGGCTCAGCCTTCAGCGACTCCCAGACTCCTGCAGCGTCCGCCGCTTGCCCCGCTGGAGGAGAAGGAGCGGGTTTCGAGGGGAAGAGGAGGGTCCGCCCCTCTCGCAGGAGCGCGGCCCGGCTGCAGCCCGCTCCAACAACCGCCCCGCGCCTCCCCGGGCCCTCGCTTGCCCCGCGTTCCGGCCGGGAGCGGCCCCTTTAAGGGAAGTGAGGGCGGAAGCGCTGCGGAGGGCGGGGCTTCCGGGCCCTTCCGCCCCTTCGCCGCTCTCGCGAGATCCGCCCCGAGCGCGGCCTTTTCCGAGGAGACCCGGCCAAGATGGTGGGTGCGGGCGGCGGTACCGGTGCTTCCATCGGGCTCCATCCTCCGCGGGGGCGGCGGCGGCGGGACCGGGGACTACGCCGCAGCCGAGGGCGGCCCGGGCTCCTGCCGGGAGGCGCGGGGGGGTGGCCTCCCCTGGGCCCTACAGGGGTTGTGGCCGCGCTAGGCCTCAGCGCGGCGGGGGGCCGGTTCCTCGGGGCTGTGCCCGGCGGCGGCGCTGGCGGGACGGGGAGCGGGGCCGGGGCTGCGGTGGCTGCAGGGCTGACGGGGTGGGGGGCGAGTTGACTGGGGCGCCCTGTGGGACCCGGGC
>VZTU01029064.1:0-33771 GCA_013400835.1 Zapornia atra
CTGCCTCATATTCAGTCAGCAGTGAAACAACACCCCCCAGGTTCTTCTCCACCAAGCAGCTTTCTAGCCACTCTTCCCCAAGCCTGGAGCGCTGCATGGGGTTGTTATGTCTCAAGTGCAGGACTCTGCACTTGTCCTTGCTGAAACTCATCCCATTGGTCTCAGCCCATCCATACAGTCTGTTCTGACCCTTCTGGAAAACCTCTCTACCCTCAAGCAGATCAACACATCCTCCCAGCTTAGTGTCATCCGCAGACTTACTGATGGAACATTCAATCCCTTCATCCAAGTCATTGATAAGGATGTTGAACAGGACTGGACTCAGGACTGAGCACTGGGGAACACCACTTGTGACAAGATGCCTTGGAAAACAAGACAACAAAGATGCAACAGTTCACAGCGAATGCTGAATAGAGGGTCTTACCCTCCCTAATTAAGCCTTCCAAATGAAAACATAAAAATCCTTTTAAAACGTGGCTTTGTCCCCATGAAACAGCTTTGCCCCGAAGCACAGACTGGTGTCAGCATGAGTTTGTAACCTGCTGCGGGGATCCTCCCCGTACCACAGCCTGGCTTCTGCACCGAGCAAGCTCCGCTGCTTATGAGAGGAGCCTGCCTGACCTTAGGTAATCCTGAGGAGGAGTCTGGCACACGCCTGCTAGAAATAGTTTCCACTGACCTGATTTCACTAGGAGAGGAGGTGGAGTCAAAGGGCTCACTGCAGACACGAGAGCAAAACAGCAAACATTTATTTCAGGTTTGTCTCTGGAGCCCCGAGCCACGAGGAGAAGTTCACACGGTCACACTCTGCTACGGCGTTACACGTGCTGCCGCGGGGGTTGCCGAGCCAGAGGCGCCTGCACTGGCACACAGCTCTCACTTCTGCTTTCAACAGCCAAACACAGAAGCACCCAAGTACACGAGGAAAAATACTTCACTAAACACGCTCACGCCTCCAAAGCAACTTCCAGTTCGCTTTATGGGTTGGGTTTTTTTCCTGGTGAAAGCTCCTAAAGAGCATTTCTTACACCTTCACGGTAGAAGCACTTCACTTAAGAGTATTTACTTCTGGAGAAGTGTCCTGGGATGCACTAGATGTGTGGAGCTCTCCAGTAGTGACTGCTTGCTTGAATTTTGGCCAGTTCCCACACAGCAGCTCTTGCAGGGCTTCTGCGAAACCAATGGCAAGCGATCTCGGTGCAGTTTCTAGAAGGCATGGAAAACTGACTGACCTCCCCATGCTTTACCCTGCACCTGCGCTGCTGTGCTGCCTCGGGGGACTTGCTGCGGACCAAAGTTACCCAGAGCTGCTGGAACAGCACTGAGGAACTGGTACTTGCACTTGAGAACTTTAAAATAAAGTAAAATAAAAAAAACCACCCCACCCAACTGAACTCGCAGGACCCGTTAGTATTTCTGCACCAGTTAGTATATCTGCACTGTGTTTTAACATGGTAGCAGTACCTCAATGTTCGCTTTCTTCAGCAAATATATTTCTTTTGTAAAATAAATAGCTATTGTACCTTTGTTCCCTTCTTTTGTGGTTGATACTAAGCCACTGAGAGGGGGAAAACAAACAAAAAAAAAAAGCTAGCTACAAAGCACTAAGCACCCAACAAAAAAAAAATCACTGCCTGAAGTGATGCTGTTACTGAAATATCTGCTTATATGGGTGGCTTTTCAAGAGGACTCTGTCAAAAACCGTCCCTTCCTAAGCAGTTTGCTGAGAGTGCTGCTGCTGTCCTGCATTTGGAATAGACGTCCAGCCCTTCTAGAGAGCGATGTCCACCAAAACCCTTGTGTAGGTGGTACAGATTTGACATCTCTAAGGAGAAAATCTGCTGCAGTCTTCCTGATAATTCAGGTCTGGTCTCCCCGAGACCAACACAAGTGCGAAAGTGATGGCAGTTGAGTTTCTTTTCTGTAAGAAATGGCACCAAGAAACTCACATTCACAGGGTCCTTCCCTGGCAATCACCAAATAAGCTGCAACAGTAGGAAATTTTGCTCAGACACTGCCAGAATTAAAAGAAGAAACCAAAAAGCTCACAGAGGATTAAGCAGACAGCTTCATAAGGATGAGGACCCTCCTCTGAGCTCCGTCCAGATGCTCACATGCATATGGCATTTGTTCATGAGTAGCTTGCTAGGTTGAAGCCGTATTTATTACTAGTTTCCAAAAATCCCTTGATTTATTTTAAACTAATGTCTCCCTAAATCTATAATATTACTCAGTCTAAGCCCACGACACAAAGAAAGAACCCCTCAAACTGTATGTTAGTATAACTGGTTTTATAAAGTTGTATAGAAACCAAGCAACTTACCAGCATAATCCTCTTAGCATAAAGAAGAAATGAGAGAAAAAGAAAGAGAAAGAGTTAGGATTTAGTATTCCTGGGTACAATGTATAAATGCCATGGCAAACCAAGCAAAATAAAATATGCATGTTTCTCTCAAAGACTGATTTGAATTAATGAGGAAGCACAGAATTCAGTTATTTTAAAATTAGTGTTCAAAGATAAATAGTTCTATTGAGAAAGCAGTCAGAAGATAATTCCTAGATTATGTCACCAAATTTTTGTGAAACAATGTAAGTGAAAGAACTTTGATAAAATATACATACATTTTTATAAAAGTAATTAAAGTATAGCAAACTGGAATTGATTTTCAGTAAAACCTAGCACATAGTTTAAAAAAAAAAAAAAACACAAAAAGACTTTTCACTAAAGTACTATCCAACACATGAAACACTCTTAAATCAAGAAACTGCTGCAAGCAGCTTGAGTATAGTTTTGATTGTGAGAATTAGTGACCAAACCTACCCTTTGCAGGAATTAACTAGTCATCAGTAGAGAACAAGTTTCCTTACTTCTGAAACTTGAAGTGTTGAATCACAGTTTGATTTTCCAGTTTACTTAAGATAAGACTCAGAAGTTACCTTGTTCTCTGTTCATCCCCACCTGAATTTCACATGCTGTATTTTCAAAATGGGGGGAACCTCCAAATGAATAGCACAACCAGCTATTACTAAAGAACCAAAAACCCCCAACAAACAAAAAAACCCAAACACCCCCCCTCAAAAAAAAAAAGCCAAACCCCAAAAAACCACCAACCCCAAACCATTTAGAAGCACACATCAAAAGGATTATGCATGCAAACAGGTAAGTGCATAAAGCAGGTCAAGAGAGCAAACACAGTGTGCCAGCTTTTAGCACCAGCATTGGGAAACTCATTTGACACCTGGCTCGTCACTTCAGGGAAAGCTGATGGCACTAGTACTGGCTGCGTGGCTATTTGATGTGAAGTAGAACAGCCTCCTTGCAGTGGGGTATCACCAGAGACTTACGGAATACTGAGACCTCAAATACAAGCCAGCAGATGACAGGCTTTTTGCTCCCTCTAAAGACTCCTTTAAATCCAGCGTTTTGTCTTCTCAAGTGTATATCATCAGCCATGTTCACCCAAAAGGGTGGGAGGCTGGAAGGAGATGGACATCATTACTCCATGGATTCAACCTCAGTTGCTTCTGAATGAAGTTCTGAGGGAGAACTTTCAGGCAATCCTTCCAGCCAGGAGCCTGTTTGAATGCTTCCCTCCTTCCACATGCAATAGACGTGGAACCATAAAACATGGGAGAACGAGCAAGAGGCAGTTCGTTCACTGCTCATACCTGTGGTCAGGGAGACATTTTGTCTCAGTGGGTCATTACAACTGTTTAGGCATGTGCATAAAGCCTGAGTGGGCACATATTATTTACAGCTGAGGAAAGCAGGTTTAAAGACAGCTTTATGAGGCTGATGTGGGTTCGAGCACTTTGGATTGCAGATTTTTATTAATGCCACTACAAAGTTTTTATTTATTCTTCATTTTGAAAATATACCATAAAGATGTAGTTCATGTCCAAACTACAGTTTACAGTATTTTACTACTAGGCAGTATTATCTTTAGGAATTGGTTTATATCTTGTAGTGTCAGGACAAAACCAAAATAATCCAAAACCAGAGTTAAGTTCAGGTTTTATTCTTTTGGTACCATTATTATCCTCAAGCTCATCACTAGATGAGTAGCTCCATTTTCATCAAGAGAGCAGGAAACACTACTCAATCTATAATATAAAAAAACCCCCACTATTCCTCTTCTTGCACCCCCAGTCTCAACTGGATCTTTATTAGATGTCTTCAGAGAGAGACAGCAAACATGCCTCACAGTGCATTTCTGAACACACTAGTTAGAAAAGCATGCTCCCTTGTATTTCTCTGCCTCATCCACACACAGAGCCATAGAATTCCAATCCCATTTATAGGCTTCTTGGTATGTCATGATCTTTCAGTAGATGCCTTTGTACATTACAAGAACCACAGAGAAAAAAATATAGAACTAAATTTCTCTAAATGTAGGAGTTCTCAGTTCTACCCCCTCCTCTACTAAAAAACTCGAAAGTCTCAGGAAAACTTCTCCCCCCTCAATTTCATTAAATGCTTCAACCCACCACCACCTCACACACACACACATGCACACAGACAGCAAAAAAACTCCAGTTGCCTATAAGTCAACAGAGGCTTGGAAGAGGCATCTGTAACTTACTGTGACAGTTTACAGAGGTTTTTTCATAGTATGGTATTAATTACTCTGTATTCAAGACATTCAATTAACAGGCAGAATATGGATTAGCACGCTGCTTTTAAATCATGCAAGAGTATAGTCAGATTTCTAAATTCTTGCAAAGCATCCCCCACCACTTCAGTGAAATCAGACTGCCATGTATATGAAAAACACCACCCCACAGAAACATGGGGCATGTAAAAAGCTGTGCTATTGAATAGCCACCATGACCTGCCCCCAAGAGAGAATCCGCAGGACCAGTGCCAAGAGAGAGAAAGCTGCTCTCATGTCTCTGCCCAGGTTACCCAACAACCTCCCGGCTCCCCCAGCCACTTGCCCCCTGCCCAAGTCCTCCTCTCCCATCCACTGGAGAGCCTGGGGTGGGAAACACATTCTAGTTGGAGAATCAAAATAAATCAGAACAGGGGAAGCCCAAGCTGATGGCTGTGCCTAGGAAGGTGGGAGGAGATCAATCCACCCCACCTCCTACAGCAGACCACCAGGGACCAGAGCGTCCGCCACACTGCTGGCCAGGGCCATCAGCACTCCTCCAGCTCCAGAGAGCATCTCTGCAGACTTATTATCCCAGGCTGCTCTAGGTGGAAGCCTAGCTAACTAAGCTCTACCTTCCTGATAGTGCCTAGCAAGAAAACAGCAGAAACAATGAATCAAAGAAAAAAAAAATGCTTGAAACACCCCACAGTGTTTATTCCCTACTTTAAAAAAAAAAGGCTTAGAAAAAGCTTAAGGGAAACAAAATAGCAAGTGATCCCCAGATAACATAAGAATTGACTCTTGAAACATGCTAAATTCAACTAACAGTATTTGACACAGGACCCAGGTTGCAGACTCACTCACCCGGAAAAATCTGTAGTGAGAATACCATAGTGAAATATGTATATTCGGCTTATGTGGCACAACGTGAGGTATCCCATAGCTACGACAAAGGAGTACCTAAAAACACAACATACAGAACACAGTTACCAACACAAGTACCAACAAGAACTGCAATCACTCAAATTGGTTTTAGGCTTGTTTAGGAGCGAGGTTTGATTTTGGCAAATTAGGCCGTTAAGAAACCTGAAGCTTTGTTACAAGATCTGGCTGAAATCGTCAGAGAGGGCTGATATTTTTGTGTAACCAGCTGAAACATTATGGAGGCGTCTCCTCACACTTGAGGGTGAGGGAAAGAGAACAGAAGAAACAGGATCACTCCAAGTTGGGCATTTCAGAGTTCCAGCCCTCATGTATTACTTTCAAATTTGTCTGACTCCAGTGTTTAAAACCAGATGATGCTGTACGTGCATCTCTGAATTTATCCCTTCCCTTCTTCGTGTCTAAATGTTCATTCTTTACCCATACAGATCTTCCTCAGATCTACCAGAAACAACAACAGTTCAAGATATTTTCTCTCTTTTGATCTCGTAGAAAGGCAAATAATGACACGTAGCCCAATCATTTCAGCTCTAAATGCTTTGCAGAAGAAGCATTCCTTAAGTGGAGTTTGACAACTTCACTCTCTGGGTTTCAAGACCATCCCAGAATTACATTAGGCAGGGCAGAAGCGTGACTCTTTCTATCTGAAGAGTTGAAGGGTCCAAGGACCAGAGGCGTTGCAGTATCCAGGTGGGGCAGATGCAGCCTTTCCTACAACTGGCTTCTCCCTGCATTTGCCCAGGCAAGAACAAGGGTACCAGGGAGATGAGAGATAGATATCCAAAGGCAAGACTGACAAATGAAGCAAACTAGACAACGCAAGAGAGCTGCGACACCAGAATGAAAGGATTGCATCACAGGGACAGTCCAGGACCAGGTCTACTGGTGTCTCTCATATCAGAATATAGCCAAGTGTAGGAGGAGATGCAAAGACCTACAGAGGAATGAAACTGCACATGCTGCACGCCCAGCAGAGCTAAGCCATGGGAGATCAGGCAGGCTGACAGCACACAGTGCCAAGGAGGGTCCCGCAAACCCACGGGAGGATTGATAATGGTAGGGAACTAAAGGTGAAATCAAACAAGAAGAACAGTCAGTAGACGACTGAAATTGAGCCAGGCCTTTATCAAATCATGGCCAGCTTCAAAAGAAATGAGCTTTTCCTCCCTGGGGACTAATAAACTGCAGTGACAGTGACAGTGATGGATCGCAATGCAACCTGTGGATCACATGGCCCACAGCAAACAGCTGGATGAAAGGCAGACTGAGGGGATGTGACAGCTTCTTCACGAGATTCAGAGCAGAATTTATCTTATTTTCTCTTGGTCAGGCATCCAGTCTAGCCTCAGCAAGGTCCCTGGGCTCCCTCTCATCAACAGGGAATGGCAAGTCTCCCAGATCAGAGACAGAACTGCGATAGATGGGAGGAAGCATCCAAAATAAGCCTCAGCACTTAAATGTAAAGTGCTTAGATTGAAAGAGGGGGCGAGCAAGGAGACACCTACTGAATTGCTGCTGCAGCTGAGCACATTTCTGATGCTCGATTGGTTTGTCCTTGAAGGCTGTTGGCCTCACCAGACAGCAAATTAGCAGAAAATAAGCAGGGAAAGGAGCACGTGGGGTAAACGATGCAGTTTCTTTATTTCACTTGTGCTTTGAGGGAGGCGGGGAAGGGGTCTTGGAGCCCCACTGTAAAGGATCCAGTGCTCTCACAGGTCCTCTGTATGAACAGGTCCAGCCCTTAAACTGGCATTTTTCAAGCAGCTTGAATACACTGTTATTTTACCAGAATTAATACTGTGGATGTACTTTGAGTCACACCGCTATGGCTAGTGGCACACAGTAGACAAGACCTAACTCGAGCCTCCCAGCCCTCCTAAGGTCTGTCAGCATGTTGGATTGCTATTTCACACGGACTCAAACCAACACCAGGATCTCACAACAGCGGGGCACCTTACACCAACCGGCTTCATTTGCATTGTAGCGTACAGCTGTTTTTTCCATTGTGAACAACTGGCTAAACAGGAAGAGAGAGGGGGTTTCCCGCTCAGACTGTGCCTGTTTGAGTACCACTACCACCTCAACTTGTCTAGGAAGATGTAAGTATTGGATGATTCCCTCTCTAGGCTTGGTTCCTCTGATCCATGATGAGTAACTCCTGCATTTCCCCCAGGCAGGGACAACGACCAGGAAGCAAGTAATACACATCTTTTAGCACCTTTTCCTTCTGCTCTCTGGGTGGCATTTCTTTCATAAACATTATCCTATTACTTAAATTATTAATTACCTCTGGGCTTTGCACTCTGTGAGGGGGGGGTGGAAAAACCCTCCTTGATTAACACCTGTCTTTCTGGTGCAAAACACCAGTGATGGCTATAGACAAGCCTTTTATTTATGGTTCACATTTCTAAGCAATCCTAGACCAATCAAAAGCGATGGCTCCCATCTGGATATTAGAGAGGGATCACCCTGAGAAGCGATAATGGAAAGGGGAGATGACTACCTGAGCATTAGACCCCTCAGACAGCCCTGGCCCTGAAGATAAGCAAAGGAAGCACTTCTGTTCCCCAGCCCAGACTGATAACTGATGTGTATGTGAGTATTCAGTGGCAGCTACAGAAGCAGCCACACAGAGTGCAGACAGAAATTACCTGAAACACACCCAAACCAAACCACAGTATTAACCACACTCTCTTAGGGGGGCCAACACAGAAGTAAAGCAGGAAGAACCTCCGGCTCATCCTTCTAGCCTGCCTTAAAGTAGTAGTTTTACACACACAAAAAAAAGTCACAGTTGGGCTGACTGATGGAAACAAACAGCTCCACCTACACAATTTTAAGAGCTCCAACATGCTGAACTGAACAGAGTACGGTAACCACACAAGAAGGCTTAACGACTGAGCAGTGAAGTTCTCCCACATGAACTTACTGGAAGAAGCAGATGTAACTACCACATAATTTTCATTTTCATATAGAAGTCCTTTTTGCCTTTTGGCCAGGAAGGCACTCATTTCCTAAAGCACTTTTAGGGGGCTTAGGTGTCATTCTTCCTCTGAGACATTTGTAAAGGGAAAAGAAAGATCCCAGGGTTGAGAACTTCTCATGGTGATGCTGAAAGCAGTGACATTTCTGGTAGTTTCCACTATTTCAAGCTCAAAGCCCAGTACCAAATGCAAGATTTAATTTCACGGAACACTAAGTTAAGCTGCCACAGTGACCTTACTTGAACTACCTAACTCAAGAATAAGTGGAAAATACCTAAAGGCCAAACAGCAAGGGGACAGTATGCATTAAAAAGAATTATCAAAAGCGATCCTCAAGGACACAAGACCAAGGAGAATATGACTTCATTCTGTTTAGGAAACCAGAGGTTTGGGCATGAATTGTTAAGCCCGCAAATGCTGACTTTCAAGGCCAGCAATTTCATAGGGAAATGCAATATATCAACAGAAAAACCACAAATTGAGATTACAGCTGTTTCTGTAATTGAATGAACAAAGCTCCTGCATGTAACTGGGAAACAAAGAAAAGGATGTGGTCCTAAAAATCTGCCATGCTTCTCCATGAAAGGAAAGAAATTGTCAGAGGGGCAGTTCCAGATTTGCAGCCACATCAGCTCACCTGTGGATGTTGGGAATACTTGCCATATTCATAATGCCATAGTTCATCATCACCAGGACAAAAAGATGAATGGAATACCTTGAAGACAACAAAGGGAGGATTTAGATAATTTCTACATGACGTGGAGGTGCTGGCAGTTCAGAGTGGAAGGAATTTTTTCCACACAAGTGCCATAAATGAGATGTCATACCAGTGCATCACTTAACATGGATTATCACGATGACATCTTTACAGCCTGAGTATCCAACACAGATTAATACACATTGACAATATTAATGCTTATTAACAAGACTGACTTATTAACAAGATATTTTCAACGTGCTTCATCCAGAGAAAGAGCAGCCTGTCTCAAAGTGCACATTCAGACTAGACATATCTTTTCCAAAAGAGGCATCTTCACAGCAGACTGGAATGGCTTCCAGAACAAACATCACTAACTAAATAATTCACTTACAAGTACTTTCATGGCTCATTTTACTTTGAGGATTTGGGATAGTTATGCCAGTTAGGAATTCTTCTGTTTTGTTTTTTAAGATAACATAGGACGTGCCTTAAGACTACAAAGATGTAATCCAGAAAAGCTGATATTAATTTTAGAAATATTTTTACCCAAGGCTTGTCTACATGGTGACTAAATACTCACCACCCAAAGCAGAAGACAGCAAAGTATATTCCAAAGAGGGTGGCAAATGCATGGCGAACAGCAGAGCTGGCATGACTGGGACCCAAGTAAATACGAAACCAAAATGCAGCCAAAAGTGCAAACAGCTGACAGGCTACAAAATTGATCTGTAAAAGACAAACAAAACAAAAAAACACAGTTGTGATTCTTGGAGATGGGGGGAAGGAGTCTCTCCATCCTCAGAACAATAGAGAGTGGAGCCAGGAAGAGGGAGGAAAAAGTGAGAGCAATGAATCTTTTGTATCTTAGCATCATCATTTGTGAGCCTAAGTAGCAATTTTCCTTGGCCACCAACAGAGGGATTAAACAAGCATGTAGGAACCTGAAAACTAAGGCAGGAGAACAGCAGGCTCCAGCTTCCGAGGTACAGATGGGCTCTGGGCAGCTCCCACACTCCCCAGGGCACGGCTCTGCCCCACTGCCACCAACGCTGCCCAGGTGCAGGGAACGTCATTCCCTTCTCTGTCCTTTAGGTGGGAAGCAGAGGCCAGGAAGCAGACTGGTACTCTGAAGCATTGCCCCAGTGCCTGACTCTCTCCACAAACCCCAAAACAAGGGCAAAATCAACAATCCTGACGTGACAAGCAGTAACTACACAGCCTCCTTAGCTGAAATGCTCTGCTCCACAGCATCCTCCAAGCATGCCTTTTCAACTTAACATTCTCTTGCAGTTCAAGAGTGCAATTAAAAAAAACAAACCAAAAAAGGCCAACTTTGCTCTACAATCCCACAGACAACTGCAGGAAAAAAGCTACTCAGTTGTTCTTTGGCTACTGCATGCCACTACAGAGCATGGTCTGGCCCCATTGTAAGGGGGTAGCGATGGCAGTGGGAGCACAAGACAGGTATATGCAGAGGGCAAGCAGCCCATTGCTAGAGGATACTCCTGTCAAACACAAGGACAAGCAAAACCTTGAGTGCCTCAGAGAAAAATCGACACCACGCTACCTTCTTCAAGTCACCTTTCTCTTTGACAGCCTCAGCAAAAAATCCCAGAAGTCAGAGGAACAACAGAGCTCAGGAGCTGTCACTAACAGAGCAATACAGCATTAGAATGTGACATCCATAAGCCCACCCAGGCCCTAGACAGCTGGAGTTAAAGTCATTTATTCAGCTGCAATCATTTTTTTTTAAAGTCAGCCTGCACTCTCCAGCAGCAAGTCACCCTAAACTACGCAAAACTAAATAGGCTGCAACATCTGAGCAATGACTTTGATTAGAGGATTACACAAAGCTATCAGTCTAGGACAGGATGATATATATCTCGCTCAGAAATACCCCAACATGCTGACTGTCCAGAGGTGGCTGGATCAGGCCAGGCTTCTTGTCAGAAACATTTACAGTGAGTCTAACAAGACTCTACAGCCTCAAACTGCGTTTATTCACGTGGACTTTGTCCAACACGGTGCTGTTCAAGTAAATGCTTTCATTAAAGGTTTGTTGGCTACGTTGCTGCAGCTCCTTTATTTCAGTGAGCAGGCAGCCACATGACAGAATAGTGCGGTAATTTACATAGATATGCTAAACTTTAGTTCTTTGAAGCAGAGACAATATCCATCTATTTCTCGCGCATGTAAGCGACTAGCATTTTTAATAGAAAGTATCACATAAATATACCCAAAAGCAAGTAATTAGCAATATCTTATGACAGTACTTTACACTTCGTATAAATAAGACAATTCTTATTTTCCATGCAAGATTTTAAAAAAGAACAAAACTGCACTGGTCTCACAAAACCCAGATGTTCTAACACAAATCCCAAACTCTCATCCTGTCAATTATGGTAGAGTTACACTCAAAACACCAACTCCTTCCACAGCCAGAGGCCCTGGAGAAATGGCTGGAGAGGACATCCCCTACTGGGCTGCTCTGATTGCATCCTTTCTCAGCAAGCTCCCAAGGCTGATGGATGCCAATTCACCAATGAGGATTCAGTGACCCTTAAACACACCTCAGCCTGCTCCCACTTAAGAGTCATACTAGTACATCCAGTGCAGCTCAACTCTGGGGCATGCAGAGCCCCTGATTCAGTATAAAGAAGGAAAGGGCAGAGATTCCAGGAAACCTGATGTGTCCGATTGTTTAGAAGACAATACCCCCTTCTGTGCAGCGTCGCTCATGGAAGCTTTACAGCAGCAAGACAAGGAAGCGTTTGATTTTTACTTTCCTCTAGTTCTCGTACATTCAGGTGGAGATACTAAAGGTGCTGGGACTTCACACACTTGGCAAAATGAAAGTGCAAGATCCCATGGCAGACACACGTGTAATAGCATTTACAAAGCCAAGGCAGGTAAGCACAGCAGCAGCAGAAAGCGAGCAGCAGAGACTTGATCAGAAACTAACACATTGTGCATGATGGCGCAGCAGCCTTGCATAGCACACTGTTGCTTGCCTGCACTATCGATTCCTCAGCGCATGTATTACCCGTGCTATTTGGATTAAAGTTAGCAGGGGCACACCAAGTGTGCCACTATCACATCTGCATTCTGTTGTACAAATTCACCAAGATGATGTCTTCTCTCCACTGTTTTTCCACAGGAGTTAGGATAAATCCTTGTACCAGTAAAAAAGCAGAAGTACACGCTAGCCTTACGTTTCAACCAGCTTTCAATTTATCAGGGTTTCTTCTGCAGAGCAGCCAAACATCACAGATCCAACACACTCTGCAAGCAATCACCTCAGAATACTAGTTTTCATTTACCCTTTTTGTACTGCAGTACGCTAGAAAGTACCTGACAGAAAAATGGCTACAACACACCTCTGAAAGTTAGGGATGTGAAATAAAAATCTGAAGATTAGGCTTCCTTTTCAGGCTCTGTAAATGCTAGCGAGGGCCTTGAAGAGGCACAAGTACACATTGAGATTCCTGTGCTTCATTTGAACATTACATGACCTACCATAATATCATAAAGGAAGTGAGAAGGCTGCACCCCAATGCTTGGGAGGTCAACTCCCAGATTAAAAAAAAAAAAGCAGTCTGAAGTGCAGAAAAGAACTACTTTTGCTCACTGACCGAAAAGATTCATGCCTTTGTCCTCCCTTCCAAACTGCCACCACCACACCTCTTCTGCAGCTTTCCAGGTTCCTTCTCCCATGGCCATGTTTTTCTGACAGACAGCACTGCCCCTCCGCACAACATGCTGCATTTGTTTTTCCTTGCCTACAATTAAGGCTTTTAGGTTGGTTTTTTTCTGTTTTTGACAGTAACTCACACAAACAACATGATTGGTTTTAAAAGATTCATCAGCAGAGGGGTTGGGAGAGGGATACCAATGACCAAAAGAGGCAGGTAAATCCAAGAAGTACTGCTGAAAACTTTGTCATTCATGAGGTATTCAGCACCTGCTGGACAAAAACACTGGGGACTACTTCTGTGTTTACCTGAACCCTGCGGAAAGCATGGATAAATCAGGCCAAGTTCTTAACTATGACCTGTTAGAAAGAGAGGGAGCAAAACTGTTTGTTTGGTGGGTTTGGAGAATGTAGGGTAAACGTCAAGAGACCGGTAAAACTGGGGAGTTCCTTTTCAAACGCTGAGGAAATCAGTTCTGCTTGGGAGGCTGAACTCTGGATTTAAAGCTGAGCACCAACTTTGGTCCCAGGCCAGATCTGGTCTGGTCTCCACTGAGTAATAGAGGGATATGACAGCTTTTTCATAGGACTACCACCTCTATCTAGTTATTTATTGTAACATTTTAAACACACGCAGCATTCACATGCACACACACAGACTGCCAATTTAATCTGACAGTGACTTCACTGCATTCCATTTCACATTAATTTTATTCTTCACTACATATTTAAGGCACCCAAGTAAACAGACCCCTAAGATTTTAAGAAACATGCTACACTTGTGGTGCAGTAACAGTCACACTTTCCTCCCTTTCTCTTCCCAAAGAGGAAAGGGATCGTATTATCCCCGTTTGGTTACTTCCACTGTTGCTAAAAACACTTTGTAAACAGTAAATTGAGGGCTTCTGAACATTGATGAATAGTGTTCACACAAACATGGAAATAGAAAAGAAGTTGTATGAGAATTAACCCTTCTCATTCTGAACCACCATAATAAGTCATTTAACTCATATTTTTAGCTAGTCACAGCTACTCAATGCTGCCACCAATTTTTTTCAAATCTGTTTTCAATTTCGCTAGCAGAAAAGAAACACCTTTGCTTTTTTACAGTCGTTTTCTTTCCCAATTTAGCAAGTAAGATGTAATAAAGTAAGACATTGGAGGACATGATACGTTGCCCAAACAAGATACTATCTTCATTTTCTACAATTAAACATTGGAAGACAGAAAGGCAGTCTCATCACTGTATCCGTACCACCATCTGGAAGACTTGCATCTGAGTCACAGCCAGCTGAAGACAGCCCTGCAATACAGAAACAAGATATCTGCACTTGAGGAGAGAGAAAATCTGGAACAGCTCCAGCCCAACTGGGTTGATGGTTATTGTTGCCTGGTTAAGGAATTCTTTAATATCTAATAGACCTGACTTTAAAAGGCCAGATGGATACAGAGCATGTAAACAGCAGGTATGAACAAAGAGAAAAAGCCCCACCACATAACCACAGCTCCTCCCTTTATCCATTCAAACTTTGTAGTAGCAATAACTCAAAGTGATGTTTAGACTGCAAAATCGAGCTTTATACAAAGCTAGCAATCGGGTCAAACCAACCGACCAAGCATCTATGATGTTGACACAAGAATAACCAAACATAATGGTTTCAAGATCCCCCATGCCATCATGCCAAAAATCAAAGCCCTCAGAGTACATAAAAGGTTAGTTCCATCTACCTCAAGGCTTTGCACCTTCTCCCTTTTTTAATAGAGTGCAAACAACTTGGCGAATGTTGGACTGGTACTGTAGGAAGAGGAAACATTACCTCCTAGGGATCTGCAGTCACCTTTTCAGTCATCCCCATCAACAAGCAGGGAGTATTATGTGGGAAAATCACCTTTCCAACTCACTAACCATTCACAGAGGAAAACCATAAAACCTTTTTGCTCTATCTTTATTGGTTCCAAATAACCACTTCTAAGGACAACAGCCACTTGGGAAGCCACAAAATAAAAGTTCCAAACACCCAGCATTAAATACCCACATCTCCAAATCTCAGCATTTGGAGGACATGAGCCTATTGATGATAACACTGACTGAGAACAGCTGCCACCTTTTGTTCTGGGGGCAAAGAGGGTCCATGGTGGAATTTTTTAAAAAAAGTAGCAGTTTGTCAAATTCCTCTAACAGAAAAGTCATGGAGCCATAGTGCAGTTCCAAAAGAGACACATAAATGGTTGGTTGGGGCACTAGAAAACGACTTGGGGTGGAACGCACAAAAAAACCCCAAACTTACGAGGAGGAAATGGAACATGCTTTTCCTAGCTGGAAGTTTTTGAAATGGGAAACAGAAAATACAGGAGAAGGCAAAACCTAACTTTTCACCACTCCACCAAATCATCACAAGTAGTCTGAGTCACTGTTCACCTAGTTCATAGATCACCGACAACACCAAGCTGTGTGGTGAGGCTGAAATGCTGGAGGGAAGGGATGCCATCCAGAGGGATGCTGACAGGCTGGAGAGGTGGGCCCCATGAATGCATGGGTCAATGCAATCCCAAGCACAACTACAGGCTAGGTGGAGAATGGATTGATTCCATTCCTTCTTCCTGAGGAGAAGGACTTGGGGGTACTGACTGACAACAAGCTCAATGTGACCCAGCAGTGTGCACTAGCAGCCTAGAAAGCCAACCCTGTCCTGAGCTGCACCAAAACCAGCGTGGTCAGCAGGTCAAGGGAGGTGATTCTACACCTCTAATCTGCTCTGGTGAGACCCTACCTGCAGTCCAGCTCTGGGGTCCCCAATAAAGGAAATTCACTGGGCTGTTGGAGTGAATCCAGAGGAGGGCCACAAAGATGATCAGGGGACTGGAGCACCTCTCCTATGAAGACAGGCTGAGAGAGTTGGCCCTAATCAGTCTGAGTAGAGAAGGCTCCAGGAAGACCTAACTGAGGTGTACCAGTATCTCCCACAGGAGAGTGGGAGAGGGACTGTTTATCAGGGAGTACGTGATAGGACAAGGGGTATTGGATTCCAGCTGAAAGAGGGTAGGCATAGATTAGATGTTAGGAAGAAATTCTTTACTATGAGGGTGGTGAGGCCCTGGCACAGGCTGCCCAGAGAGGTTATGGAAGCCCCATCTCTAGAAGTGTTCAAGGCTAGCTTGGATGGGACTCTGAGCAACCTGGTCTAGTGAAGGGTGTCCCTGCCCACAGCAGGGAGTTGGAATTAGACGGGCTTTGAGGTTCATTCTAACCCAAACCAGTCCATGATTCTGTAGTAGGCTACTAATCACCCACTTCAGGAAGGTTCACTTCCACTCATCCCACAAGCCTTGCATCTGCAAATCTGCCTATTTAAAGCAGCAGTAATAGACATTTGAGAGTTACTAGATCACACTCTACAAAGAGATAATAAGGTTAAACACACAGTCTGTAATTCTAGTACTTTTAACATTTTCCTTACAGTTAAATATCAGGAAGAAAAATCCTGTGTTGTTTTGACCACAAAAATACTTGCTTTTCCTTTACTACTTCTTTCCTCCCTTTTATTAGCAGAAAAACTGATCTCACTTTCCAAAAATCTAGGAGGACATAACAAACTGACCGCACAGTTTTCTTCAAACTCCAAATGGCAATTAAGTGTATTTACCCATACCAAACAGTCCTCTGTATGCAAAATTCCTACTAATGCTAGAAGGCAGTCACTATGAAAATCACTGCTAGCTTGTCACTTCTTTAATGACAAGGTGCTGATGTGTCCCCCACAGCACTCAGCCTTTGGACAAAAACTGGCATAGTGCACATTCACCCATGTTCAGGGACAGAAGTACAAGTGTATTCCAACACAGCCAGGTCTCCAGAATATTCCCAGCTAGCACAGATTCATAGAATGGTCTGGGTTGGAAGGGACACCAAGGATCATACAGTTCCAACCCCCATGCCACAGGCAGGGCTACCAACCTCCAGGCCTGGATCTACACAAGGTTGCCCAGGGCCCCATCCAACCTGGCCTTGAACACTTCCAGGGATGGGGCATCCACCACCTCTCTGGGCAACCCGTTCCAGCATCTCACCACTCTCTCTGTAAAAAACTTGCCCCTCATCTAACCCTTTCCCCTCCTTTAGCTTCAATCCATTCCCCCTTGTCCTGCCACTGTCTACCCTTTGAAAAAGTTGATTCCCCTCCTGTTTGTATGCTCCCTTCAGGTACTGGAAGACTGCAATGAGGTCCCCCTGCAGCCTTCTCTAGACTGAACAAGGCCAGCTCCTTCAGCCTCTCTTCACAGTATCGAAGTCCACACACCATTTCAATGTCAGCAGATGATGCTGACTGCCCTCAAATCACAGATATCACAGAAGATACCTCTAGTTTTATTCCAGGCCTTTGTGCTTACCAGCCAAATGAGAGAATAAGGCTTTAAATCTGCATTTCATCTGCTGAACAAAAGAAATCATACAGGCAGAGGGAAGCCTCTCATGGTGGCTCAGTATAAAGAAGTTGTAGCCCATGGCCAAGATAAATCTCTGTTTGCCACCATTTACTAATGAGATACTAGTTTAGGAGACTGCTACAAGTTTTTCATCTGGTAAATTAGAATTTCTCCCCTTCTCTACCTTACCACAGATCACTAAACAGCTGTGTTCAGCATTTGGAAAAGCCTGAGTAACCATGTTAAGAGAAACTACTGACAGCGACAGTAACTCCTCAAGTCAAACCACCGTCTCTGGAGTCCAACAGTGCTTGGATAAATTTTGGAAAAATGATGCCATAATAAAGATTTCCACTCTGCCAGAGATCAGGCCCATCTTCCAGGGCAACATCTTCCTTGCAAAGAACGAAGCAAGAACTGCAGAAGTGCAGGAACTTGTTTTCCCTGTTTAAAAGATTATTTTGCACATATAACCAAAGACACCTGGCATAGAACTTGTTTAAGTTCACTTTGCTGGAGCCTTTTCTATTTTGATGTTGAAAAACAGACCTGCTGTTATGATAGCATTTGCTAACATCCAAACTGTGATATTTAAAATGGGTGTGTTAAGAATGAGAAACGGAATATTCCAAAAGATCATCTCAAGGATATCCGATACTTAGGGAAATTTTTCAAAATATTTTGATCTTCCAGACTATTTTTATGAACCATAAGGGCAAATATTCTCTGCAGAAATCACTTAACTCTGTGGAAGGAGGGTACAAACCCACATCCCCCCGCCCCCGCAAAAAAGGGGGGTAATATCACAGAAACCATGTCAAGTTTCCCACAGCTAGAATTTTGACTTAAGTTTCCAGAAAGGAAAAGGATTTGTGTAACATCATTTGCACAGCTCCCCTTATCACCCACAGTGGCATCGCTGTGCACAGAGCCCCATGGCTGGCACAAAGAGCCAGCACAAACGGGCACTTGTGAAGAAATCAGAATTGACCGTCACTTGCAAGGCGCGGGATTCTCTGCCTACAGCCAGGCGCTGCGAGCTGCAGCTAGCATGGATCAGAACGAGACAACACTGGGGAAATACCGACACGACTAACGAAAAGTCTCATCTCCAATATTATACTGCAGCAGCTCACTTCTCTGATTTTCTGTTGTAGGAGTTCAGCAGAAGATTCTGAGGGGGCAGAGGCAAAGGTCTGAAAAATATAATCGCTCTTGTGGAAAAGAGGGAGAGGCGCGTATGCATGACTAATTTGAGATTACTGTCCTCTGCAGAAGCAGCACTAAGTTCTCATAAACCCCGGCTTTTTTATTGCTGTTGCATGCAGAATGTGGAGCTGGTAAAGTAGAATATGCCAAATTGACAGTATTTTGGCCTGTTGTCCTGTTTTCCTGGGTAAATTCTGCCGTTTCCCTTACTTACAGGGTCAAGTATCCTTCCATGATTTAGACTATAAACTTAAACCAGATGTTCTTTCTGGATTACCTCTAAGAAGCCGCTAGCAGAACACACAAATATAGCTATAGAACAGATTAAACCCTGAGTCATCAGAAATTTTAGAAGAAAAACATGTAAGGCAAAAGTACGCTTGAGAATTCAAATCTACATCATAATGCTAAGTCACACTCCCATACATTTACCTTTGATGGCTGATAGGTTTAACGTGTGGACCTGATCCAAATATGGCTTTAGCTTGCTGTCAACAGCTCTTACACTGAACTGTAATGACTCTGTATGTCAAACAGATGTTTAAGTAGCGAACATTTATGTGCAGCGATGTTCTGCCACTACCTGTAACTCAGTAATTACTGTTCTCTCATTGAGCAATGCCAAAACATAGCATAATGGAACTCCTTTGTACCTGAGATAGCCAGCAGTAATTCCTACCTGTAATAGAAGCAGTGGCAAAAATCAAACAAGCTGGAGCCTTTAGCCATTCAGGTGCTTTTTTTCTAAACCTGAATGCCTTTAGGTTATTAGGAGAGCTGCCCTGCTTCTTCAGACTACTCAGCAGTGAGGCAGCACACTAATTACAGTGCCTTTAACCCTGAAAGAGTCCTTTAAAAAGAATAATTTGACATACCTCTGTGCAGGTATAATATCGCATACGATAAGATGGCAACATGGCAGACTTGGCTAAAAGCAGAACAAGACAGCAGGTCAGAGTACAGAGGATATTTTAATGAGAAAAGGAAAAGAGAGGAGTGAAATATTATTCAAACAGGAATTATGACAGCAGAACACCCCCACTAGGACTACCAGCCTTGCCTTGCCAAAGGCTTCCAGGGAAGTTGGAAGTTACTGGGATCTTGTTCTTCTCATGGTAAAGAGGGCATCTTGTACCACATACCCTCCTTCCTTACACAGATTCATACCGATGCAGAGGGAACAGACTGACCTTATCACATTGCTCCATCACTCCAGCTCTCCTCACAGGGTCCACTCAGAAGATTCAATTTAAGCATAAAGTGAGGAGACACGTGCTGAAGTGAAAACGAACGGAAACAAGGAAAATAACAACCCCAGGAGAGCAAAATACAACAAGGCAAAGCCCCTGAATGCCTGCAGACCCTCCTCAGAAGGTCCTTAGAGCCCTAGGAACCTCCTGTGGTATGGACACCACAGCAGTGCTTCCCCCCTTTCTCTGCCACCTTAGGGCTCAGAAAAGTAACTGCAGCTTGGATCCTTAGTTTTCAGTCACCAGTTACATACAGCAGTTACCCACCTTTTCCTCAGAAATGAATTACTGGATAACACATATTTGTCCCAACGGATCTTTTCAGCCCTGACAAACGCTCCCAAATCCCAAGCAATTATTTTCACACCGCCTCTCAGAAGCATCGCCTAGCCCCTGCTCACCCACACAGCCACCTCACCCACCAGAGACAGTGGCTCAGCAAGAGCAGGGAAGGACCACGGGGGCACTTTTCATCAGGCAGGATCCAGCTTGAGTTCACTGGCCTCAAGCACGAACTGCTCCGGAGGTTTCAATCCGGTTTCAACTTTTGTATTCTTTAGTAAATAAGCAGCAGTGCTAAGAGAAGCACTGACTCAGATCTGCATTTTTCCCTCAGATTTAAAGTTTTAGGTTTTAAGAACTTTGAACACAGCACAGCAAGCCGACGTAAGTGCATAGCTGGTTTATTCCAAATGCAAAGAGAGGAAGACAATACGGACACAGGTATGTATACCCAGCCACCCCGCTGGCACATCTTTCTTATGGCTTCCATGTAAATTATATTCCTCAAATACCACGGGAAGTTGCATGAATGTAGGAGTGGCAGGATCCTTACAGCAATGTTTCTGAAGCCCTGATTCAGCAACAGGCTTAACTTTCAGACCAGATGAAAGCTTTGCGCCTGCACATATTTACCAATTTAAAAATAAAGCAGTCGGCTTCAAGTGCAATCCTTCACCAGAATGGGAACTGGCACACCTAAAATAACTTGCCCCATTATGGCAGTTGCAACGTCTGTGCAATTCTATTTACAGTTCCTTTTCTATAGAAAAACGTGCCAGTGGTCTTTAGAAACACACATCAATATAAACAGAGCTGTTTTGTTCACATTATCCCACCAATATCCTAGCAAGCACCTGCAGCAGAAAGAAACAAACATCAGTAAGGGAAAAAAAGTGCCAACTTCACAAGTTATTCTAAACAGAAAGAAAGTTGAGTTGGGTTGTTTTTTCTCCCCCCACTGCAGAAACTGTCAGCACTGTGTTAAATGCAGGCATGCTATCCTTGGAATGAAGTGGCTTGATCAGAGACTAAACCCTTCAGACATCGCAGTGGTGTTGTTTAAGAATTTATTAGGCCCTTGCACATCAAAAATCTGGAACATCCTGCATTTAAACGCTCAATCATACCCAGATTGAGCGGGTAACTTAAAACAAGGGCACTGTAAAAATGAGCATATTAGGACATGCTTTAAAAATTCATGCAAGGACTTTGCTGGAGGAAGAGGTAGAACATCCATCTGTCCTAACACTGATGTCGATACCTGAGCTAGACCATCTAAATTTCTTTTATTGTGAATGGGGAGAAAAGGGAAATTCTAGGTTGTGATTCATCTAACCCTAATGCACAAATCCACTTCTATAGTTGAAGGAGCTGGTTTAATCTAGGTGAGTTTAGATGCATTAATGCACACATCAGACTCACAAAGATGAACAGTAGCCGCCCTACACGCATTAACAGCAGCAAAAAGAAATCTCTGGAGTGTGAACTGGACTTCCATTTCGTTTTAAGAGACAGTGTTTTCAAAAAAAGACCTACAGCTCCCAGTGCTCTGCTTTTTGATTTACCACTTAAAGACTTGGTATATTCCAGAAGCTGGTATTCTGCAGTAGACTAAGTGCATTTTCAAGTGCCTGAAACAGAACTGGGGTGGGGGGAAATGCCAAAAAGAAGCGCCAATCAGGTAGCACTTCTGAAAAAAACATATATATATGTGCTTGGACTCGGTGATCTTAAGGGTCTCTTCCAACCTAGGTGATTCTATGATTCTAGATAAATAGATCTACTGCCAGATAGATAGGTGTGGAAGAGTTTTAGGGTAACAATGCTCCTACACGACGGGTGTAGTCAAACACACCCAGTTTCCTGCTTCCGCAAGCAGGTGCTGCAAACCTCAGTTCTTCCTGACCTCTTTCTTGTCTGAGAGGTTTTGCACGTCCAAAACACCCAGTAACAATACTTGCAGAAGAAGGGAAAGAAAACCCTTGTGAACAACAAAGAAAATGTTTTCAGTTGAGCTTAAAAACATCACTTCAGGTTACATCAACACGGAGAGGCGAGGAACTATGCTCTTCTGCCCACGCGCCGTCCTAGCAAAATAGGGGGCACAGGTCTCTTTCCAGCAAAGCAGATCCACAGAATTTGCTACAAGAGGTACAGAAAATATTCCCAGGTACCTTTCCACACGGAACTCCCTCACAGGCAGAAGAGGACACAGAAAGATTTTAGGAAGCCATCAGTAAGGGCCAGGGAAAAATCTGCCATGAATCTGCTCAGGTTTGTTTTTTTTTTTAATAGAGCTCATTTTCAGTCAGCTCCACCTGTGCAGATGCACAACTGAGGGTGTTTTCGTGTAAGAATAAAAAGCAGCATGGCACAAGGGAAGGAAATACATGCAGAGCTACCATTTTTTTAAAGTAGTAAATTTTAGTCATTTATTTGACTAGGAAAATCACATTTTGTTTATATTTTGGCAATTATTTTCCCAAACATAACAGTTAGTAACTCACTCTTTGCTTTCTTAAACAATGAAACCTTTTATATTTTAAAATTGCTTGCAGAGTCCCCCATTTCTACCGTGGTACTTGATTCTGCTGGCCAGCAAATTTTCTAGATGGGCTACAAAATTAAGAAAAAAAGCTATTTCCAAGGAGCTCTGTGTGTGTGGTTGTGCGATTGGTTGCCTTTTTTTTTTAAATTCAAGCACAATTACCTCTGTTTTATTCCTCTGGTATAACAGTGATTGTGTAGCATCAGCGAGCCTCCATAACTGCCCACTTCAGAGGCTTGCTTTCACAGTCATGAGACTTCACAGCCACAGAACACTGCTCTTCCCTATTGTTCTGGAGATTAGAAGTAAAATTATTGCTTTGTGCTGTTTAATTTAAGATATGTTTATCAGACCCTCATTCACGTGGGCTATAGACTTATTTTTAATCCCTTCAGAACCATGGCAGAAAAAGAAGCCACCAAGAAAACATGTACAGTGACAATACCCTGTTGTGGCTGGGTTTGCCTTCCTTATTTCTGCGCAGAATTTGTGGCACGCTCATTTCACACTCATTTAATTTAGATCTTGAACCACGCAAGAAGACAAGAACACAGCCCCAGATGTTTAATTTCCCTGTGCTACAAGCACCTTACATCTACAGAAAGCATCTCTGGAAGCTGAAATTTGGAGCGTGTCTAATTTTAGGTGCTCAGCTTCAGACACTATTGAAAACAAGGGCTTGGCACAAGCCAAAACATCTCAACCGTCACTAAACTAAAATATCTGGAAATCATTAGTACCTTTCCAAAAAGTCATGCTCTGAATGAATTCCAGGGGTTACCCCCTCAAAAAAAAAAAAAAAAAAAAGGCAGTCCTAGTTTTCAAACTTAGCAACCAAATCAAAACAAAAACTAACAGGAAAACACACAGCATGAGCAAGTGTCAGTTGGTGAATAAGCATAAAAAAATGTAAAATAAACAATAAAAGAGAGATACTTGGATTTTGCTATAAATTAATTTGCACTACACTGTATTTGAGGAAAAGAGCTTTATTGTCATTTCCTCATTAAAAGCATGCTGCTTTTTTTTACATATCCCCCACTAGCATCCCATACTTCCACTTGCATATAGTACAGCAGAACTTTTTGGGTAATAGAACTGCTATTTTCCTAAGATAACTGCCATATCAGGAGGGAAAAAATACCCACCCACGTTTGTATTACTTCGCCACAGTAGTATAATTTTCCCCAGATGTATTCTTGTCATGCTTGAGTCAGCAATAGCAGAAACTTAGCTTGTTTTCCCTTACAAAGGATAGCAATCATTAGTCCAATTTTTTTTTTCCCCTTTAACAGTTCGAGGGAAAAAAAGAACATCCTTACCTTTTAGAACGACTACAGTGATGCCCCTGCTATGCAGCAACAGGCAACTTACTGTCCAAGAAACAAAGTACAGCACAAAATTCCAGAAACTCCAAGTGAGTTCCTCTCAAAATACCTCATGAACTTGAACCCAGCCTGGCAAAAGAAATTCAACAATCCTTTAAGTTGCGTAAATAATTGTAACTTCCCTTTCAAACAGACCCTTTCCACATAAAGCCTAAAAAAAACCCATGCTTTAAGAGAACTAGGACATTGCATGATCTGCACAGCTGGCTTGCAAAATTTATTTCCATCTCTCTGTCTATCGCAGGGTTTTATACCACTAACATCTGCCTATCTCAGAAGCATGACCAGAAAGCATTTCACGTTTGATTTTTAACAAAATTAAGATGTCTCAAAAAGCAGAGACGGATTTTTCCCTGCTGATACTGTAGCACTGAAGCACAGTGCGGTGGCATATCAGTTTTCCCGATGATGAAAGGCACCTGAGGAGCACCTACTTCATACCAGACAAGTGAGATAAGACTAAGTAGGGGATGTCCAGAGACCCAGGTCCCCAGTGACTGCTCAAACCCTCTCCAGGACACAAGCCAGTAATTCTACCTGCCAGCAAATAAATGAGGCCACTGTCTTACAGGCAGAAATAGTCCAAGCAACTGTGAAGACACAATCCTAGACATAGGAAACAGAGGCACATCTGCCACTTAGGGTCTTCTAAACTGGTCTGATACACTGCCTTTATGAGCAGCTATGCTCGAGAAACTGAAATGTCAGAGGAAAAGGAAAAAGAGAAGGAAGATACAAAATCAATTCTCTCCTAACAATCATTTAAACCCTGACTCAAATCTATCCAGTAAAAAAAAAACCAGGAAGCCGGACTGCGATAGCAAGGCAGCAGCAGTAACAGTGTGCATAAAGTGTATGATTGATAAAAAGCCAGATAACAGATGACTGATCAGGATGTCAGAAGCCTATCAAAGCATGAAGGCAGACGACACTGGGCACCTGCTGCTGTAGTCTTTGCAAAGAGAATACTCAGATCGCAAAACCATCAAACACAGCGTTGCAGATACGTGACATGAACTGAACAGAGAGGAAATGCTCAACATACAGAACAAAGGAAAAAAACAAACCCCAACAGTTAAAAAATCAGGACAGACAAGAGGCTAACCAAGAGGGAAATACAGCGCGAAGCATACAAGGGGCCAGTTATCTTCTATATAAGGTGATCGGTGGAGAACTATAGCTTGTGCTCCTTGAAAGCTGGAGGAGTGACCTCTCTTGGACTTTGGCTGATCTTGCCCACAGAGATTCGCAGCTTCCTGCTGCATCACCCTGTGAAGAAACCCAAGTGACAAACCCAGGGCCTAGTCAAGCCCTGAGAAGGGGTGACAACTCCAGGAGACCTACTCATTCCTAATGGGAGCAGTCACACTTGGGACTGCCAGCAGTGACTCAGGAACCCAAAAGCATCAGCAACACCAGAGGCAAAGTGGCCAGAAATCAGTGCTTGCAGAAGGGGACGGACCCTGAAAGGATCCAGCAAAAGAATATGCACTTCAAAAAGCTTTCCCTTTTAAGCTATAAAGTGTCTTACTCTGGATACTCCTATTTTTCATATAAACATCCAAGTCCTGGCTGGCTCTGGCCAAGCTCTTGGCCTTAGCAGCCTCCTCTTGAAATGGGTTTCACATTCCAGTCCTGGACTACATGAAAAACACCTTCATTTTAATCACTGTTGAATCTGCAGCCTTCCACTGTCACCACGTTTTTCTTTTCACATGGAGAAACACTAGAGACAGAAGGGAAGAAGTACTACATCTATTTAATTTGTGCTGCTCAGACACGCATTCAGCATGATCCCTCGTAACAGCCACATTTGTAAATCAAACCACTCAATTCCTTCACTTAGTTTCTGCATGGTTAAGAAGGCCACCCTGCAATTTTTTCCTCTCTTACCTTGTTCGTATTTTCATTCTGGTTTCATGGCAGAGAACAGCTACAGGCATCATCTGACTGACAATAGCAACTACAGTGGGACAGAAACATAATTACATCACCCATTTCCCTCTGCCCTGGGCCATTTCTTGTTCTAATCCTAATTTCACTTGCTGGTTGGAATCAGCAGAACATCTCTAGAACTTTCTTATTCCAAACAGCTGAGCAATTTCCGCTCTGCAGCATTAAAATTGGAAACTAGTCCCACAGCAGAGAAGTAATTTAGGCTTACCTTTATCATTAAAGCTGCGTTCTCTGAGTAAAAACAAGCCTTTCCTCTCTGAAGGGCCTATGCTATTTCACAATATAGCACAGCAATATGCCTACACCTTCAACACGCTGGTATAAAACAGGCAAAACCCACCCATACGCTGAGCGCAGTGTTGTCGTTGCTGTGGCAACTGCAGACCACAGTTTTTTGCCTCAAGAGAATTATCATGAGCATAAACATACCCACAAAGGCATAAACAGCTGTGGGTGCTAACAGCGCCGGCAACGCACTGCGGATGTGCAACGCCACCATCAAAAAAACCTGGATTCAATTCAGAAAGCGAGTCCTTTGACTTCCCAGCCACCGCCTGCAAACCATTTGTCTACGCTCCTTTATCCTCACCTCCAGGACAGCACGGTTGGCAAAACACCCCGAGGAACCCTGCAGCCTAAGAAACGTAAGCGTAAGACAACTTCCAACCCTGCTTTGCGAGTGAACAGAGTAATTCTAAAACTCTGACACAGATAAGTCATTGATCTACCAGCTGGAATTTGTTGGTACAAATACTTACTGCAAGCCATGGGAGTCGGGGAATCGAGCGTGCCCTCTGTGTGAGCGCACGTGAGATAAGCAAAGTCAATACTGTACTACTCTTTAACACTCCCTTGGACTGATAACAGGAAGAAAAACCCACTTTCACCAGTTAATAATGTCACTTAAGCTAGGTGTAAGAGTTAATAATTAAATATCTTCAACTCAGGAGTCCTTAAAAAATAGAAAGTTCATGATAAAACCAATACATAAGCATGGAAACAAGCATGGAAGTTATTTGAGTAATGTTGGGAGCTGGGGGGGTCCTCAAATATCTCATTTTCTTGCCTTGCTGCTTTGCCTTCCCCATTCCTGCCCTATCTGCATGCCAGTGCCAGACTGCACTTGAACAAGAAGTTGCAAACAAAGACATTGCTCAAGTCCAGTTAGTGCTTCTGTCACAAGACCAGGGCCTGTAGAAAAAGCAAATGCTCACCCTGTGCATGGCAGCCAACAGCTGAAGTTTCTTTCCTGGCCTGAAAGTCTTATTTAGTTGAGGTTTTTCTTAGTATTTAGTACTTTTTAGTACTCTGCATGCAATCCAAAAGACTGATATAAAGGAGTATTTTCCCTCCCAGACATCCCCAGCCTGAGTCACTCACCGAACTAGAAAAATACAGAATATGATCTGATACTTACCAATAATTTTTCAAGTTGTTATTCCATAGCACTGCGAGACTTTTGCCTGCGATTTACCAGGCAGATACACACACTCAGGTGTACCTGCCCTTTCCATAAGTCATCTAGGTTGGTAGCTCACATACTTCTGGACAGCATCCCACCTACTATGCTGCAGTTTGTTCACATGAGGACACAGGCAAAATTCCCATTCTCCAGCCACCAGATCATTCAGGAATGCCAGGTAAATGTTCAGAGTCCTCAAATCCCACCTGGGCAGAGCATCCAGAAAGAGGGAAGCCATGAATGAAGAACTGTTCCAATAGTCACTGTTTGCTTTGTCTAGGCCAGACAGCATGGGAAGAGTCACGCTACAGACTAACTAACTTTCCTCCTAGTTTTCAGAGTAATGAATACCATTTTTTAGGTAAAAAAACCCTCCAATACTCTAAGCTGGTAAAGCTATTTAGTTAATATTTTGAATTTTGGTTTAAAATTATGTATTTTTCATTTGGGTATTTTACTAAAACTTAAGAGGAATGACTGGGAACAAGCTCGCTGGGAATCTGAAAACAGATTCAAGTTATTTCTTTCAACAATATACTTAGAAGGCTTTTTTCCTCACATTATTGAGATTTTGAATTTTTTTTTTTAAGCTGGGTATTTTCTTATCATGAGGGAAGCCCAAAAAATAGTAAAAAAAAGTTCTTTCCCACCCAACTCCATTAAGGGTGCAGCAACCTGTAAGTAGCCTCCCCAAAAAAAAGTTCTAAAAAAAAAACCAAAAACAAACCCCATTCAGATCAGAAACTATCACTTGTGCTTCTGTTTTGGCTTTGGTGCCAACCTACGACTCTGAAAAAGCTGTTTACAATGCCTTGAGCCAGGGAAAAAAGAACTAGTGAAAGTGAACATCTCCAGTCAAGATGGTAAGAAGGGAAAACGATCAAATCCCACTCCTTGCACTGGGGAGGGACCACCCAAAGGGTTTCCCCTTGACCATTTTTTGTCTGCATATCTGTCCTTCCCTTTGGCGGAGGCAGGACAGGCTGACCCTGCTGAGAACAGGCTAGATTCCACATTGTCAGAAGTGACCAAACAAGCCTGACCAGCACTATAGCTCTGAAGAAAACACAAAAAGGTCAGAGATTTCCACTGTGCCTGTCCTAGAAGGCAATGTGACGCAGCAGAAGCAGGTCTGAAAAGCAAAAACCTCTGAGGAGAACCCCACACTCATAGGTCTTGGTTCAGAGAAACTGAATTCTGGTGCTGTGAGCTGTGTGCCCTTTTGCAGCTGAAGCACTGCAGGCTCCTGGGGTGCATCTTTCAGCTGCATATTCTCAGAAAACAGCCCCACGCAGATGCTCTGGGGTCACTTCAACAATGTGTGCTGAAGGCGTGAGATTCATTCCCAAGGCGCACTCCTGATCCAAACTCTACGTTAACATAAGCAGCCCCATTATTAGCACAGGACAGTAGAAATTCACACATCAAGCAGTACTTTGAAGAGCAAGCCTAAGTTTCCAGAAGCCCTCTTTAAGTGCCCTCACTAGACTTACCAGAGCATCCAAGAGACGAGGCTTGGTACCTCAAGGTTACTTGTAAATACTAGGTCACATACAGAGGGGTTTATTTTCACTGGCAACAGAAATGTGGCCCATCAACAATAGACTTGTGACTTGCTTTTGGACAAAGCCAGAACCCTAGGTTCAGGTCCGCACTGATGCTAAGCCCAGCACTGCAGCATCTCCTGCCCAGGGGTTGATTACTGGCAGCACTCACAAGTTCGGCAAGTTAACCTCAAGCACTGCCCGTTCTCGTGAACTGCAGCCAAGGAGCAGCCAGGGCACCGAATCCTGTGCCAGGCTGGCCAACACGCAGCAAATCCTAAGCAGCGGGGACTCCCCTGAAAGCACAGAGCCAGCTCTGTGCTCGATGCCTAGACCCCTAGGCTGGAGCCCAAAAGTCTTCATCACTGCTTTATATTGTCTCAAAATAGCTGCAGAGCACCGCTACATCAGCGCTGGTGCAATTAATGTGCAGGGAAGGTTTCAGGAAACTTTATGTAGCACTTCAGTGTTTATTTTTCCAAATCTCATTTAACACAGATGAGGAGGAAAGTGCTTAAAAGGGGGGAAAATTGCAAGCAGCTGATTCCAGTTGCACTTTTGTCCCTTGCCAACTGAAAAACTTAATAGGACAGACTTTGTTTTCAAGGCATGATGAGGGATGTGGAAATATTTACACCCGTGGTATCAAGACATCAGCCACAAAGTTCAAGACTGCAGTGCCAAACCCAGTGAGAAGACATTGAAAAAGGCAGCGCGTTTCCAAGGCAGTGGAAAATGTGCATTATTGCAACTGCTAGCAATAGCTGACCTGAATGGAAAGAAAATGCTTTGGAGGTGGCCTTAACCTTTGGAAAGTACTATACTTCTGCCTTGGGAACACAGAGACTCCTGGGCCCTGCACAGGCGGCTGCAACAAGTGAGAGCATGGATTTTGCACTAAAAAGCCACACTGCCCACGGGCGCTATGAACCGCCCTGCTCGCAGGCACACCCAAAAAACAATCACAGAATTGCAGGGGTTGGAAGGGACCTCCAGAGATCATCAGGTCCAACCCCCCTGCCAAAGCAGCTCCCTAGCTCATATTGCACAGGTAGGCGTCCAGATGGGTCTTGAATATCTCCAGAGAAGGAGACTCCACCACCTCCCTGGGCAGCCTGTCCCAGGGCTCTGTCACCCTCACTGTGAAAAAGTTCTTCCACATGTTGCTGACTTGGGTCAGCAAGGCTGTGCCTCTGCTCTTCAAATCAAGTGTCCATGACATTAAAACAAAAAAGCTGATGATTTCTTTTAAGGACAGCAGTTTTACAAAATCTGGGTAACTCAACAGAGTCAGAAAATACCAAAATAAAAGTTGGTTTTGGCAACATAAGTAGCAACTCTCTATAAAAGCGGTTGAGATTGTTGATTTCAAATCTGTATTTTTTTTCTTACTGTTTCTCAAATAACTGAAAGTTACACAACTTTCTCTTTTTTTCTTTTTCTCTTGCAGTTGAGGGTGTCTGGCAGGGAAGCGTTAAATCCAACAAGTGCTGCTGTAATTCAAAATAAAACCACTGAATTTTCAATTGTAGAACGATTGGCATTAGGGAATTAAAATGTAGCACAGTTCATACCAAACATGGACAGCTGTTGCTGTCGCCTCAGAGTAGCTTTTTTTCAGGAAAAATCAGATGCTAATCCCACTTATGTCTTCAATGAACTTCCATCTTTATTTATCTCTCTTCAATCTCCAACAATTTTATTTTTTTTCCTTAATACTACATCTTCTAATGGCCCTGGTGATGACCATTAAAGGAACTTTAAAGTTCCCAGCCTAAATCTGTTGAGTTCTGAGAATGCTAACTTTTTTATTTGGCTTTTTACTGCCCAAAAAGTGGATTAGAAAAGTCATGCAAAGAGGCTTGGGACTAACAAATCTGCTGACGAGCGAAAAAAGCACAGAAGCAAGACTGAAGTCAGACAGCAGAAGAGCTAAAGGATGTGGAATTTAATAAATCCCTGATTTTGGGAACAGAATTCACACTGACTTTTGTAAAAGGGAAAAAAAAAAGCAGCACATACTTTTTTTCTTCTTTCTCCTTTTTAAACCAATTCATCAGCATGCTTTAGGCACAGCACTATTCCAATTCAAGGAATGGTGGGAAGACATGTCTAACACTGTAACTATCCCAAGACTCAGAGGCATGTCCCACAGTCCCCCCACAGAGTTTGCATTTTATTTAAAGTGCTGTCAAAACATAAATAAGCAGACCAGCTCCAATGAAAGGATTAAAGCGAAAAATAAGGTGTACCATCAGCAGCCAAAGCATCCAAAATTAAGTTTAAATGCTTATTTTTCCCCCCTTTGGGGGAACACGGCTGGCCTTATCAATGAAAACAGTGGAGTTAAAACCCCTTAGATACAAACACAAGAAGATGCTCTTGGATTATTTTCTTTTTGAGAGAGTCTCCTTGAATACAGAACATATTTCCCTGAAGGTCAACAAACTCAGCACGGCTTGGCATGGATCAGGGTAAGGCCCGTTAAAAGGTAAGGTTTGTCGTGCAGCGGCTGAAGCTTTGCATTTGGGCTGCTGCTGCTGAGGCCACAGGTAACCTGAGGTATCAAGGGTTCTGCAAAATAACCTTGAGAAGCACAACTTTTTAATCGTATCTCTTAAGCCTTTGAATCTGTGTTACTTCTAGAGATGCCTAGAGCTCAGGAAGGCACAGTAAAACCACATATGGATAAAAAATGCCCTTAAACTTAGTTTTAATACACGTTTATTTTTTCACTGTAGTTATGCACACATGCACTTTCTGTATGGAAACCACACTGTTAAAAGTTTAATGTTTAACTTCCCATGTATCTCACTGATTTATGGTAGAGGACGATGTCCCAGAATCGGTGATTTAGGGCTTGTATGACACAAAGGTATCTATTTTGACAAAAGTTACTGTATAAGCTTAACGGAGGGATGATGTTCCAGAATCAGTGATTTGGGGCATACATGGTGATGGGGGGAGTGAAGAAAAAAAAAAAACAACATCCCCAAAACTCTTTTCCAAATGCTACTGAAGGTATGTCATTGACCCAGCAAGATATTTTTAGAACACAAGTCAGCTAAACTTCAAAGTCTGCTTTCCTGGGATATGAAGATGAATTGAACACAGAGAGTCGTTTCATCCTCTTTCAAGCTCATTAATCTTGTTACTGAATATAGCTCTTCTTAAAAAATAATATTTCAGTGCTAAAATCAAAGATAAGTCATCCATTAGAGAGACATGCAAATACACACCGAGACATCAGGATTATTTTAGCATCTGAAGCAGGAAACATCACTACGTCCTCAAGCAGCACACCGTCTGCTAGAAAAAATGCACAGCACAGTTGTGAACTGCACCCTCTGTAATTCCACACTGGCTTTAAACCTAAGTTGTAATTTTTTTTATATGAAAAAAAAACCCCTACCAATGTGGAAAAAGACATGTTAGTATTCATCCACGCTTCCCATAGCGAGTTATACAATAACTGCTTATTAGATGACAAAACATTTTCCACCGACCATCACTACAGCTCTTCTGCCTCTGCTAGGAAAGGGTCATGATTATGACTTAATTTTTCAGACCTCCAGCCCAACTTTTTTTCTGGTCTTTCTCACAGACTGAATTTGTCACAGACCTCACCGAAAACCAACTATACAGGAGAAGGGACGAGTCCTCCACACACTTAGCCTAGATGGCTTTCACATACTGCAGTGACTTGGAGGGTCGGAACTCTACCCATGCACCTTGGTCTCTCGCTCTCTGGGCACTTGCTGAATGCTCAGGGACAGCCATGGAGAACCGTCAGACACATGGGCCGGAGGCAGATTTAGGTTGTAACTGTCACACAGGGCAAGCACAGTTACAGAATCGCAGAATGACGGGGTTGGAAGGGATCCCTGGAGATCATCAGTCCAACCTACCTGCCAGAGCAGGATCATCTAGAGCAGGCGGGTTCTGAATGTCTCCAGAGATGAAGACTCTACAACCTCTCTGGGTAGCCTGTGCCAGTGCTCTGACACCCTCACAGTAAAGAAGTTCCTCCTCATGTTTAGGTGGAACTTCCTATATTCACCTTTGTGCCCATTGCCTCTTGTCCTGTCGTTGGGCGCCACTGAAAAAAGACTGGTCCTGTCCTCCTGACACCCACCCCTCAAGTATTTTTAAGCATTGATAAGATCCACCCTCAGTCTTCTCTAGGCTAAAAAGTCCCAAGTCACCCAGCCTCTCTTTGTAAGAGATGTTCTAGTCCCCTCACCATCTTCACAGCCCTTTTTTGTACCCTCTCCAGCAGCTCCCTGTCCTCCTTCTGACATAAGGTGACAAACCAGAGATTACCTCCCTGTTGCAGCCTAGCCTCTGAGCAGAAGGCACGAAGACCCGGATTGCATTGCACTAAGGGACTCTCATAAAACCAGTCCCTGCTACATGTGGGATTCATACCCAGCAAAATCGTCCTTCATACGCAGAGCTCCCTTCCCTGCAGAGAAGCGAGCAAACTTTTCTTCTGCCCCTCCGCAAAAGCTCTTGTTCCAGTGAGGAAGGCAACCAACCCACCTGGCAAAAGAGGTCCGTGACAGTGCTGAAAGTGTTACTATCTCATTTCCAATAAGCACTACAGGTCAGAGTTGAAACTCATGTCATTTGAGGGGACAGTGGTGGCACAGGGCTTGTGAGCAGTGCTCTGGGTATTTCTTATGGTCCAGCATATTACATCGGGGCAAGAGGAGTGTGGGGAGAGTTTTTAAAATGACCAATAGCATACTCTCACCAGGATAATGACGGAGGGTCCGCAGGGGAGGTCAGGGGA
>VZTU01029065.1:0-31735 GCA_013400835.1 Zapornia atra
ATGGGGTTGAGGTGGGGGGATTAGGCAGGGAGGGCTTTGCCCCCCTCCCCAGACCCTTTTTGCATCCCGGAAGCTGCTTGGTAGAGATTCCCCCCTGAGCCGTAATTGGTAAATCAGGCATTGGAATCGGCACAGGCACTAATGAGAGTAATTAGGAATCATTTGTTACTAATTGAAATAGAAGGATGAGGCAGAATGAGGTGGGGGTGGAGGTGGTGGGGGGGAAGCCTGGCTGGGAGCAGGGCTTCCTGCTTGCAGTGGGGCTGCCACTCCCAGGGTGAGGGTCCCACACCCATCCTTCCTCTCTTGCGGCCCCAAGGAGGGATTCGGCCCTGCAGGGGGGATGGGGGCTGAGCTGGGGTCTCCTCCTGCCCCACCTGGGCAGTGGAGCTGGTCCCTGGGGAGCAGGGGATGCTCCGGTGAGGTGTCCCGCTCTGTGTGGAGCTGTGATGGTGCTGGGGCGCTGGGCAGGAGCGGTTTGGAGCTGTGGGAGATGAATGTCTTGTGAGGGTTATTTATTTTATGTGATGCTTCTGGGTTTGGTTGGGTTCCCCCCCTCCCCCCTTCCCCTTGGCGTCGAGTAGCAACGCGTGTGTTGGTTTATTAATATCCCGAGTCTCTTGGAGTGGGGAAACCCGTTTCTCATCCGGCCCCGAGAGCGCCGGCAGCTCCTCCGCCGTGGGAATCAGGGAGGATGGATGGGGGGATGCCCTGAGCCAGGGCGCTTCTCCCGTGGGGGTCCCTGCCCCGTGCTCCAGGGTCTTCCCTTCTCCCCAGGTGAGCGACGGGAGCCTGACCGTGCTCTCTGTCAGCCGGGAGGACAGGGGTGCCTACACGTGCCGGGCGTACAGCATCCAGGGGGAGGCTGTGCACACCACGCGCCTGCTCGTCCAAGGTGAGAACTTCCAGACCTCCCTGCTCTGCCCCAGCCCCTGGCATTGCTGGGAGGGGGCTCCATGGGGAAAGCTCTGGACCGCAGGGCAGTGGTGCCGGCTGCCCCATGGCCCTGCATCCCCTTTGTCAGGCAGGAGAACCCACTAATTGGGGCACAGCAGTGGCCATAGCAAAGCGGCTGGGGCCCAGTGGCAGCTTGGTTTTGTTGGGGAAGCGGGGAAAAGATTGAGGTTGTCACAAAGCGCCTCGTCAGCCGGCGGTGATGCGTGGCAGGCCCCTCGCTCCCTCCTTTATTAAATAAATCTTTAATTAGGTCAGCAGCTACCAGTGGAGAGAGTGGAGCGCGGGGTGTCCTCTGCTCCGCTTTGGCCGTGGCTGCGGGCGCTCGCTGACGGCTCCTGGTGCTTTGCTGTTTGCCTCTCCGCCCCCCTTACCCCCACCCNGAGTGGGACAGAGGGAGCTGGGAGCTTGCATGACTTGTGGGTAGCAGAGCCATACACTGTGGATGTGGGGCCCCCTCCCTGAGCTGCAGAGGTTTAGGGGGAAGGACTGGGGGGATAACAGGGCCACCATTCTCCCCGAGGTCAGCCCCTGCACCCTGCAATCCCAGGAGATTGGGGCCAGCTCTGCCCCAGAGCCCTCCAGCAGCTCCCAGCCAGCGATGCTGCGATGGAGCTGAGCCTGTGCAACCTTTGTTGGGGACACCCATACTGGTGGGGCTGACACTCTTCTCTGTTCCCCCACCCCTGCCTCCAGGACCTCCCTTCATCGTTTCCCCTCCGGAGAACATCACGGTCAACATCTCCCAGGATGCGCTCTTCACCTGCCAGGCCGAGGCGTACCCCGGGAACCTCACCTACCTGTGGTACTGGGAGGAGGAGAATGTCTACTTCAAGAAGTGAGTTTGCAGCTGGCAGTCTTCATCCTGCTCCCAAATCTTGCCGGGTCCCCCATCAGGGAAGCCCTTGCCCCCGCCCCCAGGTCTCCCCATGATCCTCCTCCCTTCTTCTCTCACAGTGACCTGAAGTTGAGGGTGCGGATCCTGATCGACGGGACGCTGATCATCTTCCGTGTCAAGCCAGAAGATGCTGGGAAATACACCTGCATCCCCAGCAACAGCCTGGGCCGCTCGCCATCCGCCTCTGCCTACCTTACAGTGCAGTGTGAGTGTGGGCAGCGGGTCCTGACCCTATGGGATGGGACTGGGATCCATGATCCCAGGGGCTCTGCCATCCTGCTGTGGTACTTGGAGGCTCAGCCTCCTGGTGCTACCTTTGATATCAGTGGGTTTTGACTAGGTGAGCATCTTCCTGCTGCTGCCATCAGCACACTGTCCTCATTGTCTGCATCGTGCTGGGACAGGGGACACCAGATCAGGGTGTTCAGTCCCAAATGCCCACCTGTGGTTGTTTTTTTGGTGTCCATTTTAGGGGTGCCTGTTGAGCTCAATAGCTCTGTTGTGTTGTGTTTTTGAGGCTGTAACCGATCTAAAGGAGCGGAGGAGAAGGGGCCATGGCAGGAGTGCTGCTTCCCACGCTTGTTCTCGGGCACTCCCCGGGGGTAATGGGTACTGTGCCACCGGCATCGTGTGGCATTCGGCAGTAATGGCCTCAATTGCAGTGTTGCTCCGCTCTAAAAGCTGTGGCAGCTTTATTCCATAATGACAGACGGGCCTTGGGCAAGCCGGGCTCGTGATTCCCGGTTTGAAGGCTGCCTTATGGCTGCTGCCTCTAGATCCGTCACTGGTTAGTGGGGAAACCCTGCCAGGAAGGAAACCGGATGGTTTCCCCGTGGGGGACGGATGAAGGGGGCAAGGGGATGGTGTGAGTGGAGCCGTGCCTGGGCAGAGGTGTGATTTGGGGCTCAGATGTGCCCGGCTCTTGGGGAAGCATGCAGCCTTGGGCTGTTCAATCTGCCCTGCTGCTAATCCGGGACCGCTCATCAAGTCTGGTGGCTGTTAAAAATAGCTCTGATGGCGGGTGGACAATCTGCCGTTGGGATGGCCCTGCCAGGCCTCAGGGTGAGGAGGCACGCTTGGCTCTCCCTGCTGCAAACCCTTTTCCTCCCAAGCCAGCCCTGACATCCGTGCCGGGGCTGATGCCTTGGTGGGGAGGGATGTTCCCACCCACTGCTGGACGTGGATGTGGCTCTAGGTCACCAGTGAGCTGGGCTGGCCCCCACCAGTGACCTAGTAGTGAAAGGCTCGATCCCATTACCCGCTCCCACGCCGTTAGAGCTCTTGATTGCATTTCCTGGGAGGTAGAGTTAAGCAGAGGGGGGTGAAGCCCGCTCCATATGCAGTGCTGGGCAATCTGGGTTACGGTGCCATTGCCGGGGGCCCGTTGGGCTTACGCCTGTTAGTTGGGAGGGAGCGGTGCTCCCAAACTCAGTACCTTCTGCCCCGGGAAAGCCGTTATGAGCAGGCACCCCAGCATCCTCCCTCCCTTCCTCCTAAGCACTGTACCATAGTCTTTTTGCATCAGCAGCACAGAGATGCTGCACCCCAAAAATATGCACCTATCCCTTAACACAGTGTAAGCCCTGTCAGGATGTGCCCGTAACCTCGCACTGCCGGTGTCTAGACACGATGGTAGAAACACTCTCTCCTCTTATTAAAAGTAACTTCTTTTTTTAAAGAAAAAAAAAAAAGCTTCTTATTAAAGAAAGTCTAGATTCTCTCCAACCCACTCGTGCTTAATTAAAAAGCTCTTAGAAGCACTTTTAATGACACATTCTAGACTGGAGGATTGCGAGACGCCTCGCTGCGTGGGCGGTGCCGCGCTGGAGTGGGGGGGTTAGGTGTGTATTTTAAGCTTTCACATCCCATTGGAAAGGGTTGGAGGTGGCTGGTGCCGAGTGCGACCTGGCCTCAACGAGCCATGGGCTGTGTGCGTAGGAACAGATCCTGTGAAACTGGGTGGGGGGAGAGGGGGGCTCCTTCGCCATGCTGACGCGGTGCCGCTGCTCTTCCAGATCCTGCCCGTGTGGTGAACATGCCCCCTGTCATCTACGTTCCCATCGGGATACACGGATACATCCGCTGCCCGGTCGAGGCAGAGCCCCCGGTCACGCTGGTCAAATGGAACAAAGATGGACGTCCCCTGCGAATTGAGAAGGTATTACAGCCCCCAGGGAGGGATGGGATGGGAGTTGGGATGGGGTGGAGGCGAGCATGGAGAGGATTGGACCCTCTGTGAATGCCAGGGAGCATCCCTGGGCAGCCTGCGGGTCCAGCCCGCGTTGGGAGTGAAACAGCCCTAGGGGTGGGATGATGCTGTATGGGCAGGGTTAATGCAGGCTCCTGCATGGTGCTTGGGGTGCCTCTCCCAGACCTCTGATGCCTGCTCCCTGCAGAGGTGACCTCCTGATGGCCTGGTCTTTTCCTGCGGCAACTGATGGGGAAAAGACCCTTTTGACAAGTCTCTGTCTTCCTGTGATCCCAGTCTGATAGCAAGGATATTGTCCATTAAATATTTAAAGAGCACACTCAGTATTTTATATTTTTCACTTAAATATTAACGATCTGGAGTTTGAATTCCATTTAAACCTGCTGCTGTGCTGGGCTCCTGGCTCTTGGTGCCCTCAGCCCCTCGGATGGAGTTGCCTCCTTGGTGTCACTGGGACGAGTTTCCCTCAGGGTGTGATAGGTTCTGTTTTTATGTCTTTTGGGCTACTCGAAGCCCGGTCCTAGGTACAGAGGAGAGCAGCTGTGAGATAGACCTGTGTGTCTCCAGAGGGCAGGGAGCCCTTCCTGGGAGGGATGCTCAGGCAGGCTGATTCCATCCCTGTTTCCTCCCTCTGCAGTTGAGGGGGACTGTTTGGATTGTGAGATTTGATTTGGGCATCTCCCAGGGGCATGACAGCTGCTCTGGGCTGAGGCTGAAGGGAGGATGATAACCTGTGATGGGTGTAGGATAAATCATCTCCCTCATCTTCCCCCTCCTGCTGCAGTATTCTGGCTGGAACCTGCTGGAAGACGGGTCGATCCGGATAGAGGAGGCAACCGAAGATGCTCTCGGCACTTACACCTGTGTGCCTTATAACGCCCTGGGTACGATGGGCCAGTCTCCCCCTGCCCGACTGGTACTGAAGGTGAGTTGCCCCAGAAAAACCCATGCCAAGAAGAGCTCCTGGGGCTGGGCAGGGTGCCAGAGCCACGGGCTGGGTGCTGGGAATGTGTGCGTGCTTTGCAGAGGAGTATTACACTGTAGTTGGGCTTTTTTAACATGGGTTTGGGGCGTGCGTGTTGCTGCTTCCACCATCCTGTTCTGCATGGGGATGGATGGCGTGGGGAATGGATGGGATTGGGGGTCTTTCTCCAGCCACTCCTTTGCTTGTTCACTCTGCACAGACGTTTAGGTTCTGCTTTGCTTTTCCCCCCTCCATGAAGACAGCTCCAGAAGGGCTCCATTCCCCCCAAATTGCTGCTTTTCCACCTAAATCACCCAGCTTGGCAGCAAACCTTTTGCTCTGGGCTTTCTTCCTTGTACCTGGCGCTGAGAAAGGTGAAGGGCCCTCATGAGCACCCTCAAAGGGGCACGGCAGAGCCCAGGCTGCAGCCTGCGTGTGAGGAATGCAAGGTTTTGGCAGTGGTGGGCCAGGGTAGTTTGAGGACACGTGTCCCTGGGCTGGGTGCCTTGCCGACAGAGCACCTCTGGCACCCCCAGCCCGGGCTTGGGTTCGCAGAGGAGTTGAATTAGTGGCTGACCTGAGCTCTAGAGCCACTCCGCCTGCTCTTGCTGTGTGCTGGGCTCCCAGCACGGTTCCCATCATGGCGAGGGCTGGGAGCCACCACTGCCTCCTTCCCCAAACAAAGTCCCGTGCCTGTGAGCCACAGTGATTCATGGTGCCTTGCTGAGGCTTGAATGGTGATGCTGTGTGTATGCGTGTGTCTCTTGATGCACAAAGGCAGCCGTGGAGCTGATGGAACTGAGGTGATGCCTGATGCCATGTGGGTGGGTTGGGTTTTTGTCTCTTTTCCTGTTTACCTCCTCAAAACTTCAGCAAGATGCCTGAGTGCAGTGGCTTTTTGGAGAGAGATTCCCTCGGGGGTGTGATTTGGAGCCCACACGCACGCTCTCTGCCCTGGCTTTTCTTAACCCAACCTGGGGGATTCATTTGTGTCGGAAAAGGGCTGGTCTCAGTGGGGGGAGCCACTCGCACACGGTGGGACTTGGCACAGGTTGATGCTCCTTGCCTTCTCCCTTGGCTGCAGGACCCCCCCTATTTCACGGTGCTACCAGGCTGGGAGTACAGACAGGAGGCAGGGAGGGAGCTGTTGATTCCTTGTGCTGCTGCCGGAGACCCCTTTCCCATCATCGCCTGGAGAAAGGTACCCGGCCTGCCAGACAAATCTGCAGTGCCTTTGGCTTTTGATGAATATTGCAGACAGAGAAGCCACACTCTGTCCCGGTAAGAACAAACTGCAGGTACAGCTGCTTCGCTTTGGGCTGAGCCACTGCCGTCCTGTCCCGCAGGTGGGTGGGGGAAGCCCGGCTCGCGGCCGCCAAGTACTGCCTGATCCTGGGAAACCATCTCGGCAGCATCTGCCCCTGTCCCACTCCTCTTCCTCCCTGGCGCTGCCCACGGGACACCCTCCTCCCTGCCCACCTGCCCGTTGGGATGTGGCAGCCTTGATGATGCTGTTCTCGTGCCATTGGCATCCTGTGGCAGGAGGGGCCATGTCACCGGGGCGTGTCTGGGAAGGGTCTCTTGGCTGCGTTTTGGCAAGGGGCTGGTCCCGTCAGCAGCCGCTTTGCTGCCCCTGTGGCTTTGAAGACCCTGGGAAGAAGCTGATTTAATGATGCTGGGCTGGATGTAAAGATTTTCGGATGGCCCTTTCCATAGAGCAGGGCGGGATCTGGTGTGGTGGCACAGCCTGGAAGCAGCCAGGGCTTTCCAGTCCTCCTCCAGCTTTCCCTTCGCTTCCCACCATCCCTGTCCCTGTGGGAGAGCCCCCGTGTGGGGTGGTGCCTTGCGCCCCTGTCAGGATCTTCTCCCAAGCCTCTCACCCCCTTCCCAGAGCTCCTGAGAGCAAGTGGGGTCCCTGCATCGCCCTGTGGGCACCGTCCTCAGCCCTTGTAGTGTGTGGTGCTGGATCTCTGAGTTCTGTCTGCCAGCACAAGGAGGACCATGGCTTCCACAGGCTGCAGGTGACCTACCTAAAGCTTTGTGGCCATTCAGCCTTTTCCTCCATCTTGTTTTTCTTCCCTGACCGTTTTTCTTCAGGTGTTTTTTTGCAACTTTTTTCTTGTGCCTTCTGGCGGACCCCATGTCAGAATTCTGGGCTTATCCCCCCCACTATCCCGGCTTGGGTTTGGGCTGGGCTCCACTTCCCGGTGTCAGGAGGAAGCTCCCTGGATGCCCTCAGCGCTGACCAGGCTCCTGAAAGACTCCTGAAGATGTGGGCTTGGCACCGCTAACCCCACGTGCCAGGCCACTCCCCTGCTCATCCTGCACAGCGCTGAATGTCCTGGTGTCTAATCCAGAGGGACCCCCTTCCTGCCTGGAGAGCAGCTCAAGAGGACATGGGACAAGATGGGATTTGCAGAGCTTTGGCTGATGGCCGTAGAGAGGAGTTGTTACAGGATCCATCTTTTCACTCGGCTTTAGAGCCCCCCGGCACTTCCATCCACATCATCCTCCTGCATCCCCGTGGGGCCCTTGCTACCCAAACCTCCAGTGTGAGGGGTCTCACTTCCCTTCTGCTGCTGGCTGAGGGGTAGTTTGGGCATCTCCTGGGGCAGGCGGTGCCTTCCTGGCCTGGGAGGGTTTTTGCTGGGGGGCAGTCGCTGCCCCAGTGCAGCGGTTTCGGATGCTGGAGGTGGAGCCCTGGCCCTGGGGTGCCGTGTCCGTGCCAGCGCTGAGGGGTTTTCCGCTGGTGTGCGGGCGACAGGCATCAGCCTCCCTGATGCATGCCTCTTGCGTTGCCCCGCCAGGTCCTCCCGAAAATGGGGCAACCGGCTGCCTTGCCACGACCGGAGAGACCAGATCCCTTGCTGGTGGCCGGCGGTGTCCCCTGGGCCGCGCAGGTAGCTTAGTGACCCCGCTGCCGCCTCGCCCTGCCCCGCCGCCCGCTTCTGAGTCGCACTTTTGTTTCTCTCTTTGCCCCTCCGTGCCCCCCACCCCTGCTCCGGCTCTGCACCCAAGGTAGGGAAGCCCAGCAGGAGCAAGCACAACACACTGCCCGGCGGCACCCTGCAGATCCGCTCCCTCGGCAAGGACGACCACGGCGAGTGGGAGTGCATCGCCACCAACGTCGTCGCAAGCATTACTGCCAGCACCCACCTTACTGTCGTAGGTATGGGCAGGGTGGGGACAGGTCCTTGCCTCCGGGCAGGAGATGGGGATGCTTCCCCTGAAAACCAGCATCCCTTGGAATCTTATGGTGCTGTGGTCTCTGCTCCATCGTTGGTTTATCGGCTGTGCTGCCGCTATTCCTGGCAGAAATTCTGGGTGGCCTTTGCCCAGTGGGAGAGGAGTCCCCGGGAATCCCCCTGCCCTGGGAACAGCCTCTTCCAGGCAGCCTGCACGTTTTCCCCCATCCAACCCCTGCCTCTCTCCCCGCAGGCACAAGCCCTCACGCCCCAACCAGCGTGCACGTCGTGGTCGCCATGACCTCAGCCAATGTCTCCTGGGAGCCCGGCTACGACGGTGGATACGAGCAGACTTTCTCAGTTTGGTACGGCCCTCTGTGAGTCATCCTGGCATGCTTTGCTCTCTGCTTCTTTTCCTTCCGAGCCGAGCTTCGAGCGGTTGGGGGGTGGTGGGGAGGAGGGTGGTGTGAGGCTCAACGCCCGTGGGTGTTATGGGTGCTGGGCACCCGTTTGGTGCCTCAGAGAGATGGGCAGTGGTGGGATGGCATTTGCCCTGTGTTTCCTCTCTGTGCTGGGCTGGCTGGTGCCTCCGTCTGCCCCAGCAGGTTTAGGTCTGCTCAGAGGCTTTGCAGTCCTGTAACTCTGCCTCTGGCATCTGATTTCAAGATAAACTGTTTGTGAAGCTCCACAGCCAGGGAGAGGATGGAAAGCACAACCTTTGCCGAGTGCGTCCTGGCAGAGCTGTGACTAAGCAGAAATGATCTCTCCTTGCTCAGCAGCTCCCCAGAGGCACTTAAATCCTGGCTAGGTTTGCAACCAGCCTCTGTGAGATGCCGGCCGGGTCTGAGCCTCACAGGCTTTGCTCCTGTAGCCTCAGTGCCAGCTTGCCCTACCCGGCACTGCAGCCCCATGCATCCTGCCTTCCTGCAGTGAGGCCTGGCTTAGCCCCACCGGCTTTTCCCTGGGGTAAAAACCATAGCTGCAGCGAGGTCGGGGTTTATTTAAGCCTGGCGTTTGCTCTTGTCTTCTGAAGAGCTGCCCTTGCTAACAGGGAGGGGATGGCACCTTCCTTTCCCAGGCATGGGCTGACCTTCACCCCTCCTTCTTGCTCTGTCTTTCCTTCCTCACCTTAATGTGCCGCAGTGGGAACTACAGATGGAGTGCAGATAGGGTTGGTGCTGCCTGAAATTATGTCCAGGGCTGGACAGGGTGGGACAGGGCTGGACAAGATGGGACAGGGCTGGACAGTCTGTTGGGAGGTGGAAGGAAGCAGAAATGGAGCAAGCGGAGGGGAAAGATGAGGGAGTGAGCAGAGCGGTGCAGCCCTTGCTCCGGTTGAGATGTCCTTGGGAAGGCGTGGCTAAGCCCCTCTGCTTGGGAGATGCAGCTTACCTTGGAGGGAGCTGGCAGCTGCCGTGGGGTTCCCGTCTTCTCAAGGGTCTTGCGGACCCCACACTGGGGGAAGGGTGTTTGCACTGTGCTTGCCTTGGGGAATTTATGGGGTGCTGGGGGCACCTGGAAGAGAGAGGCAGAGATGGGGTGTGAACCCTGGGACCAGGCATCTGGGATGGTGCTGGGTCATCTGGAGCTGGCCAGATGGAGGGTGTGTGTTTTCCTCCCTGCTGTGGCTATGGGATGCTCAAGACAATGTGATATCACCATGCTGACCTCCCGCTTGTGGTTGTTGATGCCTGAAATACAAAACCTGATCCCCCAGGCACAACTGGGGCCATGCAGGGGTGGTCTGCCCTGCCCAGAGACAATTAGTGCCTCAGGGGAACCCCCCTTGGAGCCGAACTGCTCCCCATGCCTCTGCTGGGTTTGTGGGGCATCCTGGAAGCTGTGGTCCCAGCCGGAGCTGTGGGACACGGAGGCTTTCCTGCCCACAGCCGTGGTGTGGTGGAGGCACGCTGCACGTGCATGGCTCTCCACCGACTTGCTTCTTTCCATAGCTTGCTGCTGCTTCCTCCACCTCACCTTCCACTCCTCTTACAGCAGCGTTGTTTGCCTTGGCTCCGTCTCTTCCCTCACAGTGGATTTACCTGGCTGTATGCCGGTGGCTGGAGGTGTGCCTGCTTCTCTGCAGAAACTCTGCCCAAATCCTCCGCAGACCCCACTGAAGCCCTTGGCTGAGGGCCGGGGCTCCCTAGGGAGAGCATCCCTCTGACACAAGCCCTGATACTTGTGATATCAGTGCAGTGTGGTGATGCTGCTTCAAGATGCAGGCCTGTCTCTCTGGGGTGCTTCCCAGTGGGATGATGGCTTGTGGAGGTGGCTGTACGCTCACGTGTGCTGGAGTCACGCTGGGACAGCACTGGGAGCTTTACTTTTCACCCTGGGCTTGTGGGTTTTGGACCCCTACAGAAAGACTGTGCTCCCCATGAGTGCCTCTGCTGTACTGCTGGACCCCCAGTTACACCCTGCAAAGAACTGCACGGCCAGCAGTTTAGCGAAACATCTGCTGCGGCATCGGCACATACAGGGCTACAGCCCAGGGAAAGCCTGACTCTGGCTCTGGAGCCGTTGAGGTGTAAGTGGGGGCAGGACCCATCTCCTGCTCCAGCTGTCCCCTTTGACTCACTGGAGTAAAAACGGCCCCGCTTCCCCTTTAGCCTTTAGGAGATCACCTCAGAGTGGGGCTCCTGGCACCGCTGTTGTCCCTGACTCCGCTCATAGGGTGCAGAGGGGGAGGGCTGGTAGCTGTGTCCGTGTGAGCCTGGGGGTGCTGGTGTGGCACAACGGGACCTTGCCCTGTGCCTGGCGGTCCTCGTGTGTGCCGTCCCCGAGCCAGTGCTTGGGTGGAGAAGCGGCTGCCCCACATCCATACGCATCACTGCTGCCAAACCAACCCATCGCTTGGGAAAGCTCCATTCTCGCTCGAGAAGTTGAGGCTGCCTCTTCACCCTCCCTGTCCTTCCCTGAGGATGCTTCCTCTTTTCTCCCGGCAGGATGAAAAGAGCCCAGTTTGGCCCCCATGACTGGCTGTCTCTCCCTGTGCCGGCCGGTTCCAGTTGGCTACTGGTGGATACCTTGGAACCGGAGACGGTGTACCAGTTCAGTGTCTTGGCTCAAAACAAGCTGGGCACCAGCTCCTTCAGTGAGGTGGTCACTGTGAACACTCTAGGTAAGGTTCCCCAAGGGAACGAGGGGAGGAGTAGGGAAGGGACCAGGAAGTCCATGGGGGGAAGTGGCCCTTAGCCTTGGTCTGTGTGTCCTATCCGCTGGGAGCAGAGATGGTGAGCAGCAGCAGCGGTTTCCAGCTGCGCAGAAGGTGGTTCATGGAGGGTCCTGGGTGAAGCTTGTGGGCTTTGGGTGTGAGAGGCTCCAGAAAGCCTGTCCTGAGGGATGGTGTAGGAGAACGGTGCTGTACCAGTCACCTTCCAGATCTTCCTTCAGTTCAGCTGGGGTCAGAAAATATTAATAGAGCACAAAATCACTTCTGTGCAGCTCAGAGTGGGGAGCTCACACAAAGGACCCCATGCTGGTACCTGCCTCGGGCAGAGGTGGGTGGAAGCAGGAGGTTTCCTCACGCTGCGCCTCTTTTCTTGGAGTCACCACATCATTAGTCCCCTGCTTTTCTGTCTGTGGGACACGAGAGCATGTCCGAGACATGCCCCAAGCTCTTGGAAGGTGGGAGCTGCTGTGTGGTCCATCAGCCATCGACGGGTCACATGCAGAAGAGCATCCTCTGCATTTCCCTTCGCCCCATCTCAAAGGAGTCCCTGTCCTACCTGCTCTCTCTCCAGCATTCCCTGTAACAACTCCAGAGCCTCTGGTGTTGGTTACCCCACCGAGGTGCCTAACAGCCAACCGGACACAGCAAGGCGTCCTCTTGTCATGGCTTCCTCCTGCTAACCACAGCTTCCCCATCGACCGCTACATCATGGAGTTCCGTGTTGCGGAGAGGTGGGAGATCTTGGATGATGGCATCCTGGGGACTGAGAGCGAGTTCTTTGCCAAGGATTTGTCCCAGGTAAGTGGGGGCCACCCACCCTGTACCCCCGGCATTGCATTGTCTGCTGCAGCTCTGGGGAAAGCTTTTATAGGGTGGCTTGGATGCCGTGCTGGGGTTTGGAGGGGCTGGGCAAGGCTGGAGGTTGTGGTGGGGACCTGATGGATGTGCTTGGTGTTTCAGGACACCTGGTACGAGTTCCGGGTGCTGGCTGTCATGCAGGATCTCATCAGTGAACCCAGCAACGTTGCTGGCGTGTCCAGTACAGGTAAGGAGTGGCTCTTCCCTCTGCCCCTGTCTGAGGGGGGGCACCTGAGCTCACAGCGTGCATCGGTACCTGCTTGGGCAGCGATGGCTGCGTGCTGTGCTTCTACCCGGGATGCTCAGAGCGTGAGCTGGGCTGATGGGCACACGGCTAGGATAGGTGTCCCTACTCCCAGTGCAAATGGATCAGTGGTGCTCGGAGCAGGCGAGGACCAACCTGTCCCGTTCAGTTCCTCCTGCAGAGCCTGGCATTGTCAGGCATTGCCTGGCGCAGAGCAGCCCTATGTCTCAGGTCTGCAGGGTGCCTGGGGCACAAAGCTCTGACCAGGCACTGTGCAGCCTGGGAACAGAAGGTGCAGAGAGGGGAATGTAGCACTGCAGTGCGGAGTCCAAGGGGAAAAAAGGCTTTGAGACTGGAGGCTGCGACACGCCACACGCAGCTCACGTGTCTGCCCTGTACCCATGTCCAGCTTGGAGGAAGGATGCTCCTTGGGACAAAGGCATGTGATGGCGATGGGGAAGGCGAGGGCTGGAGGAGGTGATGGGGGGATGCGGCGCTCCCGCTCCCTGCTTTCGTGCTCTCCTGACAAAGCCGAGGAGCCAGCTCGCTGCGCGCAGGGATGCGGCAGTCTCTCTCTGCCCCCAAGTGGTACCTGCCCGCTGCTGCCTGCTTTGGCTCTTCACCACCGCTCTTCTGATAGGGTTTGGCATGTGTGCGCCCCAACCCCCCAGGCAACTGCCTCCCTCCCCACGCCACCCCCGACCCCAGCCCAGGCATGCAGATGCGGGCTAACTCTGCGTGCAGGGTTTGCACCTGTAAAAGGGCATAGCTAAGGTCTCCTGGCGCTTTGGATGCGATAGCGGGTAACTGAAGGGATGTGATGAGGGTTTGGAGCCTGGTTTTTATACATGAGCTGAAGTGCCTCGCACTGAGGCACTGGTGAGAGTACCCATGCTGCCGCTGCAGCGGGTTGCTGGGCTGGGGGCCAGCTGCAGGTCTGGTGCAGCCGCATGCTCTGGCACTGAAGCATGTCTGTGTGTCGTGGAGGCTTCTTCCCTTGGGGGCCTGTCAGCTGAAATAGGTTTATCTGGTGTGAGGTCGCCAAATCCCTTGGCAGCAACCTGCAGCAGTGCTGACTGCTCTCTCCAGGTGGGCTGGGCTGGGAGCCGGGGTCTTATTATCATTCTTGAAACCAGTTGCCTCCATGCTGTGTTAGGTCCCTGGAGCAAGTGGGGATGTGTGCACAACACCTGATTGTTGTGTTTTTTCCCCTCCCCAGACGTATTTCCTCAGCCTGACCTGACGGACGAGGGTCTAGCCCGCCCGGTGCTGGCTGGCATCGTTGCCACCATCTGCTTCCTGGCTGCTGCCATCCTCTTCAGCACACTTGCCGCCTGCTTCGTCAACAAGCAACGCAAACGCAAGCTCAAGCGCAAGAAAGGTGAGCCCAGCCCTGGTATGCTTCCTTCCTCCTTCCCCCCTCTTCCTCCTCCTCTTCCTCCTCGTTCCTCCTCCCTGGTTGTGGTGTTGTGGTGGTAACTTTCTTCCCTGTCTGTCTCTTCTTCCGCCTGTGCGCATCCTCAGGTGAAGCCCTGACTTCATCCCTCAGCTGTGCCTGAAAGCACCCGTGCTCGGGAGTGGTAGAGGCAGGGTGGGTGAAGAGGCGACACAGGAACTAGCCGGGGATTTCGGAGGGAGTGCTCTCACATGGTGATAACTCCTAGAGCCGGGGGGCTTAGGGCTGGGCTGTCCTCCTCGAGGTCCCTCCCTGGAGCTGGGCTTCCCAGCTGCTTCTGCCTGGCTCTGCCCAACCCGGAGTGGGTGATGCCCAACAGCCGCACTAGGCTAGAGGAGACCCCGCAGAGGAGACCCCCACCTTTCTGCTTCCCGAAAGCGGGGACTGTGGCTGGCAGGGAAGAGGGTGGCTGGAGAGGGCATGGGGAATTGGCTCCTTCTCCAACCTGCGAGTCTGCAGCAGCAGGATGGGCAGGACCCTGTGACGGGAGCCGTTTGTTGTCAGCAACCATTAAAGCACTGGAGCAATGAAACCTTGGCCTCTTGTTGAGTGTCTTTTTGTGGTCTTGATGTCGAGTTTGTCTTGTGTCTTGCTGTGCTGCGTCTCCTTAGCGTTCTCTCTTCTTTCCCCTTTTTATTCTCTTCCAGACCCTCCTCTCTCGATCACCCACTGCAGGAAGAGTTTGGAGTCCCCGTAAGTATCTGCCCCAGGACTGTTCAAGGTGCCTCCTTCCTACAGCTGTGGCAAGGCTCAAATGGAGATGCCTGGCCTTGCTTGGTTGCTTCTGACCAGTTGGTTTTGGTGTTCCCTGAGCTTGTGGGAACACAACAGTGCGCCAGAGACAAACGAGCTTTGGAGTAGAAGGCAGCAAGGGCAAGCACAGCAAGCCTTAAGCTAAGAGGCATCCCTGTGGATCTGTGGATGTTGGCCAAAGCTGGAGTTGACTGGTGGAACTAGAGTCCTTTGTGCAAGCTCAATGTAGTTTGAGTCCTTACTTGTTGGCTCTGTTTTTTTCTTGGGAAATTCAGGGAACCTTGCAGACAGATCTTCTCTTTTTCCATGAAGAGTGCCTGGCTGAAGGCTCTTTCCACACGCCCAGAGTTGGTGGTGGATTGCAGTGCTCACAGAGCCCATTACAAGGATGTGTAACCACCTTAACAGCAGGAGCGTCTCCCTGGTGCGAGTGCGGGAGCCTGAGGCGTGGGTGCCTCGTGCTTTGGGTCCTGGACAGCGAGAAAAACATCCCAGTGCCAGTGGATCCGAATCTGGCTTTTTTTCAGTTCCTGAAGTAACTGTGCCTGCGCCATCTCTGTTGGATCTGCTGCCTTTTGCCCTGCCATCCTGTCTGTCTGTCTGCCTGAGGCTTTCTAGATAGGGATGAGCAAACTGTTCTGATGCTCTCTGCCTTCTGAGGCACTTGGCCTTTGATTTTTGTGTTGAGAGCTGGGAAAAGTTGGTTTGGAACGATGTGCTGGCTGATCTGCCCAGTGAGATACTGAGCTCTGTGAGAGGGGTCGTTTGCCCAGCATCCCTCTTCCCTGGGCTTTTTCCTGGCTGTGGATAGCTCAGGGAAATGAACTTCTGAAGGAGTCGAAAGCAAGCTCTGAATCTTGTCCTTTGTCCTGCTGGGGCCACAGAGCTCATTGCAAGGCACTGGTGATGGAGTGTGTTGCGAGGCATCAGCATGAGCTGCCTGCCCTGTGGGAGACAGCACATGTGCTGAGCTCTGCTCGTGAGAAGTGGGGGTGATGTGCCATGTCCAAGCAAGGCTCTGCTGTCCTGGTTAGCCCACCCCAATTCCTCCCAGAGGTTCCTCTTTTGAGAGCTGGTGGCACTTGGGTTTCTGGATCCAGCTGGTGGCTCTTCTGGGTGGGAACAGCTCCCTTCCCCTCTGGGTGACCGTCCCCTCTCTCGGTTTCTCTCCCCTGTGGTCCAGGTTGTCTTCTGGCAAGGTGAGTCCTGAGAGCATCCGCACACTTCGTCCCCCCTCGGAGTCCTCTGATGACCAGGGCCCGCAGGCCAAGCGGATGCTGAGCCCCACCAAGGAGAAGGAGCTCTCCCTTTACAAGAAGACCAAGCGAGCTATCAGCAGTAAGAAGTACAGTGTCTCCAAGGCGGAGGCCGAAGCCGAGGCCACCACCCCCATCGAGCTCATCAGCCGCGGGCCCGACGGTCGCTTCGTCATGGACCCGTCAGAGATGGAACCCTCCCTGAAGACGCGGCGGATCGAGGGCTTCCCCTTCGTGGAGGAGACGGACATGTACCCTGAGTTCAGGCAGTCGGATGAGGAGAACGACGACCCTGTCGTCCCCACCTCTGTCACCGCCCTGAAAGCCCAGCTCACCCCTCTCTCCTCCAGCCAGGAGTCCTACCTTCAGCCACCAGCATACAGCCCCCGGTTCCACCGGGCACTGGAGGGTCCCGGCGCCCTGCAGGCCACCGGCCAGGCCCGCCCGCCGGCCCCCCGGGCTTTCCACCACCAGTTTTACGGTTACCTCAGCAGCAGCAGCCCCGGGGAGGTGGACCCACCACCCTTCTACATGCCAGAAGTCAGCCCACTGAGCTCGGTCATGTCCTCCCCACCACTGCCTCCCGAGGGGCCCTTCGGACACCCCACCATCCCCGAGGAGAATGGGGAGAACGCCTCCAACAGCACGCTGCCCCTGGCCCAGACCCCTACGGGGGGCCGGTCCCCCGAGCCCTGGGGCAGGGCCGAGTTCCCCTTCGGCGGCCTGGAGCCGGCCCCCGCGCCGTTCCCCCACCAGCTCCAGCCCTGTGAGGCGGCCGAGGGCTCCCAGCCCACCACCGGCTGTCTTCCTCGGGGGCCACCTCCTTCCTCCCTCCAGGTGGTCCCCGCATCCTACCCGGGCATCCTGCCCCTGGAGGCACCAAAGAGCTGGACCGGCAAGTCACCGGGCAGGGGTCAATCCTCCATGCCCACCACCACCAAGTGGCAGGACAAACCTATGCAACCCATGGGATGTCAAGGGCAGCTAAGACATACCAGCCAAGGTATGGGCATACCCGTGTTGCCTTACCACGACCCGTCCGAGCCCGTCGGCCCCAGCGGCACAAGCACATTCAGCCTGGACACCAGGTGGTACGAGCCCCAACCCCGACCTCGGCCCAGCCCTCGGCAGGTCAGGAGGGCTGAGCCCAGTTTACATCAGGTGGTGCTACAACCTTCGAGGCTTTCTCCTCTGACCCAAAGTCCCCTCAGCTCTCGCAACAGCTCCCCGGAGCTGACTGCCCGGGCACGGCCCCGGCCAGGCCTCATCCAGCAAGCGGAGGTGTCAGAGATCACCCTGCAGCCCCCCGCGGCGGTCAGTTTCTCCCGCAAGTCCACGCCATCAACGGGATCCCCTGCGCCAAGCAGCCGGGGAGGCAGCCCCAGCTATCGACCTACCACCGCCTTCACCCCTCTGGCTACCAGCTACTCTGGCTCCCAGGGCTCCTCTCTGCCTGTGGACACCATGGATGTTTTCGGAGACATCCCCTCTCCGAGGAGGGCTGGCGAGGAGATCCTCCAACCGGAGCAGACATCCACCACGGTAGCCGCCACGGGGTAAGTGCGTGAGCCCCATGGTGCACCCCCCCCAGCCCCGGCCCCTTCCTGGCTTCCCCCACCCTGCCTCACCTGCTCCCTCTGACTCCCTCCCCACCATCGCCATCCCAACTCGTAGGGTCTCTCTGGGCACGCTGCAGCATCCCTTTTGGAGACGGTGTCCCGTGGGCTTTGCTTAGGAAGAGGTGCGGGTTTGCATGGCCACTGCCCGAGGGAGCTGGGTTTTAGGCAGGCCACCTTCCTGGTGCTGGCAGTGCGCTTGCCTCCTCCCTGGCTGCTCCCTTGGGAACCTGGGAGGCACCGTGACTGGCTACGGGCCGCCTACCAGGCATGCAAAGACCTGTCTCCCCCGGCTTGTGTAGGTAAGTGTCCTGGTGTCACTGGCAGTTGTTTCCTCTTCTAGCTGCTGGCTCTTGGCTTTCTTCGAACGTTAGGGCCGCCGCCGCCGTGCCTCGGTCTTCCTCCTCTTCCTTCCCACGGAGTCTAGAGAGCTTTAATGCATGACAGAAACAGCTATCACGGTCACCACCCCACCTGCAAAAGGGATGCTGCAGCCCCAGGACGCGGGCAGGGAGAGATCGAGGACTTAGCCACACCAGCAGCATGTCAGGAGAGGAGGAAAAAGTAAAAATAAGCTAACCCCAGCGGAGATCGGGAGGCCGCCGGCACGCTCAGATCCTGCCCTAAAGAGGGATGTGGCTGCACTAGACAGTAGCGGCTGGTTTTCCAGGTACCAGGGTTGCTCCAGGCAAAAAGCGTCTCTCTCTCTCTCTCTCTTTCTCTCTCTCTCTCCTCTCTCTTTCCCTCTCTCCTCTCTTCCTCCGTCTTTCACAGCACCTTAGACCCCGTAGCCGTGCTTTCGTCCCATCCTTTCGTCTCGCTTCATTTCGGCTTGTTGTCTGGTGGGGTCGAAATCCCCCTCTCCGGCTTGTGGCGGAGAGGAGTTGAGGGGTGGGAGGTGGGGGCACCCAGCCCCGCGGAGCCGGCGCGGTCTGTCGGAGGCGTACGGAGAAGAGGCGTGTGTTTTGGGGAGGGGGGAGGCAGCGTTTCACCCCGCAGCGCCCTCCGCATTTCACTCCCACCCTCTGGTACCTGGAAGCGTTATGGCCTTAGAAAACCCACCCGGCACTGCTGGGGTGCTCAAGGGAGAGGATGAGGATGGGGAGGGAGAGGAACTGAACGAGCCCAGAACGTCTTGTGAGTGCCTCTGGAGAAAACACAGCCATGGAGCAGTGCCATTAAGCCTGTGGCAGTGCCCACATCTCCTAGCCAGGGCACCTCAAGGAGACCCAGCTCCCAGACAGGTCCGTGTTAGAGCAGCGCTGTTGTCCGTGCTTTTATGCAGTGTATCCATTCGCTTTGTTGACTATTGTTTTCGTTTCTTCTTTTCCTTTCTCTTCTGTTTCTTTTCCCCCTTTCTTCTCCAGCCTCGTTTCGTTTGTGTTTCGGTTTGGTTTCTTTCCCTCCTTTTCCTTTGGAGTTGTTGACGTGCTGATGTGTTGCGGAGCTCGGCTCCTTGCGGGTGTTGATAACTGCTTTGTTTTTGATTAATCTCAGCTATCTGGGCAGTGTTGTCGAGACAAGCTTCTCCTCAGCTCAATAGGTAAGGGTGATCCATGTCCGAAAGGATGGTGTGGGTGCTGTGGAGGGTGGCCGGGAGCGGGGCATGAGAAGGGAACCACGGAAGGGGCTTTTCCAATACCATCTCTTCCTTTAAAGGGGAATAAGGAATCCAAAAACACTAGGAAACACCTCTGGACGCACAGTTCTCTGTGGCTTTTGGGTTTCCCCTCCCAGCAAGCATGCCACTACTCCCCAGCTTTTGGGGAGGTGGCAGGGCTGGAGTTAGAGCCTAGCGATGGCAGCCACGTCTTCACTGAGGGGGTTTAGGATGAGCCCTGGCAGGGCTTGCGTGGGCATGCGGCTTACGCAGTGTCAGGGAGGTGTATGTTGAGGTCGAGTCATCCCCGGGGGATCCAAACCAGGAGCAGCTCATGGACAGAGCCCTGGAGCCGGGTAAAGCAGCTGCACATGGAGCAGCCAGCTGCAGGCAGTCCTCTCGGAGCGGGGGCTCCAAAAACCAGTCTCCAATTGCAGGCCGGGATGTGGAGAATTTTGTTCCCACCAGCGCCTAGATCTCATTGTCTTGTTCCCAAATCTCAGCTGTGGGAAGCAGGAGAAGCCATCCTTTCAAGGGGGACTGTATGGCTTGGCTGGCAGCGTGGCTCCAGGCTGCTAGCAAGGTGTTTTGTTGTTCCACTCCCGAGTGTAGTCCCAGTAAAAGCTGTGCCTCTCCAAAATAACCCCAGAGAAATCCCCGAGGTGCCTTCTGTCCCAGCTGTAATTAAACATCCCAGAGCAGATTTTACAGGCTTTCCCAAGAAAGCATGGCCAGGGCTGCCTTTGTGGAGCTAGTTTCCCAGATGGCCGTGAGCATCCCTGGGTCTGGGACTGGGTAATTGGGGGATATTTTTTAGGCCTTAGAAGCAGAGAATGCCACTAAAACTGCTAGAGCCAGGTGTGGTGATAATCATTCCTGACCTCAAGGACTGGGAAGGCGGGCCTGCATTTGGCTGCCAGCCAGCTTGGTCGTGAAGGGAGAGGTGGGACTGCAGACGGGACAGTTTCTAGGGCCTGGCCGGTCCCAAACTTCCTTAGCACAGGTCTTAGAGAAACTCACGCTCTGCTGCCTTGAGGGGGAAGAGCCCAGGTCCTGTCTGATCCTCTCTTAACAGCCTGAGTAGCCTTGTGAGGCTGGCAAAGAGCCTCATGGCAGAGAGGTGAGATGCCTGGAGAAATCGGGTAGATGTTTCCGGGAGAACAGGGGGTTTCATCCTGCTGATGTGGAGGGTTGGCTTTGGGTGAGGAGAGCAGGAGGAGTGCTGTGTCGCAGTGATGGCAGCAGGTGCAGGAAGCGTGCTCCATCCTCTTGGCATGGCAAAACCCCTCCAGCTTGAGTCTTGCAGCCCCCGAGGCTCTTGAGCCCTTGGCTGCTTTCTCCAGTTTCCCCCTGCTGACCCCACGGCAGGGTGTCCCACGAGGAGCAGAGCTAGCACCAAGCCCTGGTGAGATCTAGGCCATGCCAGACTTCTCAGGAAATGGGGAAGCCCTCATGGAAGTGAGGATGTGGCTTTTTCTCTGTCCTCCTTCTGTGGTGCTTCCCTGCTCCAGGAGTGTTAGGGACGAGTGAGCTCGGCTTCAGCACAGCAGAGGCCAGTACAGGCTTGCACCCGAGTTTGGTGTGGCTCCTGCGCAGATCCTGGCTGGCTGCCGTCTCTGGTGCTTGGTGTCAGGAGCTGGGGGAACTTCAGGAGCAGGGTCACAGGGTGCTCGCTGAGGAGCAGCCCTGAATCCGACGTGGAGATGCTGCTGGGGGTGGGAGTCTCAGGAGCAACTCCAGAGTCGTTATCCCCAAAAAGGGGGAAGCCAGAAGGATAAATCTCACTTTAATGAGTGAGGAATCCTGTAAAGAGCCTGGCCAAGTCATTTCTTGATGATTTGGGGTTGTAAAATGGTCAGTGCCTGTGGAGCACAGGGGTTTTATGAGACCAGCTTTCTGTGCTGCAGCCATAAAAGCTGGGCGGAGGGGAGTGAGGGGCAGTTCACGGGCTCAGCGAGGGCCACGGTGCTGTGCCTTCTGCTGGGTGAAGGTCAGGTAGTCTTCATTGATGGGCAGGGATGGACAATGCTGCCCCTGTGTCGGCACAAGCAGCTTTCCCATCATCTTCTCTCTGGATGCAGTGCACAGTTCTGCGTCTTCCCGCGGGGACAAGGGGGCTGTTGTCTCCCTGCAGAGGGAAACCCAAAAACCACAGACAAGGCGCCGAACTTCCACATCCCTCGGCACCGCAGCCCGCCCTGGGCCAGCTGGCTTTGGTCCCCCTGTCTTTCTGGGGCAGCACTGCCGACACTGGGGGCAGGGGTGTGTGGGGTAGGGGCTTGGCCATGGCATTGAGTGACAAAGGGACACCGGTGCCAGGCGTGTGGGAGGAGCAGCACCCCTCGCTCCCCACTTGAAAGCAAACAGGTTCCCCTTTAAAGACTGTCCATGTGCTGATCCTCTGCATGTGTTTCATGCCTCCTCCCGCTTGGAGAAGTTGTGAGTCCGCTCGTCTGAGTGCGTTTATTCTTTCTTTCTTAATTATTTTATTATTTTTTTCTTTTCAGTATCTTTAATTTACTTATATATATATTTTTCACACTCCTGTTTTTCATTTATCTTCCTCTCTCCCTTCCCTTCCCCGTGACTGTGCCCCCTCTTCCTCTCCAGTCCAGCCCTTTGTCCCTCACCCTCTCCTCTCCCATGCTCCTCTCCTGTCAGCATGGGGAAGTCCGTCGTGTAGATGAGTTGTGGTGTTTGCAGGCAGAAGGGTCCCCCACTTCCCAGCCCCTTCCTCCCTCATTGCGGGCAAGGGGCTGTCGCTGCTGTGCCTCTCGAGCATCTCTGGCGCTGAAGGATCCTGAGTGATGCATGATGGCATTCCAAGGCAGAGGCAGCAGCCTCTGATCAGAGGGAGAATTCCAACTTGTGGGGCATCTCATGGGATTGCGCAGCACTTGAGCTTGGGATGGAGCCTCATGCAGGCAAAGTGGCCTCTTCGTCTGAGGAGGAGGAAGGGTTGAGACATGGTGGCCTGTGGGCCAGGTGTGTACTCCAACCGGTGCAAGTGGATGCTCTAACATATTCAAGCTGTTCCTGGATGCCAGTGTCTTGACACGAGGAGTGAAGGAAACAGGGAATGTGCACTGAGCCTTCCACAATGTGAAACACACATATTGTGCCCTCGAATCTCCTGCCCACCCCCCCCCATTGACACAGGTTCTGCCTTTTGGATAGAAAGAGGCTAGCGATGCTTTTGTGGAACTTCTCCCTTATGTCTCCACTTCATATGCGGGAAGATGTTTGAAGAAGAGCATCCGAGGTGTGTGTTGGGTTGGATGGCTCTTCTCCCCTAGCTGCCTCCTCCTGTCCCGGTGCTCTTGGAGGTCCCTCGGTACCTTTTGTGACATCTCCAGTACCTCTCTGTGCCCATGCTGCTGGGGCTTTTGCTCATTCAGAAGGCTTGAGGGCAACTGCTGCTCTGGGTGACTGTGGTGCCTTGGAGAAGGCTTGTGTCAGGAATTCACCTGTGCTTCTTGGAGCTCTTTCGCTCACCTCTACACCAAAGGCTCTAGAAAAAGGGAGGAACCTCTCTGAACCTCGTGGCCTGTCGGTGTTCAGGATCTCTCTTGTGCGTGGGCAGCTGCCCAAAATGCGGACTCTAGGGGCAGGAAGAGGCTTCTGGCTGAGCTTAAAGTGAAAACTAATGGGGAAAAGTGGAACTGCCTGAAGAAATAAAGGGTGGGCAGAGCAGATAAAATCTGGCTGGTGAGTAGCATTGTTTTGTCCTCCTCTGTACCTCTTCCTTGCCAGGGGTCAGAGGGTATTTATGGTGACACGTGGGTCCGATGCGCTCGCTATTTACGTTTGTGTGTAAAACTACAAGCCCAATTACGGAGAGCTCATGGAAACGAGCTTCAGGCAGCTTCCTCGCAATCCCTCACGTAAATCTGCCTGATTCTGTCAACATGCCACACAGGCGCCTTCTCAAGAGGGAAGAGAGAAATGGTTGGGAAGCGCAAGAGCCTTTTACAAGTGGAGCTTTAATAACAGCATTAGCGGAGTTGCCTGGGTGATGGGAAGGCAGATGCTGGCGGGCAGGATGGTGGTGGGATTGACGAACTCCCTGGCATCTGGGGCTTGGCACATGTGAGCCCCACGGGTTATGGACTGGGGCTGGGAACAGCCGAGTTCACCATTAGCCAAGTACCTGCATGGGTGACTGGTGCACTGGTCCTAGATTGGTGGATATAAACAGGAAGAGCCTGTTATCGACGACTGTTCAAGCAGGAATTACTGCAGGGAAGTCCTGTGCTGCTGGCCCTTCGGGTGGACCAGTCGTTTCTCCAAGCCAGGGTGTGTGGGGGGTGGTGGCAGTACCCCGGGGGATCTCGGAGCCACGTCCTCAGCAGGGGCTGTGTGTGCTCAGGAAGAAGGTGTTTAAACCTGCAGCTGAACAGGCTTGTAAACGTCGAGGGGAAAGATTTCGCTCGGATCCAGCCAGCAGGACTAGCAGCTTGTCTGATGGGTTGCTTCATCTTCAGCTGATGTGCTGCTCTGCTGGGAGCATCCTCACCTTGATGTCCCTGTTGTGATGGGAAACGTGAGAAGGAGCTTTTTCTGTCCCCAGTGTCTGGGTTTCTGTCACATCTGCTGTGCCTCAGCTGCTTCGACAATTTGCACGGTGCTTTTCTTGGTGCTCCAAGAAAAAAACCCGCCGCTCGCAGAACTGAGGAGCTTTGAGATCTCACACATCTCCAAAAAAACCCCAACCCCTTCTGCTCCCCAGGTGGGAAAAACCCCCTGGGAGCTCCTCACCTGCGCTGCTCCAGCTGCCATATCCCTGCTCCAGCAGGTGCTGGGGATCTCCGATGTAAAGTGTTGCTGTCATCTTGTGTTCCTTGTGTGGGGGACATGGAGGAAAGCTCACGGGGGTCTCTGCCCGAAGCCCAAGGGAGACAAGAAGCTCCAGACTTGCCATAGGTGGACGTACTCCTGTCCTGCAGCCCGGGTGTCCTGGGGCTCCCTCCTGCTCCCACCAGCACCATTTTTGCAACGCCAGATGGGGTCTCACCTCAGTGACAGACCAGGGACACAGTGGATGATTGGACCACGGCTTTTTGGTGCCAAAGCACGAGTCTGGGTGCTGCCTCCTCAGAGCCAGTCAAGGTTGACTATTCCACTTGCTGGTGCCTTATGAAGAGCCTGTGGCTTGTGGGGCTCGCTGATGCCTGGCCCGAAGATGCAGGCGTTTCCGTTGGCACTGCCCTGTGCATGGCTGTTCTGAAAAGGTTTGGTTGCTGAGCTCCTGTGACCAAGCTGTGAGAGCTCAGAAGTGCAGAAGTGTCACCTGCTCCTTCAGAGGGCCAAAGAAGGTTATGGGCGAGAGGCATGCTGCCTGAGATCTCCAGGCGCTTCTCTCTGGAGCCCGGGCTTCCAGCGTTGGCTTTACTGCAGGCAGGTGTTTTGTGGGCGCTTCCCTGCCACCTCGGGGTGCCTCATGTGCAGGTTGCTCTGTGTGGCTCTGGCTGATCCCAGGTGGTTGTTACCCATGGCCTTGGCTGCCTTGACTCAGACTCCTCCTTCTGTGGCATTGGTGCGATGGGAAAGTAAAAGGGAGAGGGGAAGGAAATGGGAAAGCAGTGAGGGGTGGGGGTGGACAGGGGGATGCTGTGATGTGTCATAGATGAGATCTGGGGAGATCACTGTCCTAAGGAGAAGGTTTTCCTCTGCTGCCATGCTCTCCACAGCAGTCATACTGCCTGGTCCTTGGAAGGGGAAAGCAGGTACGGTGAGGAAAATAGAGCCAAAAAAACCCCCCCAAACCCCTTTGCAAAGGGGAGACTGCTTAACCTTGAGCCAGTCCCTGCAGAAGAGTCTCTGGGGAAGAGAAGTCATCGCTGGCTGTCCCACAGGAACTGCCCCTTTGCAAGTCCCCTTCTCACTATAAAAATGTGTCAGAGTTTTGTTCCTCTGCCCCATCCTGCCGGGCAAGGGACCCCCCCGCTCCCAGTCCCATACTGTTGTGTTTCTGTTGTGGCTTATATAGTGGGGGACGTGGGGGTGAGGTACCGCTCCCGGCTGTGTCGGCGTGTGCCCTGTGTCCCTGTCTGTTGTGCGGCCCTTGGTTTGTTTTTTGGCCATGGGGAGCAGGGCTGGGCACGACCCTGCCTCCCCACTGTTTGTTGTCCGCCCTGGGTGGCTCATGGTGCCCGTCTCAATGCTGCCGTGCCGCTTCTGCCTGTCTCTTCCTCTCTCTCCATCCCAAGGGGCTTTCCCCACTGTTTCCCAGAAATGCCTTATCGGACATAGGATCTGCCCCGTCCTGTTTTGTTTAGCAGTGCTGGCATGGCAGGCAGGTGAGCTGGGGTGCCGGTGGCTCTCTGACGGCACTGGATGCTGCCTGTGGGACCGGCTGAGCTTATGGCACCGCTCGGCGATGCAGAGAAGACGTAGGGGGACAGCGGGGACCCTCGGAGCAGCAAGGACGGGCGCCTCGCTTCCTCCCACCCCATGCGCCTGGCTGGCCCCGCTCCCTCACGCCCCGGGTTCTCTCACCTTTTCCTTTTCTGTGGCAGAGCTGGCTGGGGTCGACTGATCCCCCGCTGGGGACATCCAGAGCCCCAAGTGTGGCTGAGAGCCGCTGATGGCACCTGTCTGCTTTTCCCTCCTAGAAAACGTCCATCTCCACCCGGGGACGCTGCTGCACCTGAGAGGCTCGAAGCTCTGAAATACCAGCGGATAAAGAAGCCCAAAAAGTCATCCAAGGGCTCCTCGAAATCCAGAAAACAAGCCAGTGAGTGCAAGGACCCCTCAGCCCCCTGCTCTGTCCCCCTGTGGGTGGGACCCTGGGGAAAAGGGGGGTCCCCAAACCCATGGCTTCATGGCCCCCCAAAAGGATGGCTCCCCAGGCTGCTCACCCGCAGGCTGGTCCCTCCACAGCCTCCAAACACTGTTTCAAACACGGTTCCCCTTCCGCACATCTCCCATCCCTAGTGACTTCTTTCAGATTTGATTTCTGGGGGTTAATTCAGTTTTCCTTCCTGCCCAACGCACTCCCCCCTGGCCAAGCAGCTGAGTTTGGGGGCCAGGCTTGCTGTAACTTCCCTTTTACATCGCCCCAAGTGCTCTGCCTGCTGCCAGTGCTGCCGCTAGCTGCCGGCTCCAGTCCCATCTGCCTTTTCTTCCCCTGTCCCTCCCACAGACGGCTCTGCCTCCCAGGTTCAGCACCTTCCCAGCTCTCAGGTACTGTCGCCTGACGAAGCTGTCTGCCTCCGCAAGAAGAAGAGACACCCTCGTCAGGACCCCTTTGCCCGTCTCTCGGCGCTGAAGGACGACCTCTGCCACCGGCAGCTCCCCGAAGACCAGACAGCCATTCTCAACAGTGTGGACCACGACGACACCAGTGGGCATGCCACGTTGCTTTAGCCCAGCGCTGGCCCCAGAAGGTTAAACAGGAGGGGGTGGAGGGGAGCCGGCGTCATGCTGCCGGGGGATGGAGGCTGTGGGAGAGAGGCAGGGGGACGCACCTGCACTGCCACCTCTGCGGGGAGGTTCGGGACTTCATGTTGGGGGTGAGCTGTGGGGGAGCGGGACAGGAGCCTGGGGCAGGTTGGGGGGATGGGGAGGATGCCTGGGGCTTGGATGCTCCTCAGATCTGCTGCTCCCCATCCCCTCTGCACCTCCAGCCCCGGGCAGCTTTGGTGGGGTGGGAAGGAGGGGAATCGCACCTCAGTTTCAGAAAAGATCTCTAGGGTTGAAAGGCAAAGACAAAAAGGCTTTTGACATCCGCTTCTGCGGCGTGCGCTTAGAGAGAAGGTGTGGGATTGAATGGCTGGCCCTCCATCGCTGGAAGGAATTAAGTGACATGGGGTGTAATTAATTGATGAGAAACTAACGGCCCAGACGGGAACTGTTAATCTTGTTAATCTGATTATGATAAAATCACGACCAAATAATCCCAGAAAAAGCTGTAGTCCTGAAAAATCTCCCTGCCTCCCCCTTCCCAGCCTCCTTTTATGTGAAGGTAATGGCAGCAGGGCCACCCATGACACCTTGCCTTACCTAGCGCTGAAAGGGGAAAACCAGAAAGACCCCTGAGCCTCTGAATCGGTCTGAGGCGGGAGGGATCACTGCTTGTCTGTGTAAATGCAGCGTTGGAACCTGGCTAATGCTCAATGCATTACGCATACAGATCTGGGACTGTTTTCACCCCAGGGTGCTGCCCGCTCCCTGCCTCGCACTGTGTGTCTCACCTGTGATGGGCGGGGGCGGCTCCAGTTAATTCTTCCTGATGCTCTGTGTCTTGGTGGCAAATGTTCCTCGGTGCTGTGCAGCAGCATGGTTTCTTGCTGTGGTCATGTTTGTAATCTTTGTTCCTGACTGCAAAATGGGGCGGGGGGGACACTCCATCGCAGGCGTGGGGGTTTGGCTGCGTGGTCCCAAAAGCCTCCATCAGCTGATGCTGAGCCTGGGTGAGAGCAGCTGGAAAACCAACCCTTGGCTCTGCAGATGGAGATGGATGGCTCTTCGGAGTGACTGGGCAAAGCTAAGCCCAACGTTCTACGTGCAAAGCTAAGCCCAGTGTTCGGCAGCAGCTTAAAATGCGATGCTGCTGGTTTCACTCTTTCCCCACCTCCTCTCTCCTGCACCAGCCCAGCCGCATAGGCTGTGACACCCACTGGGGCTGTGTTCCCCCTTTGCCCCATCCGAGGAGACCCGCTGTTCCCTCCCAGTAATGCTGTTCACCAGAATGTATTTCCTCTTTGAAGCGCGTAGGGTAGGTCTGGCCGCCGGTGGTTTTCTGGATTGCATAGGCCTTTTGGTTTGGGTTTTCTGGGTTTTGTTTCTTTTTTCTTCCGTAGCAGGAGAGGCGTAGCCCGCTCTGAGAGCAGCCGGGCTCGCTTTCCTGCTCTGCCTCCACTCTCTGACTGCGTGGCCTTGGGCAAGTCACTCAAACCTCTCTGTGCCTCAGTTCTCCCATCTGTAAAATGGGGATAAGTCATATTCGAGCACTTTGGACGAGCACTCGGTCGCCTATAGCCTGCAAGGGCTACGTAAATGCTGAGTGCTAGTACCAAGTGAGTCCTACCTTTAAAATAATCAGATGTTTTGATTATTTTATTATTTTTTCCCCCCCAAGTGGTAAAATCAACCGCTGCATCCAGGTTTGCACACTTCTTCCTCTGCGGTAAAGTGCTAAACCCTCCAGCCTGCCTGGGAATAAAACTGCCGAGCAGTTATCCCACCTTGGATATTCTTGCCTTGAGCAGATTCAGGCTGTAGGAGAAGCAGTCGGGAACGGAAGAGCCTGCAGGCACGCGTCTTGCCCCGGGCTCTCTGTCTGCATACGAAACCTTTGTTTATTCCCAGGTAGAATTGCCAAGAGATTCTCTGCAATCTCGCCTTGAATCCTGCTTTGCCTTGGTTATTGCTCTTGCTGCTGGTTGAACCTCAAAGGGCTTATAGATGTTCGGAGAAGGACGTGGGCGAGCTCTCAGCTGGGCAGATGGGTTGCGGCCCTCTGACCACGCCATGCTCCCCCCGGGGAGCTTTTAGGTTGGAGCCTGCTCCTCTGCTCTGCCTGGAAATGCCTGGCTTTGGAGGCAGCGCTTCCTCTTCCAGCAGGAGGCTCGGAAACCCGCAGCCATAAAAAGCAGAGCGCCCGTGTCTTCTCCGCTCTCGAAGCCCCAACTTGGGTTTGAACCACTTGACGACGAATCCTCTGAATTGATAACGAGATGTTTCCGAGCTTTAACAGCTTTGCATAGGTGGTCTTCGGACCGTCAGCAGGTTTGCCTCGGGAAGGAGCGGGGCGGGGGTCTCTCGTGGAAACACCCCTCTCCTTCCAGCCTGCACCGGAGCTCTCGATTGAGTACGTGACGAGTGACCTGACATAAGACCCTCAACTATCGGAGTGAGAACTCAACCTCGCTAACAGTATGACCGTGGATTCCTTTTATTTGGGCGTGTTCTAGGGGGTTTCCTGAGAACCCGCTTGGATCTGAATTGATTTAATGCCATTTGCCCGCTTGGCAGCGGGGAAAACTCTGCCTGGCAGCCTTCAGCTCGCCGGTAGCTTCAGCAGCGGTGCCAGCGTGGCAGTGGCACTCAGTCGAGCCGGGCGCTGATCAGAACTGGGGGGGTGGTAGGTGATGCCCCGGACAGAGGGGAGACACAGAGGCTTTGCGCTGGCTGTGCCGCAGCTGACTCGCTCTTCCTTTTCCCCTCTCGTTGCTGCCACCTCTCTCAACCGAGGGCGGTCTCTCCATGGGAGCGCTTTCCAAATTTACAATGCCCACTCGTGCAGGCGGGGTCTTCGGGCTCTTGAGGTCACCACCTCAGGTCTGTGTCCTGCATTAAGGAGCTGTATGGACTTGGAGCACAGGGGAGGCTGACGGAGCACACTGGCTTGCTGGGGTCAGTCTTTGAGAGTTGTTTTCCTTTTGCAGGTGTTTAGAGCCACCGGGCCCCCTGCTTTTCATGGTCTTCGACCTTTAGCGGCTGGAGCTGCAGCCCTCTCTCTTTCAGCCGTGTTCCTGCCACGCCGCTGGAGTGGGCGATCCCGCCCGGGCGCCTTGCGGAAGCGGCTCTTCCCTAAAACCATCCTTAACTCCTTCCCCTGCTAGACCGAGTTCCCTTCCAGTATGACTCGGGACGTGCTTTGGCAGACGTGCTCGCCTCTTGCTTCGGCAACCTCCTCGCTTCTCCCAGCCCTCTGGCTTCCGTGCCCTTTGGGAGGGGGGTTGCTCCTCTCCTCCCACGGACCTGGGACGTTGAAGCCGTGTCAGACGATGCCAAACGCTTCCCCCCATTTCATCTCCATCTGAACTCCGTCTCGCTTTGGTGGTTTGCAAACGCAGCTGTTGCCGCTTCATTATTTTTATTTTCTCTTTTTTTGTTTTTCTTTCGTGCTGCAAAATATATCTCAATATTTTTTTTATCTCCCTGGGCCAAACTCTCTTATTTCCTAAGCTCGTCTGGGGTAGGCGGCTCTGGCTTTCTCTTGGTAAGCGTACAATTCCTCCTTCACACATTGCATTTCGTTAAGGTCCTTCGGGAAATCCTGGGCCGCGGCAAAAAAATGCCTCTGGAATGTGAGAATATTTGTCCCTGGCACAGCTGGCACCGGCCCAGCTTTGGGTGCTCCTTGCCGGTGCCCCTGCCTGCAAGCTGGCCTGCCTGGGGATGCTCCAGCACCATTTTCGTGCTCCCAGAGGGTTGCTGGATTGAGCCACCCCGAAACAGGGGAGGTAACATGGAGAGGTAGGTACGGGGCTGTCACTGGACTCCCTCGCAAAGAGGGTGAGTTGTTGGGGTGCTGTCCCTCCATCCAGCCTGTGCTGTCCCATCGTGGGCAGGTGGTGGGGCAGGGCAAAGGCTCTGCCTGTGTTTTTAAGGTGACTTTGCCCCTCGCACCCACCAAAGCTTGGTTTTGTGATGTTCAGTGCAAGTGAAACCACAAGGTAATAAGTGGGGGGAGAGAAGGGGGGAGGTATGTTTGGGGGCTTGCTTGTGGGGCCCTTTTTCTGTGCCCGCCGTTAACTGCATCTGTGGGTGCCAGCAGTGACGGGTCTGTAGGATGGGGGGCAGTGGGAGGGTCCTGGCGTGTTCTTGCTGGGATGCACCTCCAGACCACCAGCATGGTTAGTGGTCCAGCCGGGCACATGTGTGGGATCCCCCTCCCCGTGCAGAGCAGTCCCCATGTGCTGCCGGTACAGCGTGGAGGGTCTGTGTGACCAGCGATGGCTTTTCCCGGGGTAGGATGCTCACTGCTGTATCAGTCACTTGGAGCTTGGAGGATGGTTTCAGGGCTGGTGGCACTTTGTGATCTGGTGTTTGTGTCCTTGCTGGATGGCTCAGCGCCGTCCGCAGCAGGGGAGGCTGGAGGTGACGGTGTCCAGGTGTAGGAGTGTACAGGGCATATAAAGGAAATGAAACTTTGCTATACCTACCTCCACGGGTGTCAAGGGCTCGGGGCTGGTGCTCAGCACCCCGGGCACGGTCCTGGTGGGGCTCAGCCACGTCTCATGGTGTCGGGGTGCGGTATGGCACGCACACTTCAGACTCCTTATTGTTGCTTGTGTCTTGCATTAGGACAGACCCCACCTGGTGCTCTGCCTTCTCCCCCCGCTTCAGGCAGCGATGAAGGTCTGGGATCCCACTGAGGTTTGGGTTGGGTTCAGGCTGCAGGTCTCAGCTTGGGGGTGTTTTTCAGCAAGGCTGGGCCGGTTTGCCTCAGGGGGTTCCCACACATCCCGTGTGGGCTTGCTGCGGCCCTGGGCTGGCTGAGTCAATGACTTTTATTTGTGGAAAGAAATAGTTTCAGGAAACTGGGATGGAAGGTGTTGTATATAGGAGATATAAATAAATAGAGAAGCATAGGACAGAGGTAGGTAGGTAGATATAGGTATGCAGAAGTCTGGTAGATTTGCATGTTGGGAGTATGTTTGTCTTTCGGGGGGGCGTGTTTAGAGCTGCGGTGGCAGAGGTATGGGGGGAGGAATTGGGATGGGCAAAGTGGGGCAGGGGCTGGGAGCAGCTGGAGCCTGAGGGGGGGATTTGGGGATGGAGAGGCACAGCCCCACGGCAGGTGTGACCCGCTCTGCTGCGCAGAACCAGGTCATG
>VZTU01029072.1:15825-41596 GCA_013400835.1 Zapornia atra
AAAGAAAGAAAGAAAAAAGACAGGAAAACTGCACTCGAATGCTCATTCACTCTATAAATTGATTCAACTTTCTGACACTTGAACTGGAAGTTCAAATAAGCAACCTTTTTTATTGAGATGCTAACCTGCTTTGAAACAATTTAGAGAAAACGTCACCTTCTTTTGTGTCTCCAAAAGGATTACCTATTCATTTTGGAGTATTATGAGATATGTATTTAACACATTTTCTCCTGAATTTGACGTGGACAAGTGAGGCCAAACCTGCACAGAGACAAGCTCAATAGGCAGGATCATGATTATTTAAAGAAATTCAGTCTTAGTTTAGCAATAAAAACAAGCAACAGTATTTTCCAAACGATTAGCAAGATTTTTTGTCATCACTGATGAGTTATATCAGGTAATTTCAGTTACTTAGGAACTCAGCAGTCATCTCAAAATGTGTTAATCACATGAAACAGGAGGGAAAACTCCTACTACCATGGCTATAATGGCTGGCATTCACAGGCCAACATTAATGTACAATGAGATCTCTGACCACAAATGATAACAACCTTAGTTTTATGCCGCACCCTGAAGGCAAAACTTTGGAAAATGCCAATGTTCCCTTGGTCTTTTCAGAAATGGTATGGGCTGCTGGTTCCTTATCTTGATGGGGATTTCCACTCATCTTATTTCTTTAAAATGGAACTGCTCAAGGGTTTTTTTCCCCATGCCTGAAGATACTGGATACCTGTTTATCTGACTACCATATGCTTAGATTGACATGGCCATGTCAGACTGGGGAAAAAATGTGTTAAATGCATGACTCATAATCCTCCAGAATTAATGGGAAATACTTCTGGACACCCAAATCCTTTCAAGGAGGGAAGGAGGGATCCCTGTGCTGAGGTCTATAGGAAATTGCCAAGACTGAAAAAAACCAATTTCACAGGACATTTAATCAATTAATCTCAAAATTATTGGTATGTTAAGACATCATTCCCTTCCCACCAGCACTATTCAGTTTATTAGGTTCTAGATTATAACTCTAGGTCAGAGTATCTCTCATGCCTCAGAAACGACTGTACTTTCATCATTGTCATGAATATGATAATTCAAAGCATGCTGGCTGCTTGGCTTTTAATAGAGCAACTTAGAGGGGAAAAAATTATCAGCCAGCAGCTCAAATAAATAGTATTCACATATTTCTTTCCATGCCATTTCCCATGTTTGATTTCTTGCAAACCTAATCTATGGTTTCGTCTTACTCATTTTTTATTTTATGGTAGCTTCCTCCAGAAAACAACCCATCAGAGACTGGCAAACATTTCCTCTTTGCTGTCTCCCATTCATCTTATTTTCCCCTCCTTCTCTTACCACTTGCTGTACATGTATTTTGGGGTGGTTTTCACTCCCCTCATTCACCAATCTTTCTTTGCTCTAGCTCGAACAGGTCTAGATACTTAAGTCTACTGTCTCAAAAACTACAAATTTACTCTTCACTTGCTCAACTTCTCTGTGAACTGCAAGCCTTTAGAGATGGTGCAAAAGTTACTTAGCTCTTGGTTATACCACGTACTTTCTGTTCTATGATTGCACCCTGGCCAACAGCGGTGAAGTAGCAGAGCTACCTGTGCCAGCATGGTTACAAATAATAGAGTAACAACAGGAGAGAATTCACCATTTCCACAGGTTTTCTTTTCTACCTACACCATGCTCTAATGAACAGAAGGATGTGCTGGACAGTAACACACAGAGGAACACACTTGGCATCCTAAATTGCTCCCATATGTTCACTGTTGCTAATGAAAGACAAGGTTAGCAAATACGAGAGTCTCTGTTTCAGAAATATTCATACAGGCAATGTGGAGAAGTGACAAGAAAGTAAGTTATTAATTTAAAAAGACAACAAAAAAAAGGTCACTGTGATGCCTTGGACCAAAGTGAAATGGGATTTCACACAGTGACTGCTTTGGTACTTTGCATGTAGAAATGCATCCAGCCAAACTTTTCACAAAAAACTTGACAATTCATTACTGCCTCTAATATAGAAATGATTTGGCCAAAACATGCCAAAAATAAAAAATGAAATTCTCATTAATGTCAGGCTGCAGAATCCCAGATTAAAACAGCCTGGAGGTTTTCTCCCTTCTTTAATAGATCTCAGTTATTTTTTTCTCCCTTAGGGGAGAAATGACCAACCAGGTTTTGCAGCAGCAGGTTCATAGCCAGTGCACTGTCAGCGTTTCTAGGGGATGCCTCCACTTTCTGGGTGTTCAGACACTCTTGCAGAGCTCACTCAGGCTAATGGTATTTTTTCTTTCTTTTTTTTCCCCCAAGAAACGCTATAAATTTTTAAATAGCATATTTAAAAATAAATCTCGCTTAGGCACTCAGCTAGAGGGAACTGACTTTTGTGGGGCTCACTTTCCATTCCCAAAGCAGAAGCTGGTCCCAATGAGATGTTTAATTGCAACCTGGTCACTGTTACCTTGTAGCCCCTGCTGCATCATGGAGATTGGACATGTCATCAACACGGGGGGTAACCAAGCCAGACACGATCGGGGCTGGGTTCTGGCAGCCTCTCCAGGTTACAGCTGTGCCAGTGTATGAGGTTATCAAGCCTGGCCTATGTCCACTGTTAATCACTCATCTTCCACTGCAGCTACCACAGATTTGGAGCAGGACTCTGCTAAGGCAACTCGTTTTGTTTGATGCTGATTAGAGGAGCACTGGAGGATGGTGTTCTCCCCAGACAGCACGGCTGCAGCTGCGGGGATACCCAAGGAACCCTCGTTTTCCTCAGTCCCTGGGATTCCTCCTACTAGAGGATGTATAAGGCAAAACCATGTTCCCTCCCATGGCATGGATTTATTGCTACGCCAGACTATGGTGCTCACAAATTTCCCAATTTCCCTGGAGGTCTGCAGGGAGGCATTTCAGGCAGGTGCCTCCACCCTGACATCTTCTGTCATTCCTACTGTATTTGTGGTAGGTTGGATATCAGCTTCCCCCACTGGATGGGGCCATGAGAAATGCTGAATGCAAAGCCCACCTGAGCTCAGGACCCACCTTCTCCTTTCCTCCCCTACAAAAATCTTATCTTAATCCACATGAAAAAAATAACAGAATCACAGAATGTTAGGAGTTGGAAGGGATCTTGAAAGATCATCTAGTCTCCACACCCCTGCCAGAGCAGGATCACCTAGACTAAATCACACAGGAATGCATCCAGGAGGGTTTTGAATGTCTCCAGAGGAGGAGACTCCACAACCTTTATAAACATAAATAAGGTCACCCTTCAGTCTCCTCTTCTCCAGGCTAAAGAGACCCAGCTCCCTCAGCCATTCCTCATAAGGAAGATGTTCCACTCCCTTCATCATCTTGATTGCCCTGCCCTGGACTCTTTCAAGGAGTTCTATGTCCTTCTTGAACTGAGGGTCCCAGAACTGGACACAATATTCCAAGTCTGTTCTCAAAGATGGGTGCTTCCCCACAGACATGCAAGTTGATGAACCACTGTGGACCACTCGTATCTACGTACAGTAAGAATCAAATGTTGTTAGGGACACCAAAAGGTAGTACAGGGACAGACACCACTTTCTAGGCCATTGCAGACACAGAGTAGAATCACAGAATCACAAGGTTGGAAAAGACCTTCATTGAGTCCAATCGTTCCTGTCCTATGTTGAACCATAACCCTAAGTACCTCATCTATTTAGAGGAATGACCAGAGGATTGCAAGTTAAGGAACTGGAAATCCTGCCTGTTCAAAGGGGCTACAGAAAGTGGAGAAACCAAACTCACCACTTTCTCAAATTCCTTGCCTAAGGAGGGCCATAACACATTTAAAGGAAGAGCAGATTAAGGATATGTTGTTATAAATCCAGAGCACAAGTTTAGGTAGCTCAGACTGAGTTGAAATGACTGAATGAATTACCATTCTCACTGAAAGTCAAAAGCAATGCTCAAGGGCAACTCGCTCGTGGCCTGCCCACACTCACAGCGCAGCCTCGCTTTCTTGCATGGAGCTCACGATCCTGCTCATTGCCTACATCCCCAAGAAGTTTTGCAACTTCACCCTACTCAGCAAGCAAAGGAGGCCACAGCAGATTTCAAAAGCAAATTTCTTAAATCAGTTCTTGGTTACTATTCACTAAATGTTATAGACTGTGGGAGTTAGAGTCCAAAACAAACAAACACAAGGTATTTTTCCTTGCATGTATCTGAAAAGGCAAGATTGGTAAAATTTAGGACCTAAAATACCTGTCAAAATCTCTAAAGAAGTGTCTCCCCGAACAGGCTGAGAAATAAAACAACTTTGGTTCTGAACGAGTCCCTCAAAACAAGACTAACACCCTTCCTGCTGCTGTTGTCTTGTGAGCAATGGTGCTCGTGGGGCTGAGAAAGGAGAACTGGCGAACTATTTTTATTCAAGCTAACAAATCCAGCTATGTTAAGGGATTGTACAACTAATTGTTAAAAGAGAATGTAAATGCTGATCTAAAAATTGGCTTGACTTTTGCCAGTACAGAACCATACAAACACACAGCCAATTCCTGGGGTGGAATTGTTTAGCATGTCGTGGACCTGGATGGTAACCATCTGCGTGTGTGCTCTCTGCCTGTGGCAAGTGTGCAGTGATTCTACTTATCTTAAGCCTCTTTTATTGAGGGCTAAGCTAAATCAAATCAACTTACATTTATGGGGGACCAAGAACACCTACTGGGCAGCTGCTGTGCCTCAGCTGACATATGGAAACACAGACATCCCTTGTAACTTGATCATGCATCTTAAGCCCTGAAATTTTCTCAATATCGACTCAACTGGAGGCTGAAATTAAGTAATATTTCAGGTCTACCTTCTTTCAGATTGAAGTGGTCTGCAGGTCTAGTGTTAGCACTTCAGAGTAGGGTAAATTCCATGCATACATACCAAAGCTCTAACGATTCTGTAAGTTAAATATAAACAGTTTTGTTTGTGTTGAAATATTTGAACATCTGTCTACAGTGCTGGGAGCCCAAATAATAGATACACACTACTGCATAAGAATCAAATTATGATAATTCTGGAATGGAAAACAAATGCTCATGATAGGCTGTTTCATAAGAACCCAATGCTATTATGCGCATATATATATATATATGCATATGTAGGCATATAGCATAATAAAATAAAATGCAAAAAACCCAATAAGCACTAATAAGAAAAATTCAAATGTTGCAAGTCTTTCTCATTGAATAATTGAGACTGTGGTTGGAAACACAGCAACAGACATTTATGCTCAAGTCTTTAACATTTCAACTCTCTTTGCAATGTAAAAATGACGACAAACAATGATGCTCTCAAGACTGCTCCTCCCCATCGAGCAGGGTACTCATTATTATTATAAATGTGCAGAGCTTGAAAAGCTATACAAATATTTGAGTGTGGTGTGTATCCTTTTAATTCTGCACATACTCATCTTGTTGTTCTATCAGGCACTTGGCATCAAAGGTTTTCTTTATGTGCAGGTGTGAAAGGTGTGTGTACGAATTAAGGAACTATCTCACTAGCTATTCAGTCTGGAGGAGCACATGAAAGAACCTGATTATAACAACCCAAGGGATTCATTTTAACTCTGAACTAGGATTCCTGGGCTCTGGAGCTACTCTTGTCCTCTTTGTACATCCAAGACTCGTACTGACTGACACTATTAACTATCATCTCTAAAAATGTCAGGTGTCTTTGGTGGGATTCGTTTTTCAAATGAGCCTCACATCCTAACGGGTGCAAGCAATCTGTTTAAAGTTATATATTTTTTCAGTTTCAAGCAGGGAAATGGCCTTGTCCCCACCAAGTGAGGTTTGCCAAGGCCCATGCCCTCCCTGCAGCTCCAGATGGTTATGACTTCAGTCATATATCCTGGCCAGTAGTCTCAAAGCTGGGGTTAAACAAGCAGTTTGTTCCTCTATTACATAAGCACCGAAAGACAATACTACATTCGAGCTCATAAAAATATTTTAATTGGTGATGATTTCCAGACAGCTATGTCAAAATTAACTCAGAGTTGATGCCCACTTGCTTAAATTTCATTCATCTGGGTTCAAATTATTTGCTTAAAAGAAGAAACATTTCCTTTTATACACACTTTGGTTTCAACCTCCAAAACCATTGCTAGAAATTAGTCCTAACCACCCAGTCTGCTGCCTCAGAAACCAAGCTCAAATCCATCACTTTAATGACATCAATAACAAATACACAACTTTAAACCCTATTGTGAACAGTGGCATACCGAGGAGCATGTGTAGCTGTCATCTCATTAGTCACTAGAAAAACACCAATGAAACCAAAAGAGCCTAACCATGACAAATTATTCAAGAGTTTAACCTGAGACATTAATGAGTGCTAAATAGCTTGTTTTCATGCTTGCTTAAGGAGATTTGTTTAAAATCCCACCAACCTCCCCTGAATGTCACTCGGTGAAGCTGTTCATTCTTGTTAAGCTGGTTTTCCTATTCCAGCTAAAACAGCAGGTTGTAAATGTTTGGCTAAGGATGCCTTCCCCACTCCTCAAGACACAACACGCGCACGGAGGCAACCGCACTAGCTCTGAAGTTTCCTCCTCTCGGCTGCACAAAAGTGTCAGATTCATTGCCCAAAGCCAGACAACCACACAGTTGATAAAGCACTTGAACTGTGATCAGTGGTTTTAAAGAAAAGAAGGAAAAAGGAAAAGGGAAAGAGTATCTGCCCATCCTGTCAATTCATCTTTTCAGATTCCCTATTTCATCTGGACTTTGTCTCTTTGACCTGTACTAAAGCAAAGATCCTAAGCAAGGACTAGAAAAACTTGGTATTTGCTATTCTCTGAAAGCAGCACCAGGTCTTTAAGTCTCATTAAGGGCTGATTTAATGAAAGGCCTGCTCCTACAAGCCACCTTTACCTCCTGCAATTCCTTCAAGGAGCTGAAGGAATTGGGATCTGGATCCTAAGACTACTAAATTGTCCTAACACTGCAACAGAGAGCAGCAATGTATGGTGGGAGCTGAAAGTGAACAAGATAGCAAATTCCCCACTATTTCTTCCCACCTTGAGCATGGACAAATATGAAATAATATTTAATTTTTTTTTAAAAAAAGGAGTTTACTAAGAGAAACTGAAGCTTTCTGACTCATTTTGTGATATACCTTGGGTGGGAAGATCCTTAAAAAAAACCCCTTGAGTAAACAAACACCTTGATCTTCACCTTCTTCGCACATCCATGTTATTCCATGGGTAGGGTAGTGTCACTATTCATACTTCACATAAGGGGAACTGAGGCTGAAAGAGGTATCCAGTTCCCACTGGTATCAGGAAGTTTAGACAGCTGTTTAGAGGGATTTTCAAATGCATAAATGTCATAAAGACGTCAGAGGCAGATGACAAATCAGGAGGATGCACATTCAAATGCATCAGCCACTGAACCGTCCTCCTACATACCTCCCTGACTCCTACATCCCTGCCTTACTCATGTGACCACAGAGAGCTTGTCTTCAAAATTTCCTGACATGAGATTAAAGAATTGAAAAAGAAAAAGAAAATGGCATAGGGCAGGAGTGTTTTGTTCTCTTTAAAAAGAAAAATTTCTTCTAACAGACAGCCTTTATGTTGATGTTCCAGATATGCTAACATTGCTTTTTGCTTTATACAGTCAAAGTCCTCATTCAAACAAGACATGAGCAGGCTTCCAAAACAGGAGCAGTCTCAAATGCACTCCAAAAAACTGCATTGTGCTCCAATGTAAAACTATTCCTCATTCCATATGGGAGATCTCAAGCGTTTGCCGAGTCTGGCTTTACTTTTAATGGAATTTATGTTGGAAAAACCATTTTATTTTGACCAGATCATTTTTTATGCCAAATGTGAGTTCTTTTTTTTTTTTTTTTTTCCTTTTTAATTTTTGGGCCAAATTTCCCTTGATAGAATCCTCTTTGAAGAGGTGACCAAGGAGACACAATTGTTTCATGTTGTATATGAGCCCTAAAATCTAATCTCTCCCCAAATTCGTCTCCTTATAAAAACATGAAGCCCTCTCATAACTTCAAGCTGTTCTGAGTACTGGCCATAAATTCAGCAAGGGGGTTTTGGAAATTTTTTTTTATCTGTATATATATTTTATTTTTTTTTAATAACTCGTAAAGTTGGGAAGTTTTTAGCGTGGATTCTGGAACCGAAACTCAGGGCACACTGAACCAATTTGAAATGTAAATGTAAAAAGATATGACCCATAAGTGACAAATTAAAGAGGGAACGTAAATGGTTTTCAGGGCGTGCTGCCCTCCGATGCTGACTGCTTACACAGCGCAGCTACTTCAGGGTCAACATTTTCTGGCAGCGTGAGACAATATAAAAAAGGCATAAACTCGATGTACATGGTAAAGCTACTGTGTCTGTCATAACAGTAACACAGAGGCCCAAAGAGGTGACTGAACCCTGGCTCCCAGCCTCATCAATCCCTATTTTAATCACCCTCCTGACAACACTTCTCTCAAGTTGCTTGGCTCCCAAGGATGGGAACACAGTGATAGTAAAAGACATGGGGAAAAGCTTAAATAAAATCGTGGTAGTGAGGTGGAATAAAATTGCCTGTGAAGGTGCCTTTTGCCTGGCATTCAAATCTATCTCCAAAAAAAGAATGGTTTAACTTAAAATAAAAAGAAAACAAAACACAGCAGACAGCTCATCCCTGAGCCCTGTTCCAGTGAATGTCGAACAGCTCAACAAGGACCGCGCTCCCCGCAGCACTGTTTCTTTCAGGCAGCTTCGGAGAAGGGAGTGTGTGTTTCGCACAGGAGGGAAAGGTTTTTATGCAGGAGCAGATCTCGAGTATAACTTGAAGCACTGCCTGCTTCTGATCAATTTACAAGCCTGTTAAAACAGCTTTCCTCACTGGTTTTAAATGGGCCCAACAGCTTCAGGAGCTCTGAGTCACATAAAGGAGGAGAAGGTAACAATGAGCAAGTGGTTTTTTTCACTGGCTGACATCAGAGCATCCAAACCTCCACAGACTGTGCCCCTGTGGATGCCCCTATCACCTAGAGATCCCCAGCTTATTTTTGCAGGACTGGACATTTGCCCCAGATTTTACACAGCTTCACCTCCTTCCCCAGAGGTCCTCAGGAGCCCAACATGCCTTTCTCCACCTCCACTGACTCCAGCGGGACCTTGGCAACAAATCTGGGCCTAGGTTCTGCCCACTCTGAGGTGTGGATGGTGCCCGCATGCAGGTGGTGGGTGCCTGTGACACCAACCAAGGGCACTCAGCAGCACATGGGTGCACCAAGAGCTAGTGAGGGCTGAGTTTGGGGGGTTCGATGCTAACTTCCTGAGGTTGTTCTTAAACACAAGGGGGTTTTGCATAAAAATGTCCTTTTTCAGAAGCAGCACTGCTTACACTGGCTCCCTTGGCACAGCAAAGGAATGCCGGAGGGACAGGAGGGATCAGAGCGAGGAGACCCGGCCTGCACCCTGGGGAGCATTGGGGAAGTCATGCTTTGCAGCCCAACTTCTCTCAGCTCTCACTTTGTGTGTGTGTGTTACAGTCTGCAACATCTGGGCCAACTCTACCAGCTCAGTTGAAGTGCACACACATGAAATTACCCCTCTGAAGAGGCTAGGGGTGGGGAAGGAGAGTCCTGCCAAACGGTGGTGCCTGGAGGCACACTGCCTTCTAACCCGCAACGCCTCCAGAGGCTCTGGAGCCTGAGCTGGCCCTTGTTTCATCTTTTACAATGATCTCTGCCTTCTCCAACGCATCCCCAGCACACAGGCAGGAGTCACACTGTGCTGTCCCATGCTGTTGGCCATGACACCTCGCTCACAACCAACTTTGATCACCAGCCAAAGTCCTGACCTGCTGAAGTTGCCACAGCCTGTGAAGAGACCCTGCCAACTGCCAAGTTTTTTTTTTATGCAGGATTTCCACTGAAGCTAATGGATTATTTTCCAGTGCAAATTAATACCACAGTAGATTAAATAAGTTAGAGGTGGGGCTGGTAGGACTGACTAGCATTAAAGTTGCCCAACGTTTCCCATTACAAGACTCAATTTTCAGTTGCTTGCAACTTTACTGAACTTTGACTGTTTGCATTCCATTTTTTCTTGCATGAGTAAGGAACAGATTTCTTCAATTTCAACCAAAATGGCTCAGACATTCCTGGAAATGAGTTAGCTGAGGGAAAACATAGCGCCTCGAAAAACATTTTTGGCAATCTTTTCTTGAAGGAGATTTTTTGTCGCTGTATTTTGGAGCGGAGATTTGAAACCTGGCTCAGCAGATTGGATTTTTTTTTTACCCCCTCCCAGAATCTCCATGGTAATCCATCCAGATTTAGTAAAACTATAAAACTTTGAAAAAATTAAATTTCATTGAATAAAAAATTCCTTCGATTTTATCAGCTACAAGCTTTGATTACAGCTTGGCAAAGGTAGCTGATTGCTGGCACACAGATTTTATGCTCCTGCCACACGATTTTTTGTTGTGACAATAACTAAGTTGCTTAAAACAAAGTGCTCACAGATCATATTCACTGTGCATTCATATTTTCCCCAGTGGATGATATGAGATCTTCAGACGTATTCTTCAGAAACGCTGACCGTTCACCACTAACTCAACCTGGGAGCAGTATTTTGAATATACAGAGCACTATATACTGCTACAGCTTTAACAAATAAGTAAATGGGTGTGCTCCGTCCCACAGGACATTGCTGTCCCATGGATAAACCAGTGCATGCTCTTACAGTGAAGGACTGTTCTGTCACGCACACACACGACAGGCATGAATCAATATTCCAATTCCAAGTGCTTAGACATGGACTTTTCCTACTGCCATTTTTGTCTGTAGTGCATGCATAAAGTAAGACTTAGAACTAGAGGTATCTGCCCTTTAATCAAAAAAGATTTGTCAACAAGGTATTTTTTATCTGATGTTTATGTAGCCCCTTGTCCATACCTTAAATCTACTGTTCATTCCCCTTTACACCAAGTCACCAGAGGAAAACAGTTCTCATTTTCATTCTTAATGTTGCATGGCATCTGTAGTTCATGAGGCATTTACTTTGCATCCCCCACAGAAGTAAACATGATTCCCTGGGAGCTTCCTTCATCCTTGAGCTGGGTCTAAAGAACAATCACTGTTATCTGGATTTTGTGAGCCCCAGGCCTTTACTTCTCTCTCCTACCTACCTATAATAAAGACTATCTCTACGAGCCAGTGGCTATCAGGTTTCTCTTTTGCTGACATCTTTCAGAAACAGCAAAGTTCAAGAAGAGTGAAACTAATAACATAGATTGGTAAGCCTTTGTACATGCAAATCACAAACCCTACCTAAATACCGAGTCTAAGTATGCTTTATGTGCTGTTAATTCTGCTGTCCTACTTCTCAGGGATGTTTATGACAGTGTGTCATGCCGCCGGCGATGAAAACTGTTGCATGAGACATCTTCACGGCACTAACAGGCATACCCTGGGCTCGCTCTTCCAAAGGAAAAGATAAAGGCTACTTAAGCTGTCTGACTTTGCCACGAGGTTGATGAGGATCACGTATAAAAGCCAGACTACTGCAGAGCTGTAAGGGCCACAGCCTTCGGGAGAGGAAGGGTAACAAGCACATCAGCACATGGGATGGACTGGGTGCCTGAGAGTTTCAACCAAGCAGGCACGGAAGAGGAAAACATAAAAGATCACACACTGCCTGTTTATGTCTAACGAGGAGGGGTTCACCAACATCCTGAATTGTGACAAACTTCAGAGAGCAGCCCTGTAATGTGGCGTTTGAAGAAGCAGGCACTAAAGCCCCCATTTAAAAGTTTACTGAACAACAAAAAGGAGTGTAAAGAAAGAAATGTGTCCAAGCTGTGTGCTGCTGCATTTGCCAGGTAGCTTGCTGAAAGCCCATGAAGGTGTCTGCACCAATGAAGGTATCTGCACCGATGAAGGCCCTGAGCATCAGCCCCTTGGTCCACACTACTCCGTGTTCCCTCTGCAGCCTGAGTTCATTGCCACCCACCTCCGGAGATGACACACAGCGACACTTGCAGATACTTAGGGTGGGATAAACCAGCTTCTATCACACACATACACCTCTCTCTTGACCGCAATGGGCCAGAGATGACTTGCTGAAACACCAGAGATGGCTTTTAGGCAACTACAGTTAAGGAGAGTCAATCCACTCCGCATCTCTGAAAATTTTACCCATATGTCCCTTTACAAGAAGGATTTTCATTTTGACTGCTTAGTTGATGAATTGAAACACTGAATAATTTACATTCACAGCTCCATCACTGAGCACTCTTCCATAGTCAACACTTCTGTCTGCAGAGGTGGTAATTTTGTTATAGCACTGGTTTTACAAACAATTGTTCAAAGATGTCAAAAAAGACCAAAAGTGGGAGTGAACCCGTAGCCCAGGTCATTGAAGCCAAAGAGTGTCCAGTATGAAAGCAGAAAGTATGTTCAACAAATCTAGAGTTCATGGTCATAAGAGACTCAAAGAATGAAAAAAATTGAATCATTCTTCATTTAACTGGTATCCTGGAAACTTGGAACCAATTCTATTGCACTTCATAAGTCTACAGTGCTTGATAAATTCACTAGATTGAATTAATTTAAGTATATTGTTGTCAAAGAATCTGAATTTGAATCCTTGGTTACTTATGTACACCTGAGGAAAAAGGGTACTCCACTCCCTCTGTACTACTAACCAATAGTTTGTATCACATAGCAACTCTGTATTGTAACTCCAGGTCTCTATTCTTCTACAGCTTCTCTCCTACTGAGAAACACGGGTCTGAATTTTCAAAATATGGCAAATAATTGTGAGTACCATCCCTTTTTTATGGGTAATCTTTGGAATTCCAATCCTTTTTAATACAATCAGTTAAAACTAGGCTGCTTTTGTAAATTAACATAGGATTTACCATACCTAAACAAACAAATACCTGGTACTACATCAGTGCCTGCAAGTGCCTACTCCTTTACAAGAAGATGCAGCACTGAAGTGAAACTGCTGTTTGTAACTCTGCCTGTCTCATGACTTGTGAAGTGAGATTCTGGCATACGAGCTAGATTCCTGATTCTAGCAAATTAAGCTACAAAAGCGGGAGCTGAACACATCCTTTTCTTCCACAGCACACTTCTGTGGTGTTTGTGGAGGTGATGATTTTTCTGTTGAGCTCTAAGAGAGAGGAAACAAAACACCCTCAAGTGCCTCTGACTGCAGCTGATGCTTAAAACCGTGTCTATTACTGCAGGAACGAAGAACGCTAAAGTGTATGAAGATTTAAGGAAGCAGACAACTAATTGACATTACTCACATGGATTACAGAGAGGCAGGAAGCAGATTCTACACTCATAAGCACCCTGATTAATACCTGTTTGGCATCCTGAATTTAAATTAGCAGGGCGACCAAACAAGCAGGGTATTATGAAGTGGGAGTAAAGTTCACAAAATGCAGGTACAGGAGTTTGAAGAGCGATGGAAGCAACATTTATGCTGGCAATAATCAGGTAAAAGGGTTTGCCTTCCCACGCTGTGGGAAAGATTACATCTCAAAACCAAAGGAGAAGGGGCCGCATGTTAAGTTTGGGTAAGGAAGGAACAATTAATACGCTCTGATGTGAAGCAGGCACATTGGAAATGTGGAGTATTTTTCCCAGTGTTAGAGAAACCTTTAAATGTGCTCCCCAGCATTCTTCACGTTTAGGTAACACCTATGAAGTGTATTATCACCTTCATATTGTTTTTTTATGCAGCTGCAGTATTTTAGGTAGTGTGAGAACCTTATTGAATACTACGCCTACAGCTAAACAACCTGCGTTTTAATCTTAGCAGTTCACACCAGCCAAGTAGAGTAGGACCTGAGCAGTACTTGACTACTGAAATCCTGCAAGAGGTGATAATGATGCCTTAGTAGATAGCATCGTTTTTTTAAGGCTTGTCTGTATTGCACTCATTATGGCAGCTGTACAAACACTTCAAAGTCAGCTTTAAACAATCCCTTACGTTGTCAGAAATATACTGTGGACTGTTCACAGTCAAACAGAAGGCAAGGCATCCAAGCAAGAGGCTGGTCAAACAGTTGGTTGACCCATGCTGAGCTCCATGTTACTGTACTGCTATCTGAGTGAGCTACCTGCTCTGTAGATAACTCAGGTTGTTTGAATTTCATGGCAGTCACTTGCTACAGGATAGGGTCACAATATCACATAATCTCATCTGATTTCAACCTTCTCAAACCCAGGTGCCTAGTCTAGGCTAGTCATCTAGCCTCCATTTCTAATCAATGGAAAGGGAGGGATAGCTCTAAAGGGCAATTCATTACACTCTTAGATAGGCATGAAGATAGGTGAGATGAATCGCTTTCTGCAAGCGCCTGTGTCTCTTCATTCACTTCAGAGGAAACCTACCCTACACCTCTAATTTTTGGAGAGCTGAAAGCCACCCTCAGTCAATAGTGAGACACTATCATGCTGAGTAAGCTGGTCTACTGAAGATGAGATATGTAACAGGGGACCTGCAGACAGACTCATTAAGGAACAGAGTTCTTCCTAAGAGTAAGGTTTCCGGCGTCCGAAAACATACTGTAGCATGAGATCATTGCTAAGTTTCTTCCTCTGAAGTTTCAATTAAGTATGAAATTCTTCCTCATTTCCTCTTCTGCATTCCTTGTCTGGTTAAATCAGCATCTGTGTTTCATGTCTGGGATGGCCATGCGTCAGTAGAGAATGAAGTTTATATGGAGAATAAAAATAAGTTTTATAAAACCTTAAAAAGAAATTTGGGATTGCCAGCAAGGAAGAACTGCATAAGTACTGAGATGCAGTGCCTCCTGAAAATATTTGCCCTGTTCCCTACTTCCCAACCCACTTTGGAAAGTGGAGGGAAAGGTATAAGAGGTGCTACACTGAATGTGAGGAACAAAAGGCCAATATTAGTAACAACAAGCTAAATGCATTGTTAAAGTGAAGATGAAAAGAATTCTTTTGGAAGATAAGCGTGGGACAAAACGGTCTGGGAAAAGCTACTCTAAAGCCTTTTTTATACCACCTTCCTCCCTAGTACCTCCATGGCGTAGTCACAGACTTACAAAAATGGCTTTCACTTTTCCTCATAGTTGTGACATATGAAGATGCAGCATGAACTCATGTCCTCTGTTGACTTCATTTATTTAGTTATAAACCCTTTTCCCATCTTTATCTTTAATGGAGACCGTGAGCTATTCAGGTGGAAACTCTCTTACATACAACTATGCAGCACAACTATAGTGTGGTGGGGCCATGATTTTATTTGTGTCCAGCAGGTCGAGAGAGGGGATTGTCCTCTTCTACTCTGCTCTCATCAGACCCCACCTGCAGCGCTGCGTCCAGCTCTGGGGTCCTTAGGGCAAGAAGGACATGGAGCTGTTGACGTGAGTCCAGAGAAGGCCATGAAGATGATTGAGGGATGGAGCACCTCTGCTGTGAAGACAGGCTGAGGGAGTTGGGCTTGTTCAGCCTAGAGAAGAGGAGGCTCCGGGGAGACTTTACTGCACCTTCCAGTACCTGAAGGGGCTACAGGAAAGCCAGAGAGGGACTGCTTACAAGGGCAGGGAGTGACAGGACAAGGGAAAATGGCCTCGAACTGAAGCGGTGTATATTTAGATATTAGGAAGAAATCTTCCCCTGTGAGGGTGGTGAGGCCCTGACACAGGTTGCCCAGAGAAGCTGTGGCTGCCCCTGGATCAAGGGGCTGCAGTTTTCAAGAACAGGTTGGATGGGGCTTTGGGCACCCTGTGCTAGTGGAGGGTATCCCTGCCCATGACAGGGGGTTGGAACTAGATGGGCTTTAAGGTCCCTTCCAACCCAAACCACTTTGGGATTCTATGACCTTCTGAATACAAGTAGCGATAGCTATAATATCAAAAAACCCCACCATGATGGTCATCTTACATGCCAAACATACTAGGAATAGACTGATTGGAAGCAGTGTTCCCTCTACAATGGGATGGAAACAGCCTGTTCTGTTGACAAATACAAACCGAGACTGCATTACTACTGGTGAGGGCATCTTAGAGAATGCCTGTTTGTTTTACATAATGTTCTCACAGCCTTTTACCTCTCACCATAACAGGAAGTACATGGTCACTCTGTCACCTCCCTGGGCAACAATGTCCTCCTATGGAGACAGACAGCCAGTGTCACGTAGATCACTGAGATTTCAAAACTGCAGCATATGAAATCATAGAATCATTGTAGAAATCCAGCCACGAGTGAACTAAGTTGGTTTCGCTTTCACCTTACCCTACATGTTATACCAGCAGACAGAAGTCATGATCACTGGAAGAGAAATTATTTTTATTCTCACAGACTATTCCTCAGACCATGTAATCTTATGCACTAGTTCCCCTCTAGCTGCAGTGGAAAAAACAAGAACTGATGAGTCCTTGGGTTTTAGCTACCACCCCCAACATCCTCCTGGTCACCTTGCTCCAAAGGTTTGCATCGTGGTCAGGGTAGCTGTAAGAAGCCCTGCTCGGTGGGTTACACACCCATCTCAAACATAAACCTAAACCACTGGTATATATGTCTGGCACCTCTGATGAGGAACACTTGAATCATCCCACCGGTTTCTTACAGCCTCTGGGAACACTCTGGAGCTCTGGTCCCCAACTAGTACGGTTTTGTGAAATTACACATTTGCAAAAAATAAGCCAACTTGATGATCTCTGGAGGTCCCTTCAAACCCTTACAAGTCTGTGAATCTGTGAATTTTGCCTCATTTCTTACAGAGGCAGCATTACAGCACAAACGTGAACCTTCACAAAGTCATTTAGAGCAACTTGTAAACCGCCAGACCGCCCACTCTGCCTTCCTCCACTCCCGCTTACGCTGGGCGAAATCCGAAATAACCCAGCCGATCTCAGTAGAGATTTGTCACTCCAAAAGGCACCAGAGCAAGTCACAGATTTTTCTAGCTTGGGTTTGATGAAAACCCAGGGCTCATTCACCACATCTCGGGCTATTTAGCATTGGCTTTGATTAAAAACCTCCTCACCGTGCCAAAGAAACGCGTGCAGACGTGAACTTCCGTGTCTAGTCCCTGCAACGCATCGCTTGAAAAAGCCCGTGATGCTGCACTTACAGCCTGAGGTAGGACCTGCCCGTGAGATTTCCTCTGGTTCTGCGAACTCTCTTTTCCTTCTGTGTTGCCCCAATTTGCCCCAGTGCAAAAACTCACGGCCAAAATACATTCTTGTGAAGGAAGGAGGGAATGGGGGGGCTGGTAGAGTGGTTTTTGAATGCGAGCCAGAGACTATTCTTAACGAGGGGGGGACGGGAAGGGACATGCAGTGTGTTTTAAGTGCTGTGATAACTGTGCATGGAGGGATATTGAGGATCCAGCTCCTCGCTGTAAGCGTGCCATGTGTCCCTGAATAAAGCTGCTGCCATGCAGGCTGTTAGGGGAGGAATGCGTAAACAGACAATGTATCCTTGCATCAGTTCCACAAAATGTTGCACAACACAAATGCCTCTCGATGTGTCATTTCCTGCTTGGCCACCAGCCCAGCTCCTGACAGGCAGGCAGCAGAAAAAAAAAAAAAAAAAGAAAAAAAGAAGAAAAAAGAAAAAATAATTTTTAAAAAACCTGAAAGATTTAAAGCTCTTCTACTCCAAAGCACATTCCACCAGCCCCAGACTTTATCCCTGCCGCCTTTGAGAGAAAAGAGGGAGAACTTCCTAAAAAAAATCTGCTACGGTTTTAAGTTGAGGAATCTCAAAAATCTCAATCACTGCTCTGTGTTTTATAAGCCGGGCCAGCCGAATGGTTAATAGAAAGGCTGCGTGGAACCTCTCACCAGCTTCTGCTGCGTGCACAGGCAAAGAGGCGATGTTTGCTCATACCTTTCGTCACATGTGCACCTTGCGAGCCGTGGCAGCAGAGACGTACTCCGGCGCTGAACACAACGTGGCAGTTTTCTAGTGTTGAAAGGCTCAGAACTACTTTTTTAGATACATTTTTGGGTATCAGGAAGAATTTCTTTTCTGAAAGGGTTGTCAGGCATTGGAACAGGCTGCCCAGGGAGGTGGTGGAGTCACCGTTGCTGAAGGTAGCTAAAAGGCTTGTAGGTGAAGTCCTTAAGGACGTGATCTAGAGGTGGGCTAGTCAGGGTTAGGCTGTGGTTGGACTTGATGATCTAAAGGGTGTCTTCCAACCTAGGCGATTCTATGATTCTGTGATTCATTCACGATAAAGAAAATTGTGGTCAGTGCCTTCAGAGACTAATTTTAATTACAGGCGAACTGAAGCCTTTGGAAGGAAGGGAAAATCTAAAAATATATAGACTTCTCCTCCCTCCTTTCTCATGATTTCCCTCCTGACTGGGTGTCTACCAAAAGCAGCCAGTAAGGAGGACATCTCTCCTATTCGAAAGGTACCACTCTGGAAGGGTAAATCGCTAGTTCTGTATTTCTAATGAGGTAAGGCAAAGGCATTAAAGGGGGACCTAAGTAAAGTTTTGGAGCTGTTCTTTCTTCTGGGTTGTTTATTATTTTTTTCTTCTTCTTTTAATTCCTCCACAGTGATCTCTTGCTATCTGTTGGTCAATTATGACCTCAGGACAACTGAGTTCTCTGGAAACCGTCTTTCAAGCCTCCCAGCTGGAAGGCAGCTCTGCTGGCTAAGATGTGCATAGGGCAGAGGCTTTATCCTGGTTATGGGAGAGGAAAGATTATGCAGGATTTCCCAATGATTCCCAAAGATCTTATACAACCCCGTCACTAGACTTCATCACTCAGGGTGCTCTGTGCTGTCTCAATCCAGTACAAAGACTGTGCAACACAGTAATGTCCCTGGAGAGTAATCTAGATAAGACTGTAATAAAATAAATGCAACTTTTCCAAGGAAAAATCATCAGAAGACCTTTTCTCATACAGAAATGGGCAGGTTTTCCTAACAGAGCCACCCGACATCATAGTTTCTATTTAAAAATTGTAAAACAGTAACAGAGAGGCAAGGCAGCAAGCTTCCACAGGCATATGTTTAATACAACTAAAGGGCATCTAGGTTTAGGAACCTGAATTTCTGTAGCACTGAGCACCCGAAACACCAACTGGAGCTGCTGCACGCCATGACCATTCAGCACTCCCAAAGTCAGGCTCTAAATGATTGCAATATCTGTCATGGTATTGCTCTTGCTCCTGCCACTGCTGGAAAGCAGGCAGCAGCCGCTCACTCAAGTCAACTTGCCAACAGAAGGTCAGAGTGCTTTGCCTATAAACAAGCCTTACAAATTCACGATCTAAGGCATGATGTCATGTCTTAAAATGATAAGCTGGCAACAAAGTAAATGACATTTTGTAAAGATGTGCATAATTTTATGTTTACGCTACTTAGAACGAAGGTTCTAATAAGTCATCGGTTGTGTTCCTTTAAAGGGAAGTTTTATAACTGAGATGAATCACAACTGCAAAAGATCAAAGTTAAAAAACATCAATGATGCCATGGGGTACTTTTTAATCTTGTAATGAATGATGATCATGTGCTCTTATGAAGTTGGTCCAACTGCCAACGCCAGATGTGTATATTAAGAAAAAAGTTGTTTGTGATGTGACAGCTCTGGTTGAGCTGCCAGACAGAAGAAAACTAGGGTAACATGCTTGAGATGTCGAAGTGAAATACAGATCCTGGCACAGAGGGGCACTATTTGCTGATACATAATTTGTTAAGAAAAACACATTTTCTATTGGAGCTGCTCGTTGACTCCAATTCCTTATTGCCCCCAACCACATAATTTTCCTTACGCGATGTGAACGCCAGATACACACTTCTTGCACGATTACTACTGAAGAGTAATAAATCTACATGAGTGCAGGGGCTCTCAGAAGGAAGCAGAACTCCAGCAAAACTCCCACAGCTCACTGGAGCTATTCTTTCCCTGAAAGAATCTGGCTGCAGTAACAGAACTCCCAGGACCAAACTGACCCAAGAGCACAGCTCCACTAAATATTTAGCCAAAATATGAAAATTTAAATGGACGGTCAAGCTGAAATTTGGATTTCTAACTCCACCCTGGCTATAAGAATTATGCTACTGAGCATCCCTAGGTTCAGCTATTCAATGAGAAGAGCGTTCAGGCATCACGTACAGAGGCCTTTCAGATCTAAACTACAAAACTCCAGCAGAACTTGGAAAACATTAATTCCTACAAACACAGCCTCGCTTTTAATCCATTAATCACCAAAACAGCTAGTCCCAGTGCCAGCAGGTTCCCTTTCTCTGCTACCCAGGGTAGTACACACTGTTCTCTGCATCATTTTCAAACCACTCTGCTTTTTCACAGCGGTCATGTCCTCTGCTGAGAGATTTCCCCTTTTTGCTGATGCCTCGATACATATATGGAAGCAGCCCTCGAAAGGACATGGCTAAATGATATGTATTACTCCTGGCTGGTGCTCCATGAGTGCAGCACCTTTCCCAGGATCCCCACGTAAATTACGTGGAGCATCAGCTGCAGGTGAAAATTAAAAATGGGAACTGACTCAGCAGGGGGAGAAGACAGAACAAAATTCCCCTCACTGTGACCGACAGACACCTCAGCTGCAAGCAGGCAGCAATGCAAGTAAAGAAATGCATCCAGAGCTACTTTCTTTATCTCAACTCTTTTTTTTTTTTTTTATCAATGTGAAACTCTACAGCCTAGACAGTTCTTGAAAGCATTTCAGTTCCTGCTTCTCAGTGTCAGAGGAGGTGACAGCGCAGCATGTATTAGCACGAGAAACACTTAAATGCATGAATTCTGCCTACATCTTTCTACTTCACCCGCCTTTGTGGTATTTTAAACAAAACTCCATAGAAGCTCCTTAAAGGTCTCCTTTGTATGTGCAGATCAAAGGCAGAATAATTATTTGAGATGCTTCCATTATCAAGATTATTTTTTTAATGTGGTTATTCATCAAATAATTCTTAATCTCTAAAAGTAATTTAAATACAGCTATACCTGGTTAATCCAATCAATTTAGAAAGAGTTTTTTCTGGGTAGATTAAGAAAAAAACTCCAGAACCGGCTCATCAGTGAGACCCATATGATGTGAGGCTGGTTACCGACTACATGTGCTAGACAGAGAGACAGCCGTATAAATCATGATGGATTAACCAGACTTGACTGTATCTAAAAATAAATGCTACCCATAAAACTGCTAGAACATGACAAAATACAACTGTCGTAAAAATATAGCCAGTGATCACTGCAAATAGCTTCCTAGTGAGGAGGAAGGTGCAGCGTTAAGAGATAAACGTGCTGAGTGAAAATCTACTGGACTATGTTTAAATAAAATACATTTTCAGTGTACAAATAAGAAACAAGACAGTGCTGTTGATAACCTAGTTTTTATCTTTCTTTGCCCCCCCAGGGTCTGTGATGAGTCCATAGCTGAAAACCAAGTTCAGGTATGATGAGATTAACCAGGTGCATTAATTATCTGATGGCAAAAGAATTTAAGGGCAAACAAAAAGGCACTATATTATGTATTTGCTCACTGCTCTAGGACTGATCCTGAAAGATCAGCCTCCTATTTAGCTCTAAATATTCTCAGTTGGAAGCTTACAGGAGTTCAGGGAATTCAGCGTGTTGCAGGATTGTATCTATTATGCCTAAATCAGATTATATATAAATACAGTGGGTTTAGTTCTCATTTACGCTGGCAGATAATGTATCAAGACCTTGATGTGAATGAGAATCAGGTTCGTGATTGCCCAAATTCAGCCAAGCACTTAAGTGTGTGTTTAATGCAAGTATGTGTGTGGTCCAATAGACTCCAAATTAAGCATGCGCTTAACATATTTTGCTGAGCAAGAACCAATGTTTGACCAAGATATACATTACATTTACGGGTCTCCATTAAACAAAATTAAGCAGACTTATGTGCAAAAAAATAAGAATATAATACTCACTTCTTGGCTCCCTTGGCCCATCCACTGTAACCTTTATAGCTCTGTGGTATGTAGCGACTTGGGGGGGATTTGTCAGGACAGTTATTGTCAAAGTAAAGCTCTTCCCTACAAAGGGGAAAAAAAACAACGAGGAATGAGTGATTACAACATGAAAACAGTCACATGCATGTTCAGTAAAGAATCAGAGACGTTTAAAATTATTCCCTGTCGTTACCACAATCGTGAAAATTAAAAACATAACTGACCATAGGAGTTTTCCTCCCCTTCAGTTTTACTCTATGTCAAGAGTACGTCCATGTGTTGACAATCTAAATGTTTCTTATTTAATAATGGGTCATCATACAATGACAGAACAAAAGTGATTCACTGCTGAGGACAAGCCAAATTCTTTGCTGTATTGAAAGTGGTGTAAATCTAAAGCAAGTCGGATAATTTAAAAATTTACTCCAGTTTTGCAGCTGTGTGACAGAGAGCAGAATGTGGCCACATGCTATTTACTTCACACAGTTTTATCATTTCGTTTGTTCCACTTCCCTACAGTAAGATGAGGAAAGAATATATTTTCCTCCTGGGAGTCATTTTAACAGAGAATCAGTGTCTCCTGTCCTTCATAAGCCAGGGGTAATAAGATGATATCATCATTACTGGAACACGCTCTCCTTCCCTACATATATTCCATCTAAGAAATGCTAAGAAAGCCCCCAACTTCCCCGTGAGGGTGAGAAACCGCGGCGTGCATGTACATCGCTAGTGTAACCCTGCATGTTGGAACTTTTGGTGGGTTTTGTGCTTTTTTAGGTTTTTTTTTTCATTTCTCAGAGTTTGAATCCACGCAGAGATTGCGCAAGGTCATCCCCAGCCTCTGGCTGAATGAAAACGTTAAAAAGAAATAAATAAAGGGAGCTGCCTTGCATCCGAGCACACATTCTCACAAGGCGCTAGCCCCCGTTCGGGAGACTCACTGACAGTTGTAATCTGTTAGATATGCAACGGTTAGTCACGTCAGATAGTCAAAACTGAAAACTGTTTCAAGACAGGAAAAGGTGGGCGTACAACAGTGACTCAATAAAACAGTCAGCAAACTTCAGCCTTCGTGCTCATTTGGGCTGCTGCTTTAGCAGACACTTAAAACTCCTTCCCCCACCACCCCCCACCCCGCGTATACGTGCATTTTTGTTGCTAGGGCTTTTCTTCTCGCTGAACTCTGAAGGCATTCGATCAAGGCACAAATCTTAAACGATACGTAACAGTGCAAACTTAATGCAGTTTGGTTTTTTTTTTTCTAGTCTAATACAGAACAGCTTATATTTAAGGATAATACAGAACAGAGCTTTGGCTGTCAAATCTAGTAATTGGTCTTTCTTTCTGATCCAAGTCGTATATCCCCCAAACCTGCCTGAGACACACATCATTTATTATCCGGAGTGCAACTTCAAACTGTCTTGGCTGTATTTTTCACAAACCAGAATGTGACATGGATTTTTATTTTAATTTTTTTTAGGGAAATATAACTGTCATGTAGAGTAAAATGATTTTCCAGGTGTAGCTGTGCTCCAGCTGTGCCCACCTCCCTGAGAGATGCAGGCTAGAAGGGAGGTCAGGACCCCGGCAAAGGTGGGAAAACCTCAGGAGGGTGAATTCTGCCTTGGTGGAGGTGCGTGGCTGATGGTGGCTTTCCCCAGTTTCATTAGGAAATGGAGCATTTCTCAAATCTTGTGAGACTGATCATCACAGGAGGAAGATTAGGTGGATGTAGGATGCGCACTCTTTGTCCAGTCTGCCCAGTCTGCCAATGCCAGAAGTAAGATGCGCATCCTGCCAGTGTACAGCATGTGTGTAGGCAGCCTTCAGACACACAGCAACAGCCTCCACACTTGCTTGTTTAGGGCTGAGTGGGATCCGTGCCTTTCATCCTTCTCTGAGTAGGAATTCAGCTGACTGCTTGGATTTATATACATTTACCAGGGACGGGTATAAGGCCTCCTTCAGCGTCAGCCTATTGCGACTGTGAAAATGTGCGATGATGCCATTCAGACTGCACGTACCCACGCGAAATGGGTAGAATATTACCGGCAACAAATAGGCTGAAGGGATTTTCCACATAGCTTTGAATGAAGAATTTGATCTTGATGCTACCATTCTATTTATATGTCAAATCAGTATCAAAGTCTAGCACGACTAAAAATCGACTCGATGAAACATACTGTCCATTAAGACCCTGCAAATTCGTGCCTGCATCGTTTCCCACACTAAACGTATTTCAAGAGGATGCAGTGGCCAGAAACACTGCATTCCTTCATATCCAAGAGCTACGTTTCGACCTTGCGCTGCTAAAAGCCAGCCTCTCAGCCAGCCTAAGCTGAACAGCTAAGCATCTCACTTGAAAGGGAAACTGGTTTTGTTCCCAAACTGGTATTCTACAAAACCGAAGCACTAATGAAGTAACATCGATGAAGTCCCACGGCGGTCAGTACATCATACATCACTTCATCGTGGGGAGCTGCATGGCCTTGCCGGTTCCAGAGCTTTCAAGAATTGATTTACATATTACAGGATTAAGAACAAAATAAATTTTAAGGTCCCCCTGTTTCAGTGATGCTTGTGCTGCCCACAGATATTTCACAGATATCCCTCCTCAGCTACGAAATCCCTTAATGCACTTTTTATCACCTTCCTTTATTGCCCTCGATTATTTCGACTATCCTCTTTTAGAGGCTAAACACTAATTGTAGTTCTCTTTTATTAAATTCCCCGGCCAAGCAGTCATCTGGCACTAGTGCTTCGGTGTGTCTAAACTGTGCTTCACACATGTGAGCCGAGCTGACATGGGAGGATGAGACGGACATATGCTGAAGCACAAGGCAAACCCCAGAAATTAGCTTGAAAGGAGACTCGGCAGCTTGCACACGTTGCGTATTTTTTCAGTTAGATGCTAATGTGATTAAAGTATCAGGACACGACAAAATTAAGGTTATGATCCTTTGCTTATTGAAGACAGGAATTCTTTCTTCTCTGTACCGTGGATTGGGCTTGTAAAAGGGAGCTACTGCCTCAAAACCACACACACAAATGATGGTGTTCACATAAAGTGCCCTGGTTACTTATTCTGATGAGTCCAGAAAAGGTGTTTAAAAGAAATTACGCAAACAATAACACGAAGCTTCTGTCAGGCAAGCAACATTAATATGTATAAAAATCAGGTTTCCCCATTGAGCCATGGGAAGCAAGAAAAAACGTGGGAGAGGAGGTGAAGTGGCAAGTTGATGATTCAGACTTCTTCGCAATCAAATTTAGAGATACAGAGATCAAAGAGCGAGCTGTTTAGAAAGATGTAAATCTAAAGACAGGAACAGGTGTGGATTAGTTTCTTGCCACTGAAAAATGATTTCTTTATTACTTTTTTTAACCTGTTCTGCTTCAAGACCTGTATCTATCAATATTCGTCTATGTCAGGAGTTCTCGTCCTTCTGTTTGTAACTACCACTTTCTTTCTTTCCCTGCTATAGTTCTGAAAATCTATCATTAAGATAACCGTTTCTCCTTCTCTCCCTCTCTCTTTCTCTCTCTCCCCCTCTCTGTTCTAAGTCTGGAAGACAAGTCTGGACCAATTTCTCCATCCTGCCTCTGGCAGCAGAATGCAGCATTTCAGATCCTCCACTGAGTCCCGGCTGCTTCAAAGGAAAAGCCCTACTTTCTTCCGTTAAGATCATAAGAAATATAGGGGGAGGGGGTCAGCTCTGTTTGGACATAATTACACTTCATCAAAAGAAGCTTTCTTCATCTTCCATGCGTGAAAAGTCTGCAAGCAGTTAAGTCTGTCTTTTTTCTCTCTCTCCTCTC
>VZTU01029074.1:9318-27518 GCA_013400835.1 Zapornia atra
GAGGAGCTGAAGCCCCAACAGAAAGGACTCACGGAGATGTTCATGGAGGACTGTCTCCCATGGGTGGGTTCCCATGCTGGAGCAGGGGAAGGGTGTGGTGAATCTTCCCCCCTCCACGGCTAAGGAGGAAAATATCTCAGGAGAAACTGACTGAAACCCCCATTTCCCCAAGCCCCTGTGCCACAGTGATGGGGGTGCCGTGATGTGCGATGAAGGAAAAGAAATAATGAATAAAGTTGAGTCTGCAAAGGGGGGAGGGGTGGGGAGTGGAGTGTTTTAAGATCTGGTAGTACTTCTCAATATCCTACTCTCATTTCATAAATTAGATGCTTTTTTTCTTTTTAGTCTGCACTGAGTCTGTTTTGCCCATGACACTAATTGGGGAATGATCTCTCCCTGTCCTTACCTTGACTCCTAAGCCTCTCAGTATATATTTCTTCCCCGTCCAGCTGAAAAGGTGATGGAGCGACTTTGGTGTGCATCTCTCTTCCAGCCAGGGTCAAACCACCACACTCCACAATTATAAAAACATGATTTTAAAAATGTGCAGAATGGTAATCCTAATTTTTAGTTTAAATATGTTTTTGTAAAGAAGATGTGACATTCAGTGGCTAATAACCATTAAGAATGTTTTTATTACAACAGCTATTACATCAAGTTCAAAACCTTTTGTTATCAAGGCAGACCCGTTACATCTGTACAAAATGATTTTTCTGATTAGATACATATTACATACACACATTTCAATTCCTAAATTTTGCATGTTTTATTTAAAACTTGTGAGGCATTTCTAATTTGTTAATTAATAAAAAAATGCTATGGTACTTTGTGAATCTAGATTATAGCTTTCACGGCTTATTCAAAATACTTGTTTCAAAACACTGCAACTATTCAGATACCTGAAGTAAGTTGAATTGCAGAGGAATTGAACAAGTTCTACCTTTTCCATAAACATTATCTCTGTGATCTAGCAACAGTGAAGCTGTTAGAGCAGCCACAGACCAAGACTGACTCCTTCCCAGATGTCACACATGATTTGTAAGGAGGGTCTTCTGGAGAAGGCTCATGCTGTGTAACAGACCAAGTTACAGTAGTCAGTGATGGCACGGGATCCAGGGGGGCAAGGAGAAACAGAACCAAACATGGATTCTTACTTCTAAAAATTCCATTTACTATCTGTAAACTCCAAGTCCCAAGAAGCATTTTTTTACTTCAGCCAAGCCCAGAAAAGGTGATTTGCTGACATTCAAATATTGGCTTTTGTAATTTGTAGGCAATCAGCTGGGAGAAAGCTGGATGTGTGTCAGACTTTATAGTAGTGAGCTGACCTGGCAGCCAGGGAGCAAGAAGTGGAAAGATTTCTGCATCTGTAGGTTGCTGTAGTTAGTAAAGAGCATTCTGTGAATCTCATAGGACACAAAATTAGAACTGGTTCATATTCACTCAAAATAAGAGGAATTTCATGTGAACAATTTGATGACTACATTCAATTTTCAGTTGTTAGCAGATTTTTCAGGATGGAAAATAAGCACACTACAGATGGGGAAAACATTGGAGCTGGCTCAGTAGGGTTAATTCTGGCATGATGCTGCATTACTAGTCAGCTGCAGTGCCTCAGCACCGCACTCCAGGGACCAGAGTAATTGTGCATGGAGCTGGCAGGGAGTCAGGAGCTTTGTTAGCTCCTGATCAGCATTAGCCATTCTAAATAAAGCTCAGCTCTACATAGACAAATGTAGGTGACTCCACATGATCCTCATCAGTACCCTGGAGTTTTCTTCCATGTGGAGTATGCTATTTCCCCAATAATAAAGATAATGGAAAGTGACTACCAGGAGAAAAAAGATTTTCTCCAAATATCAAACTGGCACTCCAATTTCAGCCCTTCTGTACACACTTCCTAGCCCAAAAACACGTACAAGGAAAGGAGGAGGTTGAATGAATTAACCTGTAGAAGATAGGCAACCCTTTGTATGGTCAAAGGTGCACAAATAAAAACCTGCAATAAAATAAAAAATTAAACGTGTATTTGGTGGGCACGTTGCTATAGATGGAAAATGTTTCATTATGATAAGTTTTAACCATTACTGAGCATTCCAGAAGTTTACAGTCTACACAAGCAAACATTTCCAGCAACATGGAACTACTCCACAGAAATTAAGACAAATAATTGACTTATAATAATAAGTCATGTCAAATAACATCCCATGACAAGGTAAACTAGGAAAAGTAAAATAAAAGGGGAACCAACTTAATACTTTGCCACAACTAAGTACAGGACCAAAATTCACCAGATTGCTAGATCATATGCTAAAAAAAAAATCTGCAATAAATCTGGAATGGACTATAATGAATGTAAAATAGTATCAGCAGGGGAAAAACTACAGTATTTAGCAGCTCTGAAGAGCATCTCTATTAGCTCTAAAAGGTCACCATATTGTTAGATGGTATGAGAAAGTTTGTACTGTATTTGAAATGAAAATTACAGAAACCATTTTGTGGTCTGAAGAGCTACATTTTTCTCATAATATCAGGAGATTTTGCAGAGCTAAGTGTGGACATTTTTTTCTTCCACCACCATTATAGAGATACAGAAACTTCATGTTGAAGAAAATGTTGAGAAACTTTCTAGGGGCAAGTTATAAACCAAGTTACCTTTAGATCAAAAAGACAATGTTAAGAGACCAGGCAGGAGGCAAGGAAGAACATGCAGGGTGGGGGCAAGATTTTTTCCTACATCTATTAATTATTTGTAGCCAGAACTGATTGACTGATAATTTGATCTTTCAGATATTGATCACTATTACAATGATCCAATCCACAGTCAGCTGAAAGCAATGGAAACAACCTTTAATTATGAATTGAAATATTCACAAAAGACTTATTTTTTTCTTCCTTCCTTCACCTTGTATCATATCAAATGTTCTATCTTCACACAGATATAGAAATAGACCTCACCCTATAGCAATGCACAGTGAAAGCACAAAAAACAAGGGTAGCTAAGGCAAACTGTGGTTACCACATCTATACAGCACAGCAAATGACTCAAAGTTCCAGAGAAGGGCCTCTGAGCTGCACTGCTGAAATCAAGCCGTTTCAGAGCACCTGGAAAATGGGGGCATAACTGATTGTTAATGAAAAATAAGAATTCTTAAAGAATGTCAGTAGTACCACTACCCATAGTTGGCTCACCATTTTTACTGTATTTATATATACACATTAATGATGGAAGTCTAGTACTTAACTAGAGTCTAGCTAAGCTCAAACCTATCACTGTAATTATTTTAAATGTCACTAGGAAGAAGTTACTGTTACACATTTTCAACAATAGAGTATTCAAAATCTATTCTGGAAAACCATACAGAATTGCATCTCAGCTTTTTCTTAGCCTACCAAGGTGCACTGAGTTAACTCAAGTATAGAAAGAGGAGGAAGTTGTAATAATGGTCTAATTAGTTAAAACATAGCAACAAGATGAATTGCATTTCTAGTAGGAGATGCACAGTACTTTTGTCATCTGATTTTCCACAAAGCATTTTTGTTTGAACAGTAAAATATTGAAAACAAATTTGTTCACAGTGATGCCTCTGTGCTTCATGAGATTTGTAGGCACAGTTCACACTTTCCTGTATGAGCCATCTTCCTTAGCTAATTTTGAGATAAGAGCCATCTACTTTTCCAGAAGAAAACAGGAATAGTAGAACAATTACCAAGCTGCAATCACATCTGAAAAAACTCATTAAGGGCCTTAGTCCCTCAGAAACTCAAATCTGATCAATTAAAAAAAAAAAAATATTGGCAGTAAAGAACAATTAATCCTGAACCCCAGCATATTTCACAGAAAGGTGTTTTAAAGAAACAAATTATTTTCTAGATGAAATATTGTTTCATCTGGAATACGAATAGATGCAGTCCACTCCCATTCTATGTTGGTACAGATGACTATGCACTATGACCTTGCCAAAAAAGTACACAACTTCTACATTAATTATTGGCCGAAGTGGAAAAAAGAGCTATAGAAGATAAAGGTGTAAACCTCATTCTGACATAACAGCATTACTTAAAATCAGACAGGGCTAAGAAGGGAGTCAAAGATAAGGGGAATCTAATAAATGTGTCAATTGCTTAACAAGTTCTACTAAATTCTCCAGAACTGAAAAGTTGGGAAATACTTCTAATAGTGTTAAGTCACGGCTGTAATTACTACTGCTGAGCAAGAATCTTATGTATGAAAATTCCATTATTTGTCTAATAGGAGTAAATAAAACTTAACTGGACTCTAGTTAGTTCTTCAGCATTCACTATGGAAATGCAAGTCACATTCACTATAGGAAAAGAATAAAATATTATTATATTTGGAAAGTCATCGGCAATAAAAATTCACATTTTTTTCTCTAATCCATCTGCTGCTTTTATATTCCAATTCATACCTGACTGTCAAAAATTACTTCTTTCTATTTCTATTCCTGTGAAGTCCTTTGGCAGATGTTTAACCATGTCTGCTTGTATATTATAGAACAATGCCATCTTAAGAGGAAGTAAAATTTAGAAATCCATACAGACAACTGTAAAAACTTGAGTCGCTGAATCCACTTGAACAATGGTGCATCCCATACAATAGCAATGCAGAAATTCATAGTCCTTTTGAACCCATGAGATTGAGAAAGACACCTGGGACACCATGCAACATCATTAATGCCTTTATTTGGACCTAGAATACATGCAGGTGCTGAAAAAAAAAACAACAGTTGAACTCTGTAAGATACACTATGTAGTCTTCTAGCTGAATCACAGAAAATTCTAGCCAACTATCATTTTACTTATACCTAAAAAATTGTCAGTACTGAAATGAAAATCCCAGCGTGCCACTGAAATGCAATTCAAGGAAGGAAAGATACTATCAGGCCTTTTCTTCAGCATCTGAATCCTTTCTGTCTAAAAAAAAAAAAACAAAACTATTTTTAGAAGTTAACTTTATTTATGCAACTCAGAGTTAAAAGACAGCAACAGAAGCTACAGAAATTACATTCCTGCAACTACAGTGAAAAAAAAATATCTTAGGCATTGAACAGATGCTTAAGCATCGAATGAACTGGGAATTGAACAGATGTTATTCTTACAAGGGTAGAAGAAAACCAGAAAAACATACATAGAAACTATCTCAAGCAAATTGCCTTCTAATGGTCACTTGTTATATCTATTTACTCATCTAAACAGTGTCTTCAAAACTATTCCAAACACCACAAAGGTAAAAGGTACAGGCACCTCTGTGGTTCAGGACCAGCACAACTGTAGATGTGGATGACAAACTAAGACCCCAGCCCAGTTCTTCCTTTCCAAACTAGCAAACAGCAGTGCACCCTTTCCTTAATGTACAAAATATACTCTATGCAATCAAAGTTACTGCCAAATTCCAGAACACAGACACAAGTGGTCGGTGATTAATCTTGAATGTACTGGTTTCCTCATTCTGTTATCAATACCTGTGGCAAATATTTCAGCTTGTCTATTATACAGACTTAATTTTCAACTCATAAAGTTTAATTTCTGGCCTTTTTTTCCCTGATGCTGCATTTCATATCTTAAGAAATGCTAACACACAGCATCATATTCTATAATCATCTCAAATCTAAAGGGACTATGAATGACTTATTATTGTACTCATCCCACAATACCATGCCTATCACCAAGTCAGTTTCTGCACTGAAACATCCCTGCATCAGCATTTGTTTCCTCTGGGTTTGGCACTGTTGCCTGTAGAAAGAAATTTATCAGCATCTTTCCCATATGACATTTTTTGTTAATACACTGGGAAGACAAAAAAAAAAGAGAGAAGGTCTGTAACTGAAAAACAACTGGATTAAGGTATCTTAAGATTTATATGACAAGAATTTGGTGCAATGAAAAATGAAGGTGCTTTGGATAGAGAGAATAGAGATAAAGGTTATAAGGAATATAAAAAACCTACAGATGATTTGTTATTCATCCCAATTCCAACTGGCAGCATTTTTAGATCTTGGGAATTAGTTTCATTATGTTTATTTCCATAAACAAATAGGCAAGTTACTACAGGATAAAACAGCAGATTATCTTGCAGAGCATCATCTACTTTAAGACATATACTTACGTACACATAGATACACTGATGTGCCCCACAGTAAAGACACATAAACCAATCTCATTCCAACTTTATTTAATATAGCATTAACACTAATAGCATCTATAGCACAAACATAACATAGGTAGCAAATTTACACTCAGATCCTTGCAATTTTGCTTTTATGCATTCATATATTAAAGTTTTCCAAAATAAACCTAACACCTTTGTAATTCTCTTGAAAAACAGAGAGTCTCATCTATGTTATTTTTAAAAGGCAATGGAAAAATAAACTGCAGATTAACAACTGATACTTAAAGTTTTATAATTACCTTCAGCATTAGACAATGGCAATATTAACATCTAAATCTATACACAATTACATACTTGGGAACTTTTCCCATTTGACACCAGTATACAACACTTCTTATAGTTGATACAAACTTCTAACTGAATATGGGTATTCTTAGGAATTGACAATTCCTTGAATAAAGCATTTTGTGCTAGCACCTCTGATCAGAGGTGGCCAAATGACAGATATGTTTCTGATGGAAGCTTTCTGGTGAAGCTACCTTCTCTACTGCAGCACTAGTGCTCTGCTCAAAGACCTGGGAACACAGAACCTTGAAGCCCTGAGCTGCAGCCCTGCTCTCACAGAAGATAATTTAAAAGCCTTAAGACTGCCAGGGTAACTTGAAGCTCTCAAAACTTCTCAGCTTCACAGAACTGCCCTGCTTAGTGTCAAGGGCCTTGGAAGAGCTTCTACCAGCCAGCAGCTCTCAGGACTCAACAGCTGCTTACTGTGAAGGACCTCCAAGTGGAGTCTTCTTGCACACCCTAGGCAAGGAGCTTAGAAAATCTGAGAATATAGAATAGAATTGGATGTAAGTGCATTTTGAAAAAGAGAACTTCCTCAGGACTAGAAATCCAAAGTCAGAAGCTCCTAAAATACTGACTATAAAGTGAAAACCACGGAGGGTTGAACTAAATCTCCAGAGGTCCCTTCCAATTCCTATCATTCTGTCATATGTCATTCAGAAATCAACTAAGATGTTACACTTGTGTTTGCTTTATGTCAGTTACACAATAAGCTTTGCTAGCACAGGTGTCATTCTAGAGTATCCTTCAAATTATCATGTCATATAAACATAAAATATGGTTAAATTACTAATGTGTAATGCTAACAGAAAATCATCCATATTCCTAAATCAAATACAGGGAGGTTTTGGCCCATCATCCATATTCCTAAATCAAATACAGGGAGGTTTTGGCCCATACTCTGGTTTGCTACATGCTACTGCTAGCAAGACCTGCTAATCAGAGGGCATACCTCTGACACTGTTCGTAAGCAAGCCTTTGTGAAAAGGCAGAACCACTGCAACCATTCTCTCTCACTCATACACATAAAGAGTTAAAATTTGGTGTTGCAAAGGAGGCTGCTTAACTGGGAAGAAAGGCATTTTGGAAGCAAATGACAGAGCTGACCTTGCTTCTGCATTCATTCACCTCAGAGAATTTCCTCATTTTCTGATTTCAGGAGCACCAAGAAACCCAGGCTGAAAAAATATAGTTCTAAACTTACATTTACTATTTTTGTAGACAAAGAAATGACTGCTATTTTACTTCACCTTTAAGAGATGTCATAGTGGAGTCTCAAGCAGCCCTTTAAAGAAGATGCTCCACATTTTTAGCATACTCTATACAAGCCATGCTCTATACAGCCCTCAAAAAGATTATCAAGAATTTCTATACCATCAACCCAGTACCTTTCCATTACTTATAAGAGGTAATCTTTAGCCAAATTTTAACATTAGAGTCCTATTACAGCTATGTAAATTAAGTCAATTTGTCCTTCCTTCAATTAAACATATTAATTTCCCAGGGGACTCAGCACCATTTTCTTAAGTTGTCACATAAACCACCATCACACAGTATGCTGTAGCCTTAAAAAGAATTAAGCAAGTATCTAGTCTTACAGCCCCACCCATGTCAGTGAGTTACCTCCTATAACAACTCATTGAAAGTCAAAGGCATACTCAAAGGGGGAACTTTCTCAGATCACTAGGTACAAGAACACAACCTTGGTGTTCCATAGGCGCAGTAAATGCCAGAAAACAACTCCCTTGCAACCAGACCGCAGATATACGACTTTCAACACAAAAGGGACTTAGCTTGTAAGTTAGACTTCCACATGACCACCTTTACCCCTTTCTGTATAGTAAATTTCAGTTAGATTTGTCTGAAAGTTATACTCATCTGTATGAAACCTCAATCATATATTTTAGTTTGCCATTACTCAGATTCATCCATCAATTTGATTGCGATAAAAGGTATTTAATGATTTGGCCAGTTTCCTCAACCATACATCTGTTAAAATATTTAAAACAAAAATACAAATCAAGTTTGCATGATTTTTTTCATAGAATTGCTGAATTTAAAATAGAAATCATTAGGGCTGAATAAGAAATGTAAGAATTACCATATAATTCCTGGTAATATTTACTGTCCTTACTGACAAATGCCAAAGGGAGATCACAGTAACATAGCAAGTCTGGAAAATTATACATATTTTTTCCTTAGCCACATTAGTTGATGACTAACTGATGCCCCAAATAATTTAACTGTGTCATTCCTGTTGGTTTTTTTAAAGTATTGTCCTTGTCCCAGGATTACCTTTTATTCACTCTTCTTATTTGTCTCTGTATTGAAAAGACCAGGTTGTTTCTCCCAAGTTATTCAAATTTTTCCACACCTATTAAGCACTTCTGCTGCCCTTTCTGTGGATCATACCTATTTCTGCCCTCTCAGTCTTGTAAGAGTTACTTGAACTTGAGTTCAGGGGATTAAGTACCATTCATTCATAGAAAGGAAGAGCATTCTGAAACAGCTTCTGTTCTCTTGTGCCACTATCTGCACATATTTGAACTATTTGCATTTTTAGCACTCGGGCTCAGAGAGGATTATTCAACATACTACCATAAGAACATGTGGGTCTTCCTCCTAGGTAATCCCAGTTTATTTAGAATGTGTATCATTAGCTGAAATTATTCTGTCTCACGTGCATCTGTCAACAACAAGCTTCAGCTTTATTAGGTCCAGTACAAAGGACCACATAAGGGCAACCTAGACTGAAAATGAGGCTTAAGTAAAAGGAATCATACCTTGTTACTCTTTTACAGCTACTGTTCCTAAAGATACCCAAAAGTCTTCTCAAACGAACAATACAGTTGCTGTTGTAACTAATACATGTAGTACAACAAAGTTTCCAAAATCATTAACATTCAGTGACCTTATCTCAGTATAACAACCCTACTTCCACAGCCAAATTGAATCCTGTTCTTACTTTATTCAAGAGAATCCTGTTCACAAACACCTTTGCTACAAAAGTCATTGAAATACTGATCATTGATCTATTGCCCCTGTTTCCAGTAGGAAAGAACATTACAGAACTAAATTAACCTGTAGACTGGTAGCCTGAACATCTGCCAGAAAAAGAAGTAGTCTAAATGGTTGAATTGTTTTTTAATAAGAAGGCTTTTTTCCTTACAATTTAAATACATTCTGATAGGCCACTAACCTGTAATTCAGAATCTGGCATTTCAGTAAGATGCTTCCTTATGAAGTGCTTTTAGCTCAACATTCTGGAAGCCTTCATGTGCATTCACAAATTAACCTTTTGAACATCCAGAATTATCTTGAGTTTATAGAGAAGAAATCCAAGTAAGAAGGTGGTATGAGTTTTGCCCAGCATGACTCAGCAAGGCAGTGAGAATTCAAAGCACCAAACCCTGATATTCCCATTCCTAATCCCGATGTATCATTTTCAGACCTTTCTCTACAGAGTTTACAGCTATTTTTTCAGGTTGACAACAGAATATAATACTAAGTAATACAGCATAATTGTTACACTTACTATGGTCTGCATGATTGTAAAAAAAACACAAGGAAAACCAAGAAAAATAATACAGGGCAGTGATACCTATTGCTGAACTCAAATTACATATTTGGCATACAAATCAGCTTTTGAGTGCAAGAGTGCTTCTTTGTAAGAATTACATTTGTTCTATTGCCAACAGAACAAATTGTTTGCTTGATAAAAAAGCTTATTTTTCTCAACTTATACCTTGATGTGCATTTCCACTGCTACAAAACTGCAGGAAATTGCAATAGTTGTATTGCAGCTTAAGATCTTTTTCCTAAAATGCAAGTATAATTTATGTTTTGTGTAGGTCAGATAAATGAGTGAGAAGTTTCTCTCCAGGGGAGATTTATTTCAGTGTCTAATTTTTTTCTGTAAAATATGAATTGACAAAATCATAAAGAAACAAAAAGTTGAACAATTTTTTTTCTTAAAAAGGTGAGAATTCATTAAAGACTCTTAAAAAATTATGCTTCACAATGTCAAATGCATATATCAAACTTTTTTTTTTCCTTCAGATTTTTGACCTAAATATCACTAAGACATTTCAAATTAAATTAAACTTCCTTTCCCAAACACTGGGCTTTCAATTGGCATGGATGCACTTTGAATATGAACGCCTGCAGTTTGGGATCACTGCACCACAACCAAACACCTCTAGGTAGAAGCTAAACCCCAAAAGGGTTTTAAAAAAAAAAAAATAAAATTATGGATACTGCTGAAGCCTTCCTGCTAATGCAGTTGTCAAAAGAACAGGTAACTTCTCAGCATACATAAAAAATGGGATTTAGCATGGTACAAAACAGGCTATATTTAGATTAACCAGCAACCAACAGGAATATTGTTATTAGCTTAATCTATTCAGCTCAGGTAGGACATTCCAAAAATAAAAACAATATTCACTACTTGCACATAGAGGGAAGAATGGAATAACTCGGTTTTAAAAGGGAAAAAAATAAAACAGGGAAATTCAATTAAGTTGAAAGAGAATAAAAATAATAAAGTTATGCTTTCCATTAAATTAATCTGTGGGTTTCATTGGAACACAAAAGTATCACAGCCAAAAAAAGTTACTAGGAATAAATGAGGGACTTGATATTTAACAAGAACAGAGTAAGCTATGAGAGCAAGTACATTCACAAACACACACTCACACAAAATCTCCATCCAAAAAACCCACCAACCTATCTTTGGGGTTAAGTGGATACTATTTTCATCAGGCTCACATGTGCCTGTTAAAATGGAATTTCTTGCATCATCATCATCTAAGATTTCAAGTGTCCTGATTCCATGATCAAACCGAAATCCTGCTAAATGCCACCTCTGAAATTATTGATCTCAAGCAAGCACGTCTCAGAAGGGTGGTATGTAGAAGATCCTGTGAGACCACTCAAAAAATCAGGTAGCATTTCTACATTCTATAATATTTATAATACTGAATCAAGTAATGTAATTGTGTTATTTTAGGCAATATTCTTGTTTATTTATATTCCCATCCATACTATGTTGTTTCTTATCTTGTATTCAAGATAAAGTATTCTATAGTACATTGGGAACCTGCTCCACTAAAGAGGATTGCCAGAGCTACATGACACAAATGACAACATCAAGTTAGTTATTTCAAAGGAAAGTAAAACAACACCAGTTTTTAAACAGGTATCATTGCAAAGTAATCTTCTCAGATCAAAGAGCATAAACTGCATTGAAATATGACATATGAAAAAGCTGAAGCATCTTAGTATAACGTATCTCCTACTACATTACTTTCCCCAATCTCTCTGCAATTCTTTTTTCACAAAAAAACAAGTAACACCAACACTTAAACTCTTGCTTATATGATCAAAATTTTTCAGAACCAAATAATTTGCACCATGTAATGACCTGAATAGCATTTTAAAAGAACTGTTTTTAATAGATTTAAAGGGAGTATTTCAAGAGTATTGAAAGACATTATTTTGGCTGGACAAGGGGGAAAAGATTAAAACTAAAGGAAGGAAGGTTTAGATTAGATATTAGGGGGAAGTTTTTTACAGAAAGAGTGGGGAGGTGCTGGAACAGGCTGCCCAGAGAGGGGGTGGATGCCCCGTCCCTGGAGGTGTTCAAGGTCAGGTTGAATGGGGCCCTGGGCAACCTTGTGTAGATCCAGGCCTGGAGGTTGGTGGCCCTGCCTGTGGCAGGGGAGTTGGAGCTCTATGATTCTTGGGGTCCCTTCCAACCCAGACCATTCTACAATTCTATGATTCTATGACATAGACATAACATACACAGGTGTGGGTATGTGCGGAATCACAGTACAGAATCATAGAATGGTTTAGGCTAGAAGGGTCCTGAGGGAGTTCTCTGGTCCACCCCCTGCTCAGGCCAAGGCTAATTCTAGGCCAAGGTCCTTGGGTTCTTTGACACCCAAGCCCCAAATCTCCCAAGGATGGAGATCTCACAATAGTTCCAAGTGCCTGTTCCAGTGTTTGACAACCTATGAGGATTTTTTAACCCCTAGATTTAACTGGAACTTCACCTACTGTAACACGTACATCACCTTTCGTCCTTTCACCGACCACATCTGAGAAAAGCCTTGCCCCATCTTCTGTATGGCCACAGAGGTAGTTCAGTATGGTACTTAGTTCCCCCTTAACCTTCTCTTCTCCACAAAAACCAAACTGAGCTCTTGCAGCCTCTTCTCACACATAGTATATGCATCAATGCTAGTATTTAAATTCTGCAACTTCTGAAGCACTGCAAGAGTTAGAAGAGGTAGTCAGCAGGAAATGACATGGTACCTCAGAACTCAAGCTAAACTACATGCAAATAAAACAAGAAATCTCCAGGGCATCTGCTAACTATACAATTTACCCTCATTAAAGATAAAAGAGCAAAAAAGATGGTCACATAACAAACCACTTGCATCACAATAACCACATAATCTAAATATATACCCTTCATTAATGAGTTCAGAATGGGGAAAAAAATATGCTAGAGAACTCGCTGTGAATTCAAGGATTAGAGACCTTCCAGAAGGGATGTCAGCACTTAACAGAAAAAAGAATCGCTTGAAGAATTAATCAGGATATTCACATGAAGGTGATTTAGCTGTTAGATTAAAGGATGTCCTTTTATACAGCGCTGTTCAGCACAACCTGAAATAACCTGGCCAATGAAATGTTGTACCACTTACTCAACCCTCAGCTAATACTGACTGAAGTATTTGACTACTGAGTTGAGAGACAAAAATTCTTCTTTGTGTAACAGAACCATTAAACAGCATTAAACATCACATTATCAGAAATCTATCCAAAACAAAAATAAATTAAAAGAAAGGGAAACAAAAATCCAATACAGGATAAGAAATAGAAGCAGGAGGCACAGAACAAAAAACTGAATGACAGCATTACAGTCTACAAATATTCAAATATCATGATCAAAGACAAGAATAAATTCACCTATCATTCAAAAGTGCAAAAATGAGAGACTGAAGAAAAACATAATCAAGCAGGAAATCGTGGTGGAGAATGCAATCATTCTAAGAACAAATCTAAAATATAAACTACTGACCATCTGTGTTATTTTTTTATAATATCAGTTCCTTCCTTGACTCAGATTACACCTTTCTAAAACACCATTTTAAAGACACTGTCCATAATTAACATTTTAAACATTTTCTGCTGTAAGTGTGGAAAGATAGCTCTTAGAGTAAACACAACACATCCTCCCCAAGACCAAATAGATAATTTTGCTACAAAAATAGTAATTTCAATACTAACTCAAAAATGCTATTACGTCAGTGGCTACCACATGACTCTCAGAAGTAAGTGGAGCATCCAGCCATCACTATCAAACTAGACAGGAGAGAAATGCTTCAAAGTCAGAATGCTGGTTCAGTATGCTTCGACACTAATTGCTTTCAAGTTTTGATTACTGACACAATCTATAAAATAACTAAAAGTGTGTTAAAAAGCACCAAAGTAAAACAATGAGAAGGAAAAAAAATCCCACCCCACAAAAATACAAACAAAACTAAGAGAAACTATGAAGAAAAAAAAAGCATGTATGATAGTATTTAAAAATACATTAATAAATAGATGCTTCTTCCCATAGTCGTCTTTTAATGAAATTAGCACTGGCATGGAACCAAATGAACATCATGCGATTAACTAAGTACAGATTCTCTATTTTTAAGCAAATGATGAAGTTTATAATGAAATTTTTCATTTGCTATATAGTACCTTATAGCTCTAAAATTCTTTCTAACACCAAACAATTTTTACATAAAACTTTGCTGATTCAGAAAAACAGTTGTACATATCATTAGAAATAATGGAGCAGTCATTAGACTAGTTGTTAGAAATAAAGGTTGAAGTTCACCTTTCAAAGTAAAGGTCTAGGGAGGATAAAGTTTAGGGAACTTTAATATATGCTGCTATGTTCATTTCAATTTATTTTATCACATTCTCTCAGTGTAATGGTAAGAACCGTCCAATTTCAAATTCCTGCAGAAGGCAGTCAAATTCACTGTAATTTTAACACAATTTCTTTAGGAATACATGTGATTTCTTTGCTCAGACAAAAGTTTAAGATACTTCAACACATTAATTCATTTTCTTCTTTACACAGACTAGAGATATGGTAAAGAGAACGGGAAAAAATCCAGAACTATGAAAATAAATTGAGTTAAATTAGAGCAGTGTCCTGCAATGTGAAACCACACAACCCAGAACAAAACAAACTTGAAGTTTGCAAAACAAAGTATATTCAAACTGCAATCAATGTGAGATATATACACATGCATATTTCATGGAGTGGATATACTAAGAGGACCTGTAATTTCTATTGTTAAATAAATAATGTTACTAAAGCAATTATAACGCAGGTTTGTAGCATTGGTTTAAGTCCAAGTAAAACACATCACCTGGTGATAGGAAAGCTCTGGACTTCTAGAATTATTTCACATGTACATGATGTCAGTTTTATTCTTTGCCACTTTTCCCATACCAACACCATCAAGTACATCAAAAGCAGACACATTAAAAACTTCAATAACAAAATTTGTGGGCAATCAACAACTTTGATAGTAATCATTCTGTGTTATCAACTTCACTGTGTCCAATTGTGAGGCACTTGCAGGCACATTTAGAACATACTTCCTCTCTTTTACATCTCAACACATCTGAGCAGAATCAGCAAAATGTTGCCTTCACGGATGCAAGTAACATGAAAGTAAAAACTTCATCACAAATTTTGAAAATGCAAACTTACCATCCATGACCTGTGCATTCAAGTACGATAATTCCTGTTACATTTCTTGGTATCCCTCTCTGCAAGTCCAACTATTCAGTAACAACCGCAGTGACAAGTCTAGATATACCCCAATGATCCCCTGATTTAGCCCATAGTTTTCTCATAACCCTTAAGACATGTGAGAAAAAAATCCTTGCAGTCATTTCAGCTTCCTTACAGTTATTTTTATCTTTGAATTAGAAAACATGACATTTTACCTTTCTTTATAGAAGTTTAAGCCATTAGGCATGTTAAGCTGTTAGGCATCTGAACAATAGAGCAACACAAAAATGAATGGATTTGTACACTATTTATTTCCCATTTTGATAAAATGAGCAAACTTCAACTATGGATGTATTGTGGTTATATTATCCCCAAAAAAACCCCCTCTGCCTACTCTCTATTTAATTAACATTACATTTCAAAACTGTATTAACTTTTCATAGCTAATTGGCATCCATACCTCAACTGCTGACATGATAGCCAGAAGTGGCATCCATTTGCTTGTCAGTTTCCCTTGCAAGGATCATTACTCGGTGTTTAATAAAAACGCCAAAATATACAACAGTGTTAGCCTCCTCTTATTAGATAATAAAAAGCATAACTGCTAGGAAAATATTGCCTCTCTCTATTATTAGAGAAACAATTAAATCCAGCTTCCCAGGCACACCACAAACGGTATGATGCCAGCAAGCCTTACATTTTACTAAGTCTTTAAGAGGGTCATTAATCTTTCAGTCAGGGAGCTTGGACACTTAAGTCTAGCAGCAATAAGCAGAAATAAACAGGCAGCACTCTCTTTGTAGTGATAGAAACATAGTAAACTCTTAGGATGACAAGAGCTGAAATTAGCCAAAGAGAACTCTACTTAATCCACTTTGATCTCTCTGAATTTACAGAATCTCATTAGCGTAAATATTTTCACTTTCATTGTTACACTGTATCAACTGAGATACTTCAAGGCAAGCGCAGAACTCTGTGCATAGTGCTGCTAGTTTACAGTGACTTGTACCTACACATTTTCAGTAAATGTATTATCACTTTCATCTATTCAACAGCACAGTTTACATACTAAGTGACCAAGGAACATTAAAAAAAAAAAAAAAGAAAGAAAAAGCAGTCTGAATTTACTTGAATTCATTTGCTTCTCTATCAAATCCACTTAGAACAGAGACCATCAATAAATGGTAGCCAATCCACATAGCCTTTTGTGCTGTGCTGTCACAGAAAGTAACTCCTTATATACATATGCTGGAAGCAAACCTCTTTGTCCCTGCACCTGCTTTTCCTTATCTGAAGGCAACAAAGATGAAGCTTTTTCTGAATTTCTGGACATGACTTTCATCCTTAACACTAGAGACAAAGACTTTACATGACAATAATTAAATTATTTCATTAAATCCCAATATGACCCAGCAAGTTAGAAAAATGCTGCTTACTGCCTCTCCATGTTTTAGCTCGTTATCCCTACTGTGTGCATCCTGACCTTTCAGAATTCAGAATCAATCCAAGGAGCACACCTAACCTATGAAAATGACCGCTGGAGACACGATTTAGTGATTAGTATTCAACGCAAGACAGTACCCACTTCCAAGGACCATCCTTCTCACCTTAAAATAAGTCAATGCTAAATAAATTGCGAGGACTGACTGGATGGTGGGGAGTGGCTGTGTATTACTGTGGCGAACCTGGAAGGCACTGTCTGAGCTCAGCCCCGTCCTCATCCACCTCTAACCGAACCCCTCACATGCGGCCGGTCCGTTTCACGCCCGGGGGTAGCGGCTCTCCCCTGGCGTCGGGAGCCAGCCCAAAGCACGGCTCCACCGCAGTACCAGCACCCGCTTTACGCCTCCACCGGCACGAAGTGCTGCCGGCCCTTCGGAAAGCCCAGGGGAGAGACGAGGCCGCCCGCAGCTCTGGGTGCCCGCAGCGGCCGTTAACTGTACCAACGGCTGCCGCGCGAGGGAGGGGCCGCGCGCGGAGGGGTACGCCGCGCGCCTGAGGAACGGGCACCGGCGGCCGCCGCTGGGCGCCTCCCGGGGAGAACGGGCCGGTAAGCAGGCACCGGAACGGAGCGAGGTAGGGCGAGCAGAGACGAACGCAGACGGGGTGAGGGGAGGCGGACCGAGGACAGGAGGGAGCCAGCCGCAAACGGAGCGGAGACACCCAAGGACAGGGACGGGCACAAGGACGCAGAGCAGGAGGGAGGCGCTGAGGCGGGGGCACCCCTGGAGGGGCCGAGGGGGCGCGCAGGGCGCTCTCGGCGCTCCCCTTACCTGACAGGAAGGGCCAGTGACCCCTGGGGGGCAGGCGCAGGTGTAGGCGACCGGAGACTGGGGCAGGAGCATATTGAGGCGGCGGGGCGCGGCGGGGCCCCGGGCCTGCACCGGCGAGCAGGTACCGTTGTTGCGGCAGGGCTGGCTGAGGCAGGGGTCCCGGCCGGGGGGCGCGGCGGTGGCCGGCCCGGGAAGGCAAGAGCGGCGCTGAGCCAGGGCAAGCAGCAGCAGGAAGAGCGGGGCGGCTCGGGGCATGGCGGCGAGGCGTCCGGGTGCGGGTGCCGCTCCGCTGCGGGCACCGGTGGGGAGGGAAGGAGAGGATGGAAGCAGCGACCTCCCGGCTACTCCCTACCCCCGTTCCCCGGGCAACGTGCGGGCGGGGACTGGGCGGGGACGAGCCTGCCGCCGCGCCTCCGCGCGCCCAGTAGGGGGCAGCCGCCCGCAGCGTGTCCGGACCGGCTCTGGGCGGCCGCGCCCCGGGGCAGCCTGCCTGGGTGTGCGGCGGGACGGGCGGCAGGCTCCTAGGGCAGGGACGCCGGCTTTATTCCGTCCCTCGAGCCATGGCTGAGCTCTGCTCGGAGCGGACAGGACTGCGACGGATGTGCCCCCGGTCGTGGGAGCGGCGGCCGGGGTGCGC
>VZTU01029085.1:223-20423 GCA_013400835.1 Zapornia atra
TGTTTGTTTCACTGGACCCCATATGTAGGAAGTCAAAGCATGCAACGTACTGTTTGAAAAATTAATATCTTTCTAGAGAGAAAGGGTAACAATTATGTTCCCTCCCTGCATCTACCTTCTCCTCGCAACAAAATACCTTAAGTCTACCCACTCCTTGACCCTTATGATCCCAAAACATTGATTTGGGGTTTTCCTCAGCAAAGACTTGGAATTTTAGCAGCTGTATTCCCTCTACCCTACTCCTTGACCAGACAAAGTGTGCTATACTGATACAAACTACATGGAAGAAAACAATGCCCATATTATTATTGTTTTAATAAAGCAATCAACGATGTAAAGAACACATATTGTCTTAGTCATGAGTGATCACAGCAGCAAAAAAAAATTTTTAAAAAGATCCTACAAGGTGTTTTGTTGAACCTCAAGACTTGTAGAGTTTACCCAACATGGCAGTGTTTATAAAAGCCTATAACCCCACATCCTTTCCTAATATATATGTGGTGACTTCAATAATGAAACAGGCTCAATGAAGAAATCATGATCAATCCCATTTAATCGTGTATTTGGTTCCCCATTTCAATGTTACCAATTCCCACTACCTTTCCACATAAGGTTTTGAGGGAGGTTGTCTTCTCCTCCCTCACTCTTACATGTATTACATTACTGGTTTGCACAAGAAGCTTAAAAATCAGCAGTCCACTAAAACAGCATGGAAAAGACCACTTAGATCTGGAATCAGATGTAGGCTTTCCACATCAGCCACACAAATTATGATGACTTGCTACCAGATTCTCAGAAATCTTGTCTAATTGAAGCATTTGGTGTGAGGACATGATGTTTCTTTGTAGGCCACTAGAATGCAACTTAAAGAAACATTCCTGGCCTTGTTCCCAGAGAATTATAGCTGACCTTCTGGGTGTGCCATGACTGCTGCATAAACTGTCAAAGCTGAGAGAACTAGCAGGATTTTTGCAGATTTTTGAGAAAAGTTCATCAGTGAAACTTTTCATCTGAAACTCTATGCTTAGAAGAATAACGAAATAGAGCAGCTACCTCAATGATGTGACATAATAAGATGCTGTTACAATATAATTAAGAATCTGTAATTCTCCCAAAGAAAATATAAAGCAAGTACAACTCATAATTTCTATACTGCATGACAATTAACCTTAAAGCCAAAGGAAATTTGCCCTACCTTTAACAAAGCTTCACTTAGCATCTCCAGGGAACTAAATCAATTCCAAAATGGCAGGTACATGGAGCTGAACTTGTTGCCTTCCAGTCACTCAGTAACTCTCTTCAAATATTGCACAGCACTTAGTGGAATTAGGGCTAAATAAATCATAAAAGACATGAATTGTGCAACTGTGACGCATGCTGCTCTCTTATTACTGCTATAATCGTATCGGGTCACTGTTAAGTTTCTGCATTGGAAGTGCAGATCTGATGATATTAGAGTGCTTATTGATTCTAGCTGTTTGCTGGAGATAGAAGTGAAAGACTTGGAGAGAGCTGGAGTGAACTAAGACCATACGAAATAATATTTAAACTCAAACAGAGATATTTTCATATCTTGGTTAATTGTTTGGGATATTTACATAGTATTAATCGTTACTAAATGTAGATATTTTATATACTATTTGAACAGAACTTTGCTGCATAGGTTCACTAGCAAACTTCTAGTTAACTTATACCTGAAGAGACACACAGACTTTCACCAAATACTATTTTTGCAAAAAGTACAAAGCTCCACGCTTTAGTGCTCAGTTACAAGACCTGAGCACTGTCTTCTGAACTAGTAGAAGGAGGAATAATTCAATTTTAACTTCTCTCAAGTCCCAGCTCTTACTTTAGGAGTTACCCTAAAAACACCTCCTGCCCTAAAAATGGGCAGGAGGACAGAGCAAATTTCCCTACAGCATTTATTAGTCTCATTTTCAAAATAAGCACCGATGTCACTGCTCGATTCAAGCTTTTTCATGCTCCAAGTCACACACTTTCTCAGACGTATTTGAGCAGAGCTAAAGACAGTTAATATTCAAACCACTGCACCACACTGGATTACCAAGAACATCCCATCCCATGCAGCAGTAAACAACTGCAAATAGAGGCATTTTTTCCCCTGACCAAGGAAACCACACAAAGTTCTGTCTTTCAAGAAGAGATCACGCACAGCTGAAGGCTGGCAACTTAGATCAGAAGCCTATTACCAGAATGAAAACAAGAAAGTTTGGGAGGCTAAAAGGTAAGACTTATTTTCCAGTGCTTCCGAGAAAGAATGGTAGCTAAACCTGTCCATTCAGCCATAGCGGAGCCTGTCTAGGCTTCCTCTCTCATCCTGTGGTCTCTGTGGTACCCAAGTATCCAAGAAGAGGATGATACCACTATGGAAGCAGCTGTGACTCTAAAAGGTAGATGTCTTTGGAGAGTATTCTTACAAAACTATAATTTACACACACATACCCGCCCCCGCAACATGCTCCACATTTAAAAGGTAGGGTAGAGTGGTAGTCAAATTATTTGTTAGCTCAATACAACATATTAGACTTCAGCTCTTATAATTCTTAGATATTCAACAATATTATTCCTTTAAAAAAACACAACAAAACCCCAAAACCTCAAAATTACAAACAAACAAACAAAACCAACCAAAAAATCAAGGGGTTTTTTTCCCCATTTTGATTGCTTAACATCACAAGACAACTACTAGTTAAGACAGACTTGGTAACTAACTTGCATATGAACATATACCCAACCTAACATTAAAAGCAAACTCTGCAGCAGCTGCAATATTTTAAGCAGTTACCACTAGGTCTTTTTCAAATATATCTTCTGAGTCTCCCAGTAATTACTAGCTGTATGCAACATACCATTTTTCTGTCTCGTTAAGAACCCAATAGTATAATTATATCTCATGCAAACCCCAAAACTGGTTGTCATAACTTGTTATAAAAAGTATAAAAATAAAACCAAAACCTTCTCCAATACAGGATTAAGACAATACATTGAGAACACACTTGAACAAATCAAGACCTCATCTCATAGACATGCCATAGTCAAACAGTATGTGTCTAGATCAGTTATCTGTATCAATACACGTATTCTCAAAACCAATTTGGCTACTTTTAATAAATCACAAGCTCCATAGACTATGCATGCGGTGACATCTAATATAAATGAAATTAGTAAGCCTAGAAAGTCATAGTGAACAGCCACTGTACAATCCCTCTAACTGGCTAAAATGTGAGTAGATCTTCAGGATCTAAACTATCCAGCCAAAGCAGCGCCTCACTTCACTTGACAAAGTCTGTGTCAGTCAAAAAAGCAGGAATAACTGTAAAGCATCCACTTCAAGCTGCCATTTTTCTTCATGGTGGTTCACCCCTTTTCTAAAATTTACCACCAGAGAAGAGGCACTGGAAGAAAATTCAAAAGTGACTGCAGCGTTTGGGAAATAAGGTGTCACTGCAGAGTGAATTCCTAGCACTGATGCTGGGGTAGAAGGTAGGTTAAGATGGCTAGGCAGCTACAGATCTGAACTATAAAACACAAACCTAGCTGAAAGTTTTTCATATGTATCTTTGTTTTCAAACCTTCACCCCAAATCCTGATTGCAAACACTTGTTAAATAGATCCTTCTCTTTGACTGTTAAACCTATGTAGACCTAGGGTGGGTGGGGAGGAAACTGAATCAGAAGAAAACAGAGGTTCTTAACAGTATCCAGGGGCTAAGGAGTGTTTCCTGTCAGGGATCAGCCTGTGAAGAGCCTGGGTGGGACTTACACTGCCAGTGACAGCTTCTGGGAAGCTGCTCCCTCTGGCAGGTATAAATCAATAAACAGTCTGCTGCAAAGGAAAGGTGGTTGAGAGACATACCAACAGTTCTGGATGAACTGCTTATTGCTATAACCTCAGGCAAAATGAAGCTGACAAGTGGTATTACTTTTACTCCCAAATGAGTGGCACGCATCCAGAAGAACACACTACAATGTTAAGGACCCTAAAAGGAATGAGAACACCACCATTTAAAGTCTGAAACACATCTTCAATGCCTGTGCCTAGCCACTGAATGAATGGACATGGCTCGTATTTTCTTTGTGTTATTGTTCCAGTAAGCAAGTTTATTGGCAATAGAAGTGTCAATCTCTAAAGCAGTGATTAGAAATGACAAATTGATTTTTAATAGATTGCTAAAACTTGAAAAATAGCAACAGTACTATCATTCACAATCTCTGATCATATTACTTCTGCCAAAGCAATGGTTGAATGACTTCAATTCTTAATTAAAATCAGCTAGTTAAAGCAGAGGGATATGCTAACATGCACAGGAAAGGATTTGAAGGAGTTTGTAACACAGTGCTGTACCACTGAGTTTTAATCTGCTCAACTCAAAACTGCTCCACTAAACTGTCACACTTGGCAGATCCAATCAACTGCCTCTCAGGTTTCACTGGCATTATCCTCCTGCTTGACTTTGTATCTTTAACAGTTTTGATCTTTTCTATTTTTAGGAGATAACCTATCATCCAGCTGGATTTAAGTCCTTTGACTTTTTCTTCCAAGTCCTGAAAAGCTTGACACACAGGATGGCCAAAGCCCTCAAAGCAGATTCTAGCCTGAAGAAAACTCAGCTTTTCCTCCCATCAGTAACTACGGCAAGTCTCTTCTGACTTGAACTTGAACACTACTTTGACGTTCCATCTCTAACACCTATGCAGTAGCATGTGTACATAAGCCCTTTCAATCATATGTACAGAAATTAATATATTCTTGGAGTGATGTTTGGGGCGCAAGAAGGAAGAGAAAGGAAAGCATCATATGAGAAAGCAGTCACTTTGGTTAACTAGCAGATGCTCAGATTGCACCATTCTTGTCTCTGCCATGCTATGTACACAGAACAATAGGGGCACAACTTTCTGTCTGAAATGTGCATCTACAAAAAGGACTGGTTTTCTAATGGAAGAACAGCTCAGGTGAAACCCAGTTCTTTGAGAGTCCTGACTCTATGTTCTTCATGGAAGTACCTTCACAAGAAACCTTACTGACAGTGTATGTGACAGCCTTTAAGACAAGTATTGGTTTTATGAGAGGCAAGCTTGCAGCCATTGTGGAACAACAGAAAATTCAGTGCTCCTGTGCCTGATCCAAACAAAACTAAGTTTGTATTTCACTTATCTGATCGTCACAAGTTGTCCAGATGCTTCAGAAAATCTTTAAATCAATCCAGTTGTAAGAACAACATTTAGAACAGAATTCCCACACAATCAAGAAAAAAAGAAAAAGATTCCCAGGTGATAAGTAAGCTAGGCTGGGACTGATCAGAAGCAAACAAGAACCGTAAAGGATTTCTTCATTATTTGTGTGACCAGCTTTTGCAGCCTCTCCTGTTAGAGAGCATTCTTCATTTGGGAATTCTAAATATGAGAAACATTCCAGCTCTAAGAAACATTCCTCCTCTAAGGAGGAGCATCAGCCTTCAACAACTGCATCCGCCCCTTCCATCCAACCCCCAAACACCCTGCATCACATAAACACACCATCAGACCTGCTCTCAACTTAGCAGGAAATCTAAAAACAGCTGCTTCCTCACAGGCTCTGAGCATTCTACTGGAGCTGACTGGCCTGTGTGCCTTCAAAGAAAAGCACCATTTAAATATACATCTATATATGCACAAATATATTTAAAATTTAATCACCAAGTATCTTTGTTCAGGATTGGATGGCAATTAGAATAAGTGGGAACTAACTTTACATAAGGTGTGTGCAATAATTATTTTCTAAACATCCCACATGACACAGAACAAGAATTCAAGACTAGTTTAGATTCTGGTACATGTTATTTGTGAACCTTCATTATTGGCTCATTATCAGTTTTCTTTAATAATTTCTCAGCAATTTAGTAGCATTCGGTGTGGTCTCCAGATTAATTTACCTGGACTGGCACTGATGCCCTCAACTTAGTGGTATTTTATCACATAAAGAAATAAATATGCTAAGCTGAAGATAAACATGCACACAAGGACAAAAATCCCTTTTTTCTCTCTTCAGTATGTTCCCTAACATCCTATTACACCTGTTTGCAGCTCTGTTCTTTTCAAGTGCCGTTCTGCTTTAAATTCAGGCTTCACATCTTCACCTTCAAGGCTCCATAATTCTCTGCCTTTCCAAGACCTGTTCTTATTACCTCGTGTACCGTACATCTTACTACACTAAGACGTTCATCTCCTTTTCTTCATAGGCTTTTTTTTCATACTACTATTCCTGGTCTTGAAAATATTCAGTAGACCTATTTTCTCATTCTCCCATGGAAATCCTTCTTAAAAATTATTTAAAACAAGACCAGCAACACATATCAAATACTGAATTCAGCAAGCTTTCTTCAGCCTGACACTAACCTAAGCCTATAGTGGTGCCTTTACATGACACTGGATCTTTTTCTAGACCTTTCCTGTTTCTTGGTCATGACTTGAGGAAAAAAAACCCAAACCAAACCAACCAACCAAAAAAAACCAAAACCCAAACCTGGAAAGGGATTACTTGATTCTGTCCAGGAGTCATTCTGTTCTCCCATTCTTCCTGCACTTTAATTGTGTAGTGTCAGCTATATATAAATTCAAACCAGCTACTACTAGAGCAATTATTTTAAATAGCTATTAGCATCTTTAGAAATGCTGCATTTAAGCTCACACAAATTTGATGTGCAGATGCAGAAATTTCCTTAGCTGCATATGTAGCATTTCCGGAACAGCTTAACACAAAAGCCTTTAATGTCCTCAGTATTTTATGTTACATCCCAGCGTTTCACATTCTGCATGTAGAAACGGAAAAGAACAACACTGTTTATCATTTAGAGATTATTATTATTGATAAAAACCCGATAGACATAAAAGGTAAACAAATCATTGCTTCAGAGGCTGATCTGGTGCACAGCAACTTACTGTGTGAAGCCTCCAGTGCTGCTGCCATAGTCATGCTCCCAGTCTGGCCAAAGTCTGCTCCTAGAATGACACCCGGTGGCCGCAAAAACGAACAGCAAGGGTTCTCCTTGCCCTCCTGTCCTGCTCCCTCGTCTCAGGAGAAGGAGCCGTCACTGTCACAGCTGGAAATTCTTCATAGCGATCTGAGAAACAAAGGAAAACCCTGCCTGAGATTCATATTAATATACATACAAACGTCGAGTATGGAATATATAGTGGTTTGGACAATAACGTGATTGATTTATTTTTACAACTGTGTAAAAGCAGTAAGTAGTGGGTTCAGAACTCTCAAAATGAAATTTGTCTCATTCCACCAATTTTCATTCAGTAAAAAGCTAAGAGTAGGGGAGTGACATTCCCAAAGAGTGATTGTGCAGGTTCAGGTTTTAGCCACAAGCTGCTATTCCAAGGCAGAGAAAACTAGTTATTCTGCTGGGCATTTATTCAGCTTTAAGTTATAGAATGAAGAAATCTGAACTGGAGACATGCATTGTCTGCCTAAAATAGCTTTGATCAAAGTAAAACAGGAACAGTGTTTCAATAAATCATTGAGTATCCAGCAAGGCATCACACTTTAGAAAACTAATTGGTGACTGAACATCAATGAGACTTAAGAGCTTCTTTTCACATAGTCTATCCCACTTGAGTATCATAGGAATCAGAGCAGTACTTTTTAAAAATGGTTTGATAATATTTTCTAAAACATAATGAGAAGTGTACTGTTTTTAGGAGGAAAAAAGCAAGAGTATTACAGCACAGAATTTTGGTGTTAAATTCTTAGGACATTTGGCAAGTGAAATGGAAAGGGAATATTTATTATTTGTCAGTTTACATGTCTCATTTTATTTCTCAGATCAGAATCAAAATTCCTGGTGATGCCATAAGCCTCTTTACAGTAGCTGGGGAAATCACATAAGACAAGTCCCCTTCTTTCCTGTTGGAAAATACCTAGTTTTTTCTCCAGTAAGCACAAACCCAAGTAAATAAAACCTTCCAGAAAATGGAAATCCTTGAGGCAATGGCAACACTGCTTCCCTTGGCGATTCTTGCACCATTACCCTCAATAGGCACAAGTGCAAGGAGGTGGCAGTGAGTACCTAGCCATTATCACTCTGAGCTCTGCAAACTGGTTTACTACCTTCTCATCTCAACTCTGCCTTAAGATCCTCACTTGGAGAAACAGCGGTTAAAACTGCAGAGATGTGTTTGTATAAGCATAATGAAATTATTCAGGTACTTTGAAGTAACAGTTTATTAAGATACATCAGCATACACCATCTGAAAGCGATTACAGCAGAACAGAAAACAGCATGCACAAGACAAGCATAACAAACTACACCAGCCTGGAAACAATGACAAAAATGTGTCACTTATCAGCAAGTTATACACATGCACTCACTGGCCAACCAAGTAGGCAAGAATGTAAAGCTTGTGGCAGAGACGGTGACTGAATGGAATCTAAACAAATGAGAAGCATAGCAATGAGAAGAATGACCTCCCACTGTATTCAGTTTAAAGCTGGATATTGCCAAGAGACAGGCAAAGCTGTTGGAGCATGCATGCAGCTAATCCTCGAGACACCATGAGCCAGAGTACAGATACCGCTGGGCAGGCAGATGGAGGGTTAAAACACAGTCAGGATTCAGGCTCTGTGTTCCAGCAAGCAAGGCTGGGACCCAGTGGCCTCCCAAGAGAGACTAGTCCAAGGAACTCCTTTGATCTTGTTCCTCATTGGATGCACATTGCAACAGTTGCAAAGTTTTAAATGCTTTTCATTTGTTCCTAAGCTCACTTGCTTTTTGTTCACTCAAGAATAAAACCTCATTATTAGCTAGGAAGTGTAAATACTAATTGCTGACCTACCAACTACATTTTTGTAGTGCCTTATCCACCTGCTCCCTCATGCTAGACATCTGTGTTAAGCAAAACTCTGATTTAAGTGTACTAGGTTCGCTTGTGGGAAAACAACAGTTTACAATATCAGGGTAAATGAGATATAAGGTATCAACAGGCTAATTGAACAGCATGGTATTTTAGACTATTGTATTTACACCTAAATATACTACCAATACACACGTGCTACCGTCTATTCAACTCCATATAAATGTATATATGCTCTATTAGTCAAATAAGGTATGACTGTGGACCAACAGCCTGACTTGAGGAAGTTGAGCACTCCCATAAGGTATCAAGAACTCTCAATAACAGTATTTTTGAATGGTGGTTTCTTTCCAGCCTTAACACTAAGCCTGTGGTGGAATAAAATTCCATCCATGTGACAGAAGTGCTTCCTGCATGTTATTTTAATTCTACTTTTCCATCTCCCCCACCCTCCTCCTCTGTGAATTTCAAAAGTCAGGTCTGTATTTCAGAGGAGAAAAATAAACACACACACACACATACCCCTCTCCTGCCCTCCTCCTCAAATCCTAACACAGACTTTCCAGGTTCCAGGCATGAAAGCAGAGAAGCAGAGGAAAGCACCATCGCCAGGCCCAGCAGAGGCCGGAAAAGGCAAAACAGACCAATCACACCCCTTCTGCATTCTGACCTCATTCTAAATTCCAGATAACTGAGAAACATAAGAGGTTCCTTCACAGCAAACATGCTATGTAAAATCTCTACTAGTGTTCTGTTGCTTGCTCATCAGATCACCTTTAATGAAAGCCTTTTCAGGTGATGGGTTTTTTCCTACCATAGTTTGAGCAGTCACAACTCTCATGTTTTATAAGACCTCACTATGAATTATCCTGGTGCAACTGTACAAAATATCTAAACAAACTTTCTGTGTACTTTGGACAACAGTGACATTAACTCTTTCATGAAGCCTTCTTCCATTATTGGCATGATATTGAATTTCCCAAAGTTTACTGACACAGTTTACTGAGTGTTCCTGGCACTCACTGTTGTGTCTCTGGCTCATAAGCTCATTCATGTTCTCTGTTTTAAATAATTCTCTCTGTCCATTGCTCCTTTGCAGCCCTATTTTGCCACAGTCTAAAATCTTTTGTTTCAGAGGTACAAGATCAATGGATTTTGATGCCTTACAGGATAATTCAGTATCCATTCTTTAGATTTATAAATCAGAAAAACTCCTTTTCTTCCTGTTCTCCCCTCATTTACTTCCAAGCTTTCTCACATCATCACCTTGGCTGGAACCCCTTTTCTTTGTACACTCACTATGTCCTGCCCCTTAAACATTTTTACTGACAGGTCCATAAAGTCATTTGTAATCCCAAGAGGCATATACCCCTCTCATCACTGATAGCAGGGAATGGAGATCTGCCTCTGTTTTGCCCACTGGGTTATGCTTTTCATTCCATGCCGAGCTTATGACATAGCACTTACAATGATTAAAACAAATAAAACAACCTCTTGTAATGGGAGAGGGGATGAAGAGACAAGAGTCAAGTAGGGATAAGAAAGGAGTTCTCAAGGTCTGAGAAATCTTTGTAGTAAATCTGCAGCAGAAAGCCCTCCCTTACTTCATGTGAATGCGGCTGCCATACATAGTTACTGTAAACACTGCGGGCAGCTATTTATACCCATTTCTGTGAAGAGTCCAAGGACAAGAGAGAGCAAGGCCCTGCAAGGCTGACCCTTAAGTACATACATATTGAGAAGTAAAATCCTGCTAGCATGGTACATTATACAATTTAAAAGCTTCACACTCATTTGTGGGGATGACAAGAATATTAATTCTTCATTTTACATTCCTGTTATAGATCATTTTCCAGTATCACTCATTCCTACATAAAAACTAGAATTAAATCCCATACCTTTTGCTTGTTGAACAAAACTCAAGGCTTTTTTTAAAAAACAAAAAAACCAACAAAAACAAACAACCAAACTATTAATTATTTTAATCATAAGGTTTATCAAAACTTTATTACTGGGTAGAGCACATGGTTGTTACTGAACTGTAAGCAAGTCCTTTAAAGTTATACTAATTTACAAACCAAATTATAAAAGAAAAGGTGAAATGGGCTGTGTGCCTTCTGTGGCAGAAAGGGAGCAGAAACTCTTCATGCAGCCATTTGAACTGCTAGTGCTTTGGAAGCAAGGCTGTAAAAAAACTTGAAGAAACTGGTTTTTAACAAATCAGCAGGATAAGTTAAATGGAAAATTACAGGAGTCAAGAAACGTTACCTTTACAGGAAAGAACTTTCTATTGAGCATGTTGATTGTGTAAATAAGGTTTCATTTAGTGAATGTACCTGTTTCCCCTCTACTAGCAGCTCAAATGACTGCATAAATAAGAACTATTTGCAAGTGCAACTATCATATTTTAAAAGACCAGTGTTACCATGGAGACTCTACGTGTAAAATCATGATTAAGGAGGGCAGAAAAGCCAGCTTTATATTATATTTGTTTTTTCACAGTAAAAGAAAGGAGGTAGCTGCCATTTGCAGACAGGCAAGAAACAGAACTGGGGAGGGGGAAACTGTAATAACAGGATGCTCAGCTGGCAAACGCATCCATAATCCAAACTAGCTAGTGCAGGCAAAAACTTTTGGCTGTTATTGCTGGCATAAATCCTACGGACCAATGAGAAAAGCAAAACTTAGTACAAATTAAGCATGGGATTCTAGGATGGGGGCTGTTCAAACAGCAAAATGTGATTTGGGTTGGACTGTGGGTGAATTTTGCTTTCAGTCTCCAGCTATGCAAATGCATAATATCTTTCACATTCCTTTGCGAGGCCTGAGAAGTCCCTTTTCAGGATGGGCACAACATACCAGGTTAGCTCCTGAGGCCCAAGTAGCTCAGCAGGCATGCAATCACTACAGAGTCCTACTGAGCATAAAAATTTTCAGTGCCTTCAGAAAAACCCCAAAACTGCCTTGCCTTGTTCAATGGAGCACAATTCCTCATATCGCAATATCCAGTTCTTTGGTCACTTAGGTACAGAACAGACTTTTCAGCCATTACAGATGGGCTACACATGCCCACAACATTAGTGGAGGATACAGTCTACATATATATATTTGAAAAAATAATAAAAAATGTAATCCCTGAAATAGATGCACTGGGACCCCCAGAGGCTGCCTTTATGGTTTTCTACAGATTACTCTTACAAGAGTAACCAATACACTGATTTTTAGAACAGCTTCAGAGGTGGGACACTGATATTCTAGAGTACTGGAAAATACAATAGCCAGGCCCTCTGTTGCAGGACAAACTCTCCCTTTTCCTCATGAACTGTCTAGAGGATTGTTTGTCCTGCTCACCATTACTTTCACCTTCCCTGGAGCACCTGGCACAAGCACATTGCACAAGGTCTTCTTTCAAGCTAGGAGGCAAGGGCATTACTCAAACTGTTTGTCACTTGGTGTCTTAATTGTGGTCTGTTACTAATCAAGAATCAGGTATAGTAGCAGTAGATGGATGTCTCTGAGGCAGCTGGTGATATCTGAATGGTGGTTGTGGTCATTCAAGTTCCTTTGATGACCTCTTCAACAATCAAATTAATCCTTAAATCAGTCACATATAGCTTCAGAATACACAACAGGTCAGAGTAAATGTGACCTGTGTTTGCACTGGTGTACCAGACAGAAGTCCCCAAGATTTGTTCCAAGCAATAGCTTCTGGGCTTTAATGTATTTTTGAGAAGGCACAGTATTCACATTCCCAAAAGGGAATAACATGTTGAATACAGAGATAGATAGTTGATATGGCTAGAAATAGAAAAGCTGATTCGTACAAGCGCCCTCCACAAATACTTTCCCAGATGAAATAAGGCCATGTTCTTACCTTAGGTAAGCTTGTGCATACCATTCATCTTAATCAGGTTGAATTAACAAAAAAAACCAAAACACACACATACTTGGGTCTGCTCAAAGCTGGATCTGCGACACCTTAAATCTACCTTTCCTCTGTAGAAAATTACCAATCCGGAATTTTGATATATTCTCTCCAAGATGTGCCAATTGTACGTCAAGGCTGACTTAATTTTTAAAAAATGCTTGCTTCAGTCTTGTTACAAATTCTCACTAGAAGTTTCCAAGTACATTTAGAACATGTTTAGAAATGTTTTGGCAAACCCTGACAAGGAGTGATAGTCACTTAATAATAAGTTTCCACACAAATGGAGCTCTTCTCACTGTCAGGACATGAAATTGAAGCAAGATTCTTACCTATTCGTTCATTTTTCCATAGAGATCAGTGTCACCCTCTAAAAGTTGGAAATAACCTACGCATGATGATTTTCACCTAAGCTTTGTGATATTTTAGTCACTGAAGTATTAGGATTTCGAATATAAAGCACAACACAGCAACAAGTTTTATTTCTAAATAAAACAAAAAGTCTGATTCCTTAGAATACTATTAGCTTTAGCATGATGTATTGACCTTTTATTAAAGGTAAGATGAGGGCCCTAAAGGGGAAATTCAAGAAACTGGCATATCTTTGCAGACTCCAGGAAGTTCTGTTTTACTTAAATAGCCACAGCGTTATTCCCCACTGATCTTCTAAGCAAGGGGAGATAAGAATACCTGTAGGAGTGTCTCCTTTCACTTCTTAAGCACAAAGAAAAATTTCCTTCTGGTAAGAAAGGCTTATGACTTGGCAATAAAGTGCACTTATCTGACAAGAACTCTGCAACTTGAAAAACTCTTTTACGACAGAGGGCTTTAATGCATTTCTCAAAATCAGACTTTTAACCAAATTTGAATTAAAATTATTACTTTTTTCAGGAGTCATTTAAAATAATCAGACATACACTAAATATCAACTTGAGGTACTACCATAGGGCCTCTAAAAGATGTTTATTACGCCGAGGATGACTAATGCATGATAGAAGATTCAATGCAACCAATAAGGTTGAAGTATCCCAAATTGAAAATCCTATGCAAAAATGCAATAATACCATTTGTATTTCTAAAATATCCATTTGAGAAATTACTGAATGTTACATACTAAGGACACGTGTAAACTGCTAATATGTGGTTTAGTATTGCTGTAGCTAAACTTTGCCCATTAAGGTTTAGTAACATAAGTCATCACATAGAAACCATGCTGATTATTACGACTCCTACCCTAGATGCATCAGCACAACAAAGGCTTCCTCAGACAAAAGCCTCTCTCCTTCAACAAGGGCAACACTGTTACAGGTATGACCCCGATCATTTCACTCCTCATTTATCTTAATTATATCAGGAGGAAGAACTGGTGTTCATAAAATACCATTTTGATGAGGAGAGAAAACAAAAGGGAATAAAAACCACTGGATTTTTATTTTTTTTCCCCAGGCAGTTTTGGTGACAATGGTCAAAGGCAAGCATGACAAATCTACAAGCTCTGCTACAGCAGTGTCATTATATGTCATGGCATTCTACATTTGAAATTTATTGAAGTTGTCTTCCTGGAAATGGAGCAAAAGATTGCGATGGCTCGCAAGAAACTGCACCCTTCAAGGGAAAATAAAAATACCTTTATTTTTGTTTCTAGAAGTAGATCTTGTGGCCCTTCAAATAATAATAATAATAATAAAATACACAGTTCAGTAAATAGGAATGCAAGTAAATAATTAAAAGAGATTATGGGTTTAAAAACCCTATAGTTTTTGTGGATTTTTAATGTAAACAAAAAAAAAATCAGACATGATTTAAGAACACATTCTATTTGGCAGGTATGTAGGTATATGCGAGGAGAATGAATTTCATACATTCTCAGCACATAACTGAATTGAGAGGCTAGTAGTGTTTCTCTTTAAATAAATTACCACCTGGTCACAGTTTCACTTGTAGGAAATGAGTCATGAAGCAATGATATCATGGTAATGGCTGACTATCATTCAGGTTATTTAAGATGCAAAATGCTACGTAACATATGGAAACATTATGCTTAAGTACTTTGTGATAAAATAAAAATTGGGAACATTCCAGAGGAGAGTCTTTCGTATTTCTCCAATCACTTAATTGAAATACAGTCAATGCCAATTAAAAAAATACAGATAAAAATATGGGGATGATCAGTTAAATGTATTTATACACAAGGAAACACACAAAGAAAAAAGTAACAACTCAGATATTCATTAAGAATACTGCATCCCCTCACTAAAATCAGTTTCTGACATTCCTGTTCTATTTACCAAAATTTAAATAACCAGTGTTTTGACATTCAACCAAAGTTTTTAGAAAAGAAAAAAGAGGAACATTTGTGAGTCCATCTTTGAAACTGCCAGTCCTCATCAGGGTTAAACATTCAGCTGTAACAGCACAATCTATTGCACAAAGCTACTTTTATTTTTACATACAAATTCACATATACATACATACACAAACATGCTAAATAGCTTTCTATTTACATATATTTAGCATTGTTGTGGTTTTGCATGAAAAAGTTCTGGTGAAGAAGGCGGGGGGCTACAGGGGTGGCTTCTGCAAGAAGCAGCCAGAAGCTTTCCCTAGGCCTGACAGAGTAAACACCAGCTGGGATCAAGGCTGGACTCACCACTGACCAAGGCCAAGGCCATCAGTAACAGTCACAGCACTTCTGGGAATCACATTTAGGGGGGAAAAAAATGCAAGCAGCTGCTTTTTCACCACAAGAGAAGGGAGTGAGGTGTAAGAAACTGTGTAGACACCAGGGCCAGCAAAAAAGTGGGGGAAGGCACTCTAGGCACCAGAGAGACAGATGTCCCTGCAGCCCATAGAGAAGACCATGGTGGAGCAGGTTGTTCCCTGAAGCCCATGAAAGATGATAAGGAGCAGAAATCCTACCTGCAGCTCATGGAGAGACCCCATGCTGGAGCAGGTGGAGACATATGGAAGATGCTGCAACCCACATTGGACCAAGAACCTGGCAAGACCTGCAGCCTATGGAGAGAGAGTCCCATGTCAGAGCAGGTTTGATGAGGAGAACTTGTGACTCTGTTGGGAGTCTGGAGGCTGGAGCAGTCCGGGCCTGAGAGACTTTCTATTATTCTATGACTGCACCCCACAGAAGTGACCCATGCTGGGGCAGTTGGTGAAGAGCTGAAGCCCCATGGGAAAGGACTCACATTGGAGAAGTTCATGGAGGACTCTCCCGTGTGTGGGACCCCACACTGGAGCAGGTGAGGAGTATGAGGAATGACCCCCCTCCCCCCCCCCCGCCCACACTGGGCTAAGAAGGAACAACTCATGTGGAACTGACAGAAACCCCCATCTCCGTCTCCCGCTGTGACCCCTGGGGGTAAGGAAGGGAGAGAAATCATTAATAAAGTTAATGCTAAGAAGGGAGGGCGGGGGAGGTGCCTTAAGATCTGGTTGTGCTTCTCATTATCCCACTCTGGTTTCACTGGGTGTGTAATAAATTAGAGTTTTCTTTTTTTTCTATTCTGTGTTGAGTCTGTTTTGCCCATGATGCTAATTGCAGAATAATCTCTCCCTGTTCTTATCTCGACTCTTAAGCCTCTCAATATGTATTTCCTGCCCTGTCCAGCTGAAAAGGGGAGCGATAGACCAACTTTGGTGGGCATCTGGCTTCCAGGCAGGGTCAAACCACCACAAGCATTAAAAGTACTGCATTATAAGGCAAAAAGTACCATTTATTTAGCTGTGGTCTCACAAGTGTCTTAGAAGAACAGTTTAGCCAAATTCTTTTTCAACAAAATCTTTTCAGCCTTATAATTATGTTTTTCAAGGTATCAATCTGCTCTTTTCTTGGATTGTATTAGGTTGGAAGAGTTCAACACAATTCATAGTTTCTCAAAACTGTTATAACCAACCAACATAAATTACTTCTATATTAATTTTTGGTAGAACTAATGAGGTCAACATTGCCACAGAAGAAAAGATAGCCCTAAAATAGTGTTGGTTGGTTTCATGCTTTTTACTCATTTTATGAGGCTCAAGTAGTATTTTGTATAGGGTATGAGGCAGAAACCATGGACCACTGGGAATCAACACAGACTACACTAATTAACAAATATGCATAATAAGAAGAGAGAAGTTATCAAGGCCATAAGAAAAAACCTCTGACTAGGGCAATCTGCTATGTTGTTAGAACAATCTTTCTAGGTGTTCCATCCATTTTACAGTTGGAGAAATGGTTATTGGTGTAATTAGTATTAACACATAAATACTCATAGATTACCTGGTGTAAAAGTCAACAAAAATATCCCATCAATTTCTTAAGTGGATTCTTATAGGGATTGAGAGCACCCTGAGTAAGTTTACCAACACCAAGTTGTGTGGCGAGGTCATCATGATGGAGGGAAGTAGTACTATCTGGAGGGACCTTGACAGGCTTGAGAAGCGAGCCCATTCAAACCATGTGAAGTTCAACAAGGCCAAGTGCAAGGTCCTGCACGTGGTCAATGCATCCCAAGCACAACTACAGGGTGGGCAGAGAACGGCTTTGAAAGTAGCCCTGAGGAGAAGGACTTGGGCATATTGGTGGATGGGAAGTTCAGCATGACCCAGCAATGTGCAGTTGCAGCCCAGAAAGCCAACCATATCCTCAGCTGCACCAAAAGCAGTGTGACCAGCAGGTCAAGGGAGGTGATTCTCCCCCTCTACTCCATTCTTGTGAGATCCCAGCTGGAGTAGTGTATCCAGCTTTGGGGTGCCCAGTAGAAAGGGGAAAGACACCTGCAGTAAATCTGCCAGACATGCTGGAAACAAACAATTTGCCACAGAGAGCATAGAAAATTCCACCACCGTTCTCTAAATATTGATAATAGTGCTTAACAGGAAGCACTGAGTCACTGAAATTTATTTCACATCTAGGGAATGAATCTGTGGTAAACAGGTAGGCCATCTGTTTATATAGCCAGTCACTCCAGGGGGGATGGGGCAGTGGGGGAAAATCCTTTAGAACTTAATGTGGTGAGAGCGAGGAGGTAACTGTGTTCCCAGTATCCAACCTGCTTTTTCCAAAATTCATTATTGAATAGAAAAATAGAATATTCCACTTCTGAGTGGCTTAAAAAAAAAAGTCTACATTAAAAAAACCTGAGTTCATGCTATTCCCTCCCCCCCCTAAAGAAATGTATTCACAGCTTTACAATGGCCCTTAGAGTTACTAACAATGAATGGGATAAAACTGAGGCAGCCTATCCCTAAACTGGAAATGGATTAGAAGATGAGACACATGAGTATTTGTATCTTAAGTATAACATCTTTTCATATCAAAGCAAATGAAATGACCACATTCAAAACCAAACACACTAATGGATCTATTCAGGATAGATATCCAGTCCTGAAAACCAGTTATAACTTAAAAAACAAATACAGTTGTAGAGAAATTAGTCTGGCAAACAGACAAATGAGATGCAGTACATAAATCCTAACTGCATAATCAACCATATATGTGGATGTCCACACAAATCCAATAGGCATAATCAAGACTGACAGAGCAGTTTGCTTCAGTCACAAAATAATTTGGTTTTCAACTTTGCGAGACACTTATGTTCAGATAAGTACAATATCTACTGGACATCATGAATAGAATTCATTGATGGTTGATCCTTTTGTTGGACAACATTTCATGCTGGTGTATCTTGTGTGGCCCCTCTATTCCATGTGCTAATTTGCAAGAAGAGGGATGTTTCATATCTACAGAGAAAAGGAACAGGGAGATGGCTATGCAACATTAATTTTATTTTGCATAAATGCAGCTCATAAAGCTAAATTTTCTTAGTAGGTTTTGCTGTAGTTTGAATGGGAAGGGACACACTAGTCCCTTCCTGTCTCCTTCCGTTCCCTTCTTTCTAGACAACAAATCTGTCATATTTACCAGTGACATGTGAGAACTCCTTAGGGACAGCCTAAAGAATTTCAGTGACTGCAGAGGGGCCCCTGTTTCCACACAGAAATGGTAAAAATATCAGAGTTGTAGGCACAGTAATGGGACATTTGTTAAGGGAAAGGTACAACCAAATGATTCCCCATATCATGACGCATATTTGTCAGAAAACATTATCACAGAGAAGTCAAGGTTTCTTGAAGGACAGAGATGGTGCTAGAATACAAAGTGCATAACAAGAACCAAAAGGAAACACACAATTTTACACACTAATGGTGTTCAATTTGGACCACAGGGTGGAAGAAGACATTAAGAGTAGCCCTACAGCTGTTAAAGAAGACACTTTTGCACTATGTCTCTAGAAAGTCCCAGGCAAGAAAAATTGGAACTTGAGAGAAATTAGTATTTACACTTTAATCAAGGCTTAGTCAGAAACCAACAATTTGTTAAAGCAATTTTTTTTTTTCAGGAACACTACAGGCTCCCTGTAACCAAACTCCACTGTGCACCTGGGAGAGAGACTGCAGCCTTGCAGCCCAGCCCAAGGGGAGTACAACTTGCAATGTTTGTAGCATGATGCGCTCTAGAAGGGAGTGCTCATTAATATTTGACCAATTTTGGGAGGAAAAAATTAAACAAAAAAATATTTAGGTCGGTTTATCAAGGTGAGATCCAAGGATTTTCACTTAGTGATGGTGGCAGGAGGTTGGCTATCCCTTTGAAGAAGAAAACCAAGGCAAACCCTTTTATCTTTGAGAGAAAATTTGTGCCGAGCCTAATACCAGTGAGAGAGCTTCCAAGTTCAACTCAGCTCTGTCAGGAACACTTGCAGCACACGCAGCAATAACTTCTAAAAACACTCGTAGGTTCACTGTATGCTATATACTACTACATTTACAGTCACACTTTGCCTGCCACTCCAACCAAAACAAGTAATGCTGTTGGCACAGGAATTATTTAAAGAAGGCAATGAGAGTTATACAAGATCTAGCAGGAAGAATCATAGAATCATAGGGGTTGGAAAGGAGCTTGAGAGATCATCGGGTCCAACCCCACTGCCAAAGCAGGCTCCCTAGCTCATATTGCACAGATAAGCGTCCAGATGGGTCTCGAATACCTCCAGAGAAGGAGACCCCACAACCTCCCTGGGCAGCCTGTCACCCTCACTGTGAAAAAGGTCTTCTGCATGTTGGTGCGGAACTTCCTATGCTCCAAACTGTAGTCATTGCCCCTTGTCCTGTCTCCACAGACCACTGAAAAGGGGCTGGCCTATTCCCCCTGCATCCCATGCTTAAGATATTTATAGCCATTAATAAAGTTCCCCCTTAGTCTTCTTTTCTCTAGGCTGAACAGTCCCAGCTCACTCAGCCTTTCCTCGTAGGGGAGATGCTCCAGGCCCTTCACCATCTTTGTAGCCCTCCTTTGGACTCTCTCCAGGAGATCCCTATCTTTTTTATACCAGGGAGCCCAGAACTGGACACAATACTC
>VZTU01029085.1:20672-37455 GCA_013400835.1 Zapornia atra
CTGGTTTCTCCCTGCCCAGCTCTCCAGCCTGTCCAGGTCTCTCTGGATGGCAACGCAGTGTTCCTGCGCGTCAGCCACCCCTCCCAGCTCTGGATCATTGGCACTTGCTGAGGGTGGATGCTATTCCCTCATCAAGGTCGTCAATGAAGATATTAAACAGGACTGGACCCAACACCGAGCCCTGGGGAACACCACTAGTCACAGGTCTCCAGTCAGATTCTGCTCCACTGATCACGACCCTCTGAGCTCGGTCTGACAGCCAGTTCTCAACCCACCTCACTGTCCACTCATCTATCCCATGCTCTCTCAGCTTTGCTATCAGGATGTCATGGGAGACAGTATCGAAGTCAAGGTAGATGACATCCACTGCTCTCCCTCCATCTACCCAGCCGGTGATGACATCATAGAAAAGTGGGTATTCTTCTTGTTATTCTATAATAAGAATTCTAGAGTGTTATATCCCGCATTCCTTCTGCCTTTCGGCATTTCTTCCTTTATTTGGGTCTTAAATCTCAAACTCTCCTTTAAGAGTTAAGTCTTGTGTTACAGAAGTTAAACAAACAAAAAAAAAACCGTGCCAACAAACCAAAACCACAAGCCCAAAACTCCCTAAAACAATGACAACAAACTAAACCAAACCAACCAACACCACAACAACAACTCAAAACCAAGCAAGGCAATCAAAATCCTTCCCATTCTGTTACAGACTGAAAGTGACATCATCTGAGTCTGCCACCCCCACCCTTCCAAACAGCCAACAGCAGTTTGCAAAGACATTTTCTGACCATAGTACTAGTGCAAAGGTGTATCAGCATTTTATAAAACTTTTTTATAACCTTCTACAATAAAAAAAAAAAGCAATATATTTCTGCTTGCACAACTGAGCTAATTTTCATTGTCATTGATCTGTGATTTCTCCCCTTCTATAATTAAGGCTTGAAGAATTTCATATTCTTTACAATATGCACCAAATCTCCTATTTCTACAGTAGCTTTTCTTCCTCATTAGGAGGGAAGAGTCTTTATTTGCGGATCAACTAACCCTCTTAGAGCTCTGTGAGTTTGCCCTATCAAGAAACAGAAAGCATTCTCCCCAAACTAAACCAACACCACTCCCTTCTACTTACAAGCACATTCATTCCCTGGTTGCCAACAATAACATCACTTTGTGTTAAATTCTGAATGCTCCCCCTGCATTGTTGGAAAGCAATCCTATGCATCCAATTAAAAGATACAGCATAGAGTAAACTTAGGTTTGTGTTTGGTTTGGGGTTTTTTTTTCCTTTCATATGAAGTGTCACACACCAGTCTTAATAAGTGTCACCCAGACAGCATAGAAACTAAACATGTCCATGCCTTTTTTCTGTGTCCAGAGGAGTTTCTTCAGATTTACTTCTAAATTTTCCAAGATTTTAAATCAAAATTCAGATGTACTTAATAAAATTACATTATACCTTTTATGACTATTGTTAATTAAGTTTGGTTGACATGATGAGTTCAAGTATATATTGGGTAAAAATAAAACACAATTGCTTATTAACAGACTTTTTTAGAATACTCAAGAAAACAAGAGCCAGGTCTCATTTACTTCAGGGTAAATCTGGTAATGAAGAATTAAGAATAACTCTACAGAACAAACCTGGTGAAGAAAGAAATTCAAACACCCTAATTAGAATTTTCCTCACTACTTCCTCACTACTGAGAAGGCCATTCCAACTCATCTCTGAATGCCTGTGCTACACAGCAACCCAAGACTAAATACACAGCCAGGGCTGTCTCACCTTCCTACATATTTTCTTTCTATTTAGACTACAAATAGGATTTTAGTTATTTATCTCACAAGGATTAATACTTTTCCACTATAAATCTAGATCCTATGTTGCAATGTAAAGTTACTCAAGTTCTCCATAATCAAAGTGTAAGTTGCAACTGATTAATTCAAGGTGCAGAACTAGAGAATGGTCTTCAAAATCTTCCCACAGATTTCAAAATTGTAGCTTTTCAGATCCACCCTGCTATACAGTTGGTCACACTGCAGAGTTCAGGTTTAGATTTATGTGCACTCAAAGGACTTACTCATCAGCTTTTGCTTATAGAAGCCTTACAGTCCCAACTTCATTTAGATGTAGAGGACAGGCCAGATTTTTCAGGAAGACATTTGCCTTTTTTCTGATCCATCCATGCAAGGCTCTTTCTGGTCAGAAAAGTCTTCCTATTCCAAAACCCACTCAAAAATCACATAGTTTCCTCAGCTATCATATCTATACATCAGATGGTGGAAGCCATGCTAGAGCACAGATGGGATGATTTTCTGCTCATCTTTACTCAGAAATTCTCTATTCTATGCCTGGGATTATTCCTTTCCTACTCCCCCAAATTACACAGAGTAATTTATTAAAAGTTTTTACAGAAGTGAGAAAAATATATCACCCATGTACAGGAAGCTTATTCTATTCCCAAATAATTGCATTATTTTTTAATAGCAAGAATGTTGATTTCTAAACTGCATTTCAAAACCATTAAGAATTCCAGCAGGTTTAATAATTTTTGTTCAGCAGAGGGCCCACAGATTTTAACCAGGGTTGGGTCAAGCCAAGGTCTTGGCTATTTAGCTGCATTTTTGGAGAAGTAATGTATTGCAAGGTTGAACCCAAAGTCCTGATGCCTAGATTTTGTCATTTATGTAACTTTACTTATGAACTTTGTAGGAAATTGTTCCGTAAGACAGAAGTGGTAGTCCTGATGCATGATCACCAGTCTGACACATTAGGTCTCCAGTAGTGAATAAATTGTACCCTGTCAGATACCTTGGCACTGAGCCTTTTCTGAGGGAGAACACACTAGACACCCAACAGCTCATCTGTCTGGTCTATAGCTCAACTACACTGCAGCAATAGTTTCTGCAAAGTTTCCTCTCTCCTTTCCTGGAGATATTAGCAAGCTGTCTGTCTGTGTCCCTTCTGGAAAACCACTGAAGACAGCAATGCTGTCCCAGTGATGACGCACCCTTTGCATGCAGCACAGCCCTTCCTGTCCCATGAAGGGAAACCACAGTAGTTGTTACACCAAAAGACCGGGGAATGATCTGAATATTTAAGTGTCCTATGATAATGAAAACTAGATGGGTTTGCATTTAATTCAGCAGGGTTGAAAAAAAAACCTTTATAAAAAAAATAAAAAGGAAAAAAGATAAAAATAACCTAGTAAACTTTTTTTTTCTTTCATGAAGGAGTTTTTCATGCACAAGTGGTCAGCTTCTGGACTTGAAAGTCTATAATCATTAGCAAAATGACAACAGGGGGAAAACCCCCCAAAACAAAATACCAAACAACCCCCACAGCATTAAAATCCTGGTAGTTTGCTGTTGTATGTAAAATAAGTAGTAAGTTTAATAAAACAGCTTAGTAAAGTACTGGCTCTGGATGGACACTGTTCAACTTGCATTCTACAATCTGAAGACCATGCCATTCTACATTGACACAGCACACAGATTATTTTTCCTAATTCTCAATCTTAGTTTCTGTTACAGAAAATAAATCTGGAAGGAGAGAATGTTTTTCATATCCTTCAGTGTATTTGTTTTGACATGCATTTAGTTCTCCCTTCCCCGACACTGTCCACAAAAACACAGGCTTGCATTGTCCCACACAGCCTTTTAGAGTTTTCCACCCCTTAGATGTTTCATAGGTTTATTTTTAACTTGTTTTTACATCATACTGTATGGACTGAAGCCCTTTCATCATTACATGGTTTTCTTGTGAATGCTGCAGTGTGAACATTGTAAATGCGACCACATGCAGACACTGTAGCATAAGTAGCATGTGGCAACTTCAGCTACTGTATACAAGATTATTTCGGAAAGTCTTTCTAGCAGAGCGAGTGCACTTTGTCTCCAGCTTCCAGACAACCTATCCTATAGCACTTAAGGCAGCCAGGGCTTTTATGAGAAACACATGGTATATGAAAGTCACGACCTACTTAGTAACTAGAATGAAAAGAAACTTTTAAAACAGCGGGTCCAGCTCCTTTTTCAGCTCTCCTGAGAAGCAGAAATCACATCGTTGAAGTCAGTGGAGCTATACAGCTGAAATGCTACTGTGAGCCCCAAAATTCAGACTGCTGCACAGCCTTGGCAGCAATAGCTGAATAACATGCATATTCTGATTCAGTGCACATTCATGTGAACATACCCATCACAACTGCCCCATCCACAATCCAGATCGTATTTGACCTCTCCTTAACAGACCCCAGGCACAGAGGCTTGGGACAATTCAGGGAGACACTATAAAAATGCATCTGTTGTATCCTCCAGCAACTAATGGCATCACACTCCCAGCAATGCTGCTGTCTCCTGCATTTACCTGTTACTGCCCATTCCCAGGATTCTGGTTCAAAAGAATGAGCAGCAGGCACTGGCAGCTGCTACAGAGACAAGTACAGGCTGTGTTTACTCCAGCTAGTCCCCAGGTTAGGGAAATACAGAAGCAATATTTGAACACTGACCCCTCTCTTCAACTGCGGTGACCTTGACCTAGCCATGAAGATTATTTTTTTGGAAAATATGTAAATTGCAAGACTTTCAGGTAGAAATCAGCTTATAAATCAACAAGCAAGCAACATCATCTTGCAAAAAATGAGTCAGCTTTTAGATTCAACATTAAACTAAACACCCACTAAGTTCAGTTTGATTCCCAAATTCTAGGTTGCTCTATTTCCTTTGCTGGAAAAGGTGCTCAGTGCCTTACAGGCTTTTGTACAGAAATAACTACTGTAGAAATGATGGAAGAGCATACTTCATAATTTGCAGCTGACAAGTTGCAGAACAAGATATTTCTGCAAGTTAAGAAAAAAAAATCTAATCTTAATTTTCTGCAATCCAGTATTAGGTGATGATGAAATCACAAGCTGGAGTCTCTCACAAACAGAGGAAGAGAAGGGAACATAGGAAAGTATAAGTCACTGAGCCCAGTCCGGAGAGAGCTCTGTACTGGCACTGGCAGAAATCTTCCTTCCATGCCAGTCATCTGCTCCCAGCTGGTTTTGAAAAAACAAACAAATCAAACCCACATAACGTGCATTACTGGAAAAGTTCAAAACCTGCACGCAATCATTCTGGGGGTGCAGGAAGCTTTCCAATTCCACTAGCTTGGGGAGAGCAGAACATAGAGTCTCACCAAAACCACCGACTTTCCCATCACAGAAAACTCACTTCTGAACATCAGACTGATTTTAGCATAGCAGAGCTTAGTCAAGGTAATGCTTTGCAGAAGTGGAAAAAAAAACAGAGAAAGGTTAAAAAAGGGCACCAGTAGCACAACCAATTTGAAAAACGCCTGAAGCTTAAAACAGATTTATTCTCCTTCCCAGCTTTATTCCCTCTAGTACCCTACACCTTGAAGATTTGCATTTGAAAAGGCCTTGCTCATCCTCCCCAGGGGATCAAAGTAGAAGGAAATCTTACTGCTGACTTTAGAACTTCATCAGTTCCCACAGCAACAGACTCATCTCTCACACACACACTTCCCCGCCCGCCCCGGGCTCAGCCTTACGAGCAGCCCGGCCCCTGTGCGTGCCGCGGCCGCACGTCAGAGAACCGCTCCGGCACACCGCGCTGCCGCCGGAGCCGGCGCCTCCGCGGGCTGGGGCGCACGCCGCGTCCCTCGCCCCGAGCAGCACACGCCACCCTGCCGCTAGCCGCTCTCGATGGAAACTCAGAGGCAGTGCTTTGCAAGCAACAGTTCCACATCTCACAGAATGAGACTCCCCGCACACAAACAAGCAGAAGAATTCATTCTAAAAACTGCTTCTCGTTAAACATTATAACCTTGTTACCTCTGCAACTGTTGGCTCTCATATTTCTCCTTCAGTATATGGCCCTAAGACTCCACATACTTTGGTTGATGTGCAGGGACTAGGTGGAGATGACGACACATTTGAACATGCAGAGGCACTCGCCCAAAGACAAATGCTTATTTCTGTGTGCAAAAGCCATGACATACCACCTTGCCCTTTACCTATGCTAAAGACCACAGCTACTGGAGGCCCTTTTTACTTTGGGGATTTTTTGTGTGTGCGCAAAGAAAAAAAATTAAAATATTTGTGCAGATAAGGCTTCGTGGTAAGTAATGCAAATGGCCTCAAGGGGGAACCATCTTTGTCCCAGATGATCCACATATTTAAAATATGAAAGAAATTAACACAGAGGTAACAAAAATTTATTTTGGTCTTAAATGCATGGATTCCGTTGATTAATAATATTCTTTGGAGTTGAACATCTTGGGCAGCAATCACATCTACTGAGCAGCAGTATAAAAATACTTTCATAAGAGTACTGCCCAAGGAGGCAGGCTCAGAGGACAGAAGGAGCTAAGGTGGCCTATCTACTCCAGCATAACTTCTCTAAAAGAAGCATTTGCATTTTTTTTTCTTTGTAGAACATCACTGAATGCTTGCTGCTCTAAGCAAAATGGTCTCTGGGGTTACTACGCATGACAGATTTAAGGGAAATGGTGACATTCAATGTCATTGCATGTGTGGCATGGGAGAGGAAGAGATTGACATTTCCAGGTGAAAAATAACTTCATTTTGCACTTATGGGTCACGTAGATTTTTTTTAAAAGTCACATCAAGAGATACTTACAGTGCCAACAATATGATTTGTTCTTTTAAAATCTTTTCAGTGGTTGGATGGTGGCTTGGGGAGACTCGATCAGATCTACCCGGGGGCAATAGAATCCATGATAAAAAAAAAAAGATAGCATACTTTATTATGTCTTAGGAAAGAAAAAATACATTGTTCTACTTCCTGACACTGTGTTGACAGAGAACTGAAGATGGCAGTCGTTCTTTTACTGAAGGCAGTCAGACTGTGAGACCAGCTCTGCCCAAGCAGTCCTGTAAGGAATGCTACTGTAATTCAAATCAGCTCAAGGCAAGTAAGCTAAGAAAGCAATGAGGAGCAGGAAGTGAGGAGGATGAAGACTTGCTGGGAAATTGAACAATTTTTACCCTAATGCCAACATACTCACTGAAGTATTTTGTCCTTCATGTGCAAAGGGCATTTCTTTCACACTTCCCCTAAGCAGCACTTCACTTTCATGTCCCAATTGAAAGTAGGAGGAAAACCATGTTTTTTCCAGTGATTTCAAAAAATGACAGTCAGCTAGCATGCAGGGCCTGCTCTGAGTGAAATGAATCTTTGTTACCATAGCCAAGACACACAGCATCAAGACACTTGCTACCCGGTGAACTTATCATCACCATCCAGCACCTCTATCACAGCCTTAAATGCAGACACAGAGAACATTGCAGGGACACACAGATTTTTAGAGAAAGAGCACTGTGCTAATTTTTATTAAGAAAAGTATGAAGTTATATAAAACAAATCTCTATCTTGTGTCCTCCAAGCTCCTGGATGTGGTACAATTCAGCAAAGCAGTACATCTGGAAAAAATACCAGTTTAATGGGATTTCTATCTGGATCGGATGTAGAAGGGTCACTGACTTTAAAGATGTGTGTCTCTTCCAACTGATACTTAGTCCAGATGCCATGAGGCTGAATACACTGTACTTGGGATTATGTCTCAGGTTAAGACACATTGTCCTATATCAAGCATTCGAGACTCACAAAAGAGTTTTCAGATTGCAATGTCTGCAAAAGCACCAAATAGTTTTAAAGCCTGCAGTTGCTTTTTTGTCATTCTACACAGAGTTTGAGGTCTCTGCATTAGCCATATGTTGGGAGCCACTTGCATTTAATCACAGATCACTTCTTCCTCTCCACCCCACCGTGCTCTGAAACACAGAGTTTCTTTCTAGCACTTAGTGATGGCTTTGCAGAGAGTGGAGAGTGGGAGAAGGGTGAGAAAAAACAACTTGGAACAGGAGAGTCAGAACAAACACAACGACTGGCATCAGTACCAGTAGCTTTACAAAATGTTCTGCTGGTAATTTCTGTTTTCCTTTCAGAGTCCTTTGGCTCTGTTTACTTCATAAAATGTGACCCAAGAGTTCTGCGTGATGAAGCATATGTTCTTTAATAAAGAACTAAGAACAACTAAAAGGGGTGCTTCTTCAGTACGACAGTAAGCAGAACACTTTCCTGGTAAGGATTTTTATCTTAAGTCACATTTGGTCTGTTAACCTACTTGCCTAAAAAGCATCTCAATGGCTAATTATACTGCTTGATACCTCCCTTGCTCCTAACTGTTAACAGCAATGTAGTAACAGCCTCAGTCTTTTATTCTATCAGGTCACTTGAAAAAACCTCCACATACAGTAGCAATGTTACTCTCCAAAGTTTAGAATAAACTAGTAAATGAACGTACACCACAACTGAAGTAATATTAACATTTTTTTCTTCAAAAAACATTATAGGCCTGAAATCAAGGTATGTGAAATACAGCAGTGGGCTTTGCAAGGACAGTGGGGTGACAGCATTCAGAGTGCTCTGGAATGAATGTGCAGAATGGCCAGTCGCGATCCCTTCCCAGGCAGTTTCAGATGTAATGAGAATCCTACTTCCACTACTGTCATTTAATATCCAAAAGGAAATTCAGTTGCATTTCAGATGTTTTCTACTGCCTTACTTTCCTTTTTTTCTTCTCCAGTCTCATTCCCTTCGAAGTTTCATTATCGGTTGCTTTTGCTGGAGAATGAAAGGTATAATTACCACAGAGGACATTCATCCCTTAATACCAGTAATGAAAGCCTCTCAGGTTCTGCCAAAATACTCAGTCTACCCTTCCTTCTCAAGGAATCATTTTAATTATTTTCTTCCTGTCACAGACCCAAACTTCTGACCACAGTCTGATTTGCTGCTCAGATGTTTATAGGGCTACATAATTTTATTGAACCTTCAAGAAAGAATTTATAGGCTCTGTGGAAACTAAAGCAGTTCAAGTAAGACAGACCAGTGACTAAAGCAGTATAACAGGTTTCTTGGTCTCCCTTCAGTAACTTTTGCTTACCGTCCTATGATATCCTCCCCAGACTGTGGGCATGCCTCAACCTATCAGTTAAAGGCCTCTGGTTTTTTAATACCTAGCAAATGGAATTCTGCCAGCCTTTTATTGGCTTTGTCACATCTCATATAGCCTGTAGACAGTCCATTGGAAAATGTATGCTTTTATGATTGCAATATCAGCTTTGTTTGTATCTATCCTTTAAAATTGTATATGGCAAATAGTTTTCATCATGTTCCTTTAATCCAAAGTTTTGCTATTTTTTCTACCATATTAACACTTCAGAGAAATTTTACAGAAAATGCAATCTTGTTTGGTAATTGGTTTGCAAGACTGAAATCCAAAGACATTTACCTTTAAAGAACCTGAAAAAATAATCCATTTGCAAAGATTTCCAAGATATTCTTACGACACAGATTTTAACTTGACAAACAGAATAACAAGACTGTCAAGAGCCTTACTAGCCAAGATAATTATGCTTCCCTGAACATTCAGATTAAGGCTATTATTTTTCCTTATAGTTAATCAGTTGTTCTACCCTGTTTTCCTCTGTGTTTTGCTCAAAATCTGGACACCTCTTCCACTATGTCTAGGACCTATTTTTTTTTTTTTTTGGTGCTGTTGGAGTAGGTCACCAGCATATCCATTTGGAAGTCTAGTCTGTAGCCTAGTCCTAAATATTCAGTTTGGAAAGCCTGTAACATTAAACCTGTTCTCAGTTCTGCACAGAAATTACCAGGGTTCAGATCGATAAAGACTGTATTCAGCAACATGCTTCAATTTTTCCTCATGGTTTAATTTATTTTTTAATTGACCAGACGATGCAATGCCTTACAAAATAGAAGGTGACAATGTATTTGGCACCAGTCAAGCTTAGTTCAACTTCCAAGCTCCCTGCACTGTTCTGATGAAAATCTTAGCCATTGGTGATATAACAACAACTCCAGAATTAAGTGATCTAGACCTCAACAAACTGTCTCTCTGTTTGGTTGCTTGTCATAACTGTTCTTTTGGGATATGAACCATGATATGGTTTTATCTAGAAATTGCAAAAAGTTGCCACATTTGGGTTAACACAAGAGTTTTATAATGTAGAATCAAACAAGAATTCTTATGTCTGTGTCTTGATTTGCCAGCTCTGGACTTTTGTTTTGATAATGACCCATTTTCCTTCACTGACCCCTCTCAGATTTACAATGCCCAACATCCTAATAGTACAAAGGGAAAATTGCTGTAGAGTACACTCCTATAAGAGCATCTACCGCTGTTGTGACAGTTCAATTCATACAGCTGAAATTCTTTTAAAAGCTTAAGAAGAAAATGTGTGACTGGCTGATTGGTACATGCTGCTGCAATGATTTAGACAGCATAAAAATTTTGAAGACTGTTCCACAACAAAGCTTACACACAGAGCATTTGACCAAAAATTGACATTTGAGTAAGTTCTTTGTTACTAGTAACCTTAGTCTTTTATTGGTCCTTCAATAAATGGCCAAAGCATGATCCACCTCTGCCAATCTAGGAAAAATCAATTATTATTACCATAGTATGTGTATATACATGTAACCACATAGATATGTGGGTATATACATACACACACATCTATACTTTTCTAGCAGGTTTGTATAGTTTTAACAAGACAAAAACATCAAAAAAATTTGCTTTTTTAATTTTTATGTTGTCCAAGGAGTGTTTGAAAGTTATTTTGTTTTATGAATTAAAAAACCCCTCAAAGTAGTCTTGATGAGGTTTAAGTATAATATGTTTCCTACATCACTATTAAAAAACCCCACAGAGTAATTAAGTCATAGTCCAACAGGATCTCTAAAACATTTCTTGCTGTCCAAACCTTCATTACGGTTCTTAGCAACCAGACACTGGTTATTGTTTTCCTTCTGAAACATAAACCAGCGACACTATAGGTAATAGACAATGTGATAAACACCCCCCCTCAATTTTCCAGACTTTCATCACATACCCAGATCAAGTAGTCAGGTGGCCCAGAAACCCTGGGCAGTCCAGAACATCTTCCGGAACACCCAAAAAAACAACCCCATGTATAAAACATTTGCTCAACCCCAATGACCTTGGGGTCACTCACTCACCATCTATACTGTCAAAATGAGATGGTAAATGCCATCTCCAAGAACAGCATACACTTATCACAAAACCCTCAATTTGCACAGCCAAATTCAGATTATAACATCATGAAAGATGTCTGAAACTACTTTCAAATTTCACCTGAAATTCCTGTGCTACAACGTGCTCTCCCCTCAGCCAGCATTAATGCCTGGGGCCTCATTCTTTGTTTTCAGCAAGCAGCCTGTAAGCCACATCACCTCGACATGGAAAACGCATGAAATAAACATGTCTGATTTCAACTGAACAAAACCAGACCAAGTGAGAAGGCTCCCTGGCACAGAACCAATGCATAGCTTTGGAAGAAAACCAAAAAAGGTGGGTTTTTTTAGCAGGTGCCTTCACTTACCAGCTACTCAAACACTGTCAGATCACCTTGACACAAAAAGAAACTAGAAGACACCATTCCCTGTGCTTTTTAAGCTCACATTCATTGATTGAATATCATCATTCCATTTCTTCAATGCGTCATGAAAGACATTAAAGGAAACCTATTTATCTGAAAAGGCTTAAGAAAGCTGCGAATATGTCTTCAGGAGAAGTGTTGCAGGGTTTTTGGCTACATGTAGTGAGTCACAAATTGTATATTTTACAGATGAAAAAAGTCTAATCTAACAAGCAGACTTCTCACTGATTAAGAAGAGTATTCCTCATCTTTGTTTTTTAACTATTTCTAAGGACGTATTGGCTGAAATAAAAGGTTTACCAAGTAGCAAAATTCGCAACGAAGCCTATGATTTACTTTAGAGAAGAGAGGAAAACAAGAATAGAAGAATTTTGATTTTCTGCTGAAGAATTTCTTTCATCATTTCTAAATATGCCTGGTTTAAAAAAAAAAAAAAATCCAGTACTTTTCTAAGATCACATGAACAGATCCATTAGCACCATGAGATTTCACAGACTCACAGAATAGTTTGGGTTGGAAGGGACCTTAAAGACCATCTAGTTCCAACCCCTCTGCCATGGGCAGGGACACCCTTCACTATACCAGGTTGCCCACAGCCCCATCCAACCTGGCCTTGAACACCACCAGGGAGGGGGCAGCCACAGCTTCTTTAGACAACCAGCTGAAGCTAATGTTACTTTATCATCTAAACATAATGCTACCACAATATTCCCAATCAGCAAGAATAAAATACTGTTAACAAGACTGAAGGCAGAAATGGAAAGTCAGAATCTTAGACAATACAGCTGCAGACAGACTATACCATTTCTGTGTGCATTTAATCTAATTCTCATTCTTCAGGGTGTGTGATAGTCATCTATTGAAGAGCATTACAACTTCCAAGGATCATTCCTGTTGGTTTTGGCAAGAACAAAGCATCTATCAGCTCTTCTTTAACACCACTGCAAATAGCATAAATATTTACCCTTTGTACATAAAAAAGTGTTACAGTGCTACCAAAATAATCATGTTAGCTCCCATCTACCCTTAATTGTGTACAGAAAGTGAAAATTTCAGGAGCACAACAAGAAAAATGTTAAGGATACTAATTGACTGAATACAACAGCTAACATACATCATACAGCAGAAAGAGAACTTTTAGAGCATTCTATAGGAAAAGTCACTGCTAACTATATCAGTATGCAATGGTAAATAGAGACACAACTTATACAAGAACAAAGAAATTGCTCTGTTTTAAAACCAGTTGCATCTAGTATGGGAACAGCTCTTTATAATTTATATCCTTTACCCCTAATGATTTTGACCAAAAGCTGAATTTAGATCAGAAGAACTCAGTTTCATAAATCCAGAACTATGCAAAGATTTTTTAAAAGATCAGATTCCCATGTCCCAGCCAAGCTCCATAACTGCAATTATTTATGATATTGCCAACACTTGAGTACTACACACACCAAAACAGAAAGTCACTGTCCTCCAGAATATACCTGCCAAGTATAACCTAGCCTTACCTTTCTTCTTACCTATAGCACTTTTATTACAAGTCTTGAGATGTCTCTCCAACACCAACTCCCTTTTCCCACTTGCCTCCTAAGAAAAACACAAGCTACTACCACCAAATGTAAGTAACTCAAACTTACAACTTCAACTGGAAACATTTTGATCCTGCAGCTCTTCACTCCTGCTAATCCAAGAAGGTAATGTGAAAAAGGAACATGAGGAGAAGAGCCTTTCCCAACTGGAACAAACTACCTGCAGCCTGTAACAGCAGTGATTACCACTAACCTCTGGCACCTGAGTTTACATTAAATGTTAAATGAAAAATTCTTTAACCCTTCACATCTTTTTAAACTGTGGTAGATTTTCTACACCATTTCTGGTTCCTAACTGTATGGAAAAAAAAAGAAAGAAGTTAAACAGCTTTAGGCAGATAAACTTTAAAAAATAGCTTTCACATTTCCATTGGGAAGTTACACAACACAATACTTAATATTTATTACTGAGTTTTGGGAGGAACATTGTTCACTTATTAAATGCCAGGTATTATCTTTATCTTGGTTTATAGCAAAACTAAAGAGATTGTTATTTTAAAAATAAACATGGAATCTGAAACAAGACATGTTCCAACTAAGGAAACAGCTAAAGTAATGCAGTAGGGTCAGGCTGTGGTGAGAACTAATTTATCATTAAAAAAAAAATAAAATCTGTAATATTGGGGGTATGAATTCAATATCATACATTCTAAAACTAAATTTGATTCAGTATTGCTTACTTAGCAGTAAAATGCATCTATAATATTGCATTAAATTATAAATTACACTATCACCCTATATTCAATAAGGAATTTCCTTTTTATTTTAAAAATTCAGCAACAAAAGAATAGAAAATAGTTGTGCCTATGAAAAGTGAAAAAACCCCAACAACAACAAACTACATAATCTACAGCATAAATTTTATTATGAAATGTTATTATGAAAAACATTCACTGGAAATCTTTACTAACTACCATGGATTAACAAGAAATTAACATAGCAGAGGACAGAAGTGATTGCAACATACTCCCCTCAAATGTAAAATCACTTTTCAGAGAACCAGGTTAGAGCACTCATTATTTAGAAATCTCAGAGCAAAGTACAGCAGCACTAGATCCCAGGAGATTTTTTTTTTAAAGTAGCTTAATCTGTTAAACTAAACCACAGCTTTCAGATTGTCATTTGCACAGGCAGGCAAAAGTGGGGTCAGCAGGCATGCAAGAAACCTTCCCTTCTTTCTGTGTCAGGAGGAGAGAAATAGGCACAGCTGAATTCCTCCAGTTGAACTCCTCCAGCTGTTATGAATGTATGTGAAATGACCCCTGCACATCTAATCTTTGAAAGTTCAACTCAGCATCTTTAGTATTATGTACCAAGTTTCTATCACTTACAGCAAAGAATAACTACATTATCTGGTTCAATACTAGCAAACTGTTATTTTCTAGGCTAATTTAGGAACTCCATTACCACCTATTGTTAAAACCAACATACAACCAGCTTTCTCACTTGATATCCAGTTGTGGAGATACTTGTATATCCAGGGACCTTTGCAAACAGCTTGAACACCAGCTGGGATAACTAATGAGATACATGCTAAGCTCATCATCTATTGATAAAATTCATTTTTATAAACCCTGAGCTCCCTTTCAGACTATTAACATTATTAAAATTTCTGTAGCTCCTACTATCTGATTATAATATATTTTCTTCAATAATCTTCTTAATTAAGGTCTCTCCTTACCAAACTCTTAGATCTGTAAAATTCTAGAGGCTGTCTATGCTGTGTTTGTAATTACAGAGCCGAGCCCTTCTCAACCTTTACTGCAGATTTTCCTCACTACAGTCCTGTAAGGTATGTAAACAGTGTAAGCCAAGCTGAAGTGCAGCAGAAACTAAGCAATATATTGAGGAAGGCATTGGAGGTACTTGGTAGAACAGGAAATCTAGTTGTGTCTTGAGTTCTAGACAGAGTCCTACCAGTGGATTTTCCTTTTTCTTCTCTGAATTTTTCTGGCTGGTGATATACTGAGTAGACATTTTAATCAATTTTTTTCCTTTATATTTTTTTAAATAAAAGGCTGCCTCTGTGCATACAAAGTTCGTAGAATGAGATGAATAAAGAGTAATTAAGTTTTTAATCAAAGCATTTCTAAAACATAGTAATAGTTTATGTTATTTTAAGAAATATAAGAAAAAATGCTCAGAAAAAGCTACTTTTTGAGAAAAATCTTTCTCCTAGTTTTCACAGCTTTCCATTTCATATAAATTAGGATCCTAGTGTTGTTTAAAAATGTTCTTATATACTGACTTTCTTCAGATAAGAACTGAGTTTCACACCTTACACAGTACCATGTCATAATATACTAAACTCAATTTAAAAAAAAAGAAAATAAATTTATTACCATATGAAATGTCTAGGAGTCTGTGCCTCTCCAATTTTCTTTAATAGAGTAGCATGGAACACCTCAGCCATGAAGCCATGTTATTTCTCTCAAGTCACAGAACAGCAGCTTAGTGAGGTGGTTCATTTCATTTCAGCAGCAGGATCAGCACTGGTTTTGTGGCATGGTAAACACACATGAAATGTGAACTTTGAAGTATGGATTGTGTCATATGGATAAACATAGCTCTCTATGAAAGAAATATACAAGGAGGGAAAATTAACTTTTCCTTTTCCATAGGATTTTTATGTTTCATCCAACACATGAGTGACTGCTGAGGGAAGTTGCATCTTCACATCATTACTTAGGGCTCCTATTCAGTGACAATAGTAACACCAGGCGAGAGCACCTCAGCACGTCTGATTCGAGGAACTGGCATTACTGCATTCTTACTCAATTGGGAAAGTCAGAATAAGAAAAACAGGCTCACAACTATAAAAATGTCACTCACATTGCTGCTTGGCTGCTGTACGCATTTGCTTGATCTCATCACTTTTTGGCAATCATCTTATGCTAGAGCTTTTCTTTTCCTTTTGGGACTTTCATGGCAGGCCAGTATTTTCCCCTGGCACGACAGTTTACTACCAATCCATTATCCATTACCTTCCTGGCACGTGCTGCAGACTTCAGAAAAACCTTGTCTGGGGTTTGGCACTCTACCCAGTGCCTGATAAACGTTATAAATTTTATGCATTCTCTTGTGGTGCAAAGTGGAAAAATACGGCATGCAGTTATGCCAGCATTACATTGTCCTCAGCCAGGGCTGTTTTTCACTATAATGTCCTCCAAAAAGAACAGAAATAATTTAGTATTTCTAAAACCACCAAAACAGAAAAGGGGATAAAGAAAAGTAGCGCTAGTTCTCGTGGAGATTTTTGCTTTTCTGAACTCACCAAAAGAGCTTATACTTTGAAAATAAGGCCTCTCATTCTAAAAACTTTGAAACTTTGTCTTTAAATCAGTAATGCATCATCCATTTCTAAGTAGACTGAACATCAAAACCAAAGAGGATACTTTGAAGACAAACTGAGTTTCAACTTCACCATAACTACAGAAAAGCAAAAGAAACAAACATTAAAAGATAATATCATGAATATCTGGATTATAGATAGAGGCATCAAAGTCATAATCTGACTAGAATCCATATGCAGTCTCTATCAGACGGTTTTTATTCCAATTAATTTGCACATTAGATTGCTCTGGATACTGAAAAACAACCATATTTCTCCATGAATAAGAGTAGAACAAAACTGAAAACTATTGCAATAAGAAGAGCTCTACTTTAAAAAAAAAAATAAAAATCAGT